>JADBJO010001111.1:107500-137500 GCA_016801955.1 Conus betulinus
GGGGGGGGGGGTAGGGGAGGTACGCGCGCATAGTGTGTGTGTGTGTGGTGGTGTGTGTGTGTGGATGTGTGTGTGCATGTATGTGAAGCATTGGAGGGGGGGGGGGGGGGGGGGGGTAAGGAGAGTCGGCATTCAATTCAGTAGACAGATTCTAAATTCACACCACCACCTCTCGCGCAGCACCCATCCTCATCCATCCCATTCCTTCTTCCCCCACCGTTCGGGGTACACATCAGGCGATTACGCGCGACGGGTGATTGTTGTAAAACACTGCCTTAGTGAAAAGTCTCGGCAAGTCGCGGGATGGAATGGTTGGACTCCGTGGGTTCAGCATCTCTCTGTCTGCGCCAATGGACGTTGATCGGAGGTCTCTCACCCGGAATGGCTTCTTGGGGTCGTGAACTCATCTACCCGGTTGGTCGCACTGGAATTGTCTGTGACCTCCACCCCACCACCCCCGTTCCTCTTCCCCTCTCCTTTGAAGACCTGTCCTGCCACATAGCAGGAGAGCAAGCCTCTGGCTTGCCTCGCTCTGAGGAGTACACAAACGTCGCCCTCGTCATCTCGCTCCTTTGTCACGAAAGAAGGCAACACAGCCGTGGGGAGATATGGCGGGGAAAATCACACAGTTCAGTGCGAGGTCGTGTGCCTGTTATAGGGGAACACGCTGTTTACCAAGCTCGCACTCCCGAAAAACGCAGGTATGGGCAAAAAATAGTCTCACCCCACACGAACGTGGGTTGCAGAGCTATATGAAGGGAAGCAAATCGTGTGCAATTCCTGCCCTTTCTGGGCAGGTAGCGTGTGAACTCGTTTTACCCTGTTGGGATACTCACACTATACTCGAGAGTATAGTCAGTTCACTCCGACTTCGTTGAGTGCAGACATTTGTGGGAAGACGTTGTGAAAAAAGACAGATAAAAGATATGGTAGACAGAAAGGACAGTAGACGACAGTACAGCAAAGGAGGGAGACAGATTTACTGAGAGCGAAACGAAAAGGGGACGTTACTAGCACAGAATGTCCAGAAGGAGGGGGAACTATTTGTACAAAAGACCCCACACCCCCCACCCACCCCACCCCCACCCCCACTCCGCCATCCCCGCGGGGGGATCTGTAACGAGCATTTTATTTGTGTTCCAGGTTGATCAAAGAGCTGTTCAGTCACGCTGCCGGCCAGGCAGGGAGATCGGTGAGTTGTGGTGTTGACGTCTGCGGTCAGTGCGTTCTGTCTCGTTAAAACTGTGGCTGTCCTCTCGACGTACCCCCGGTCTCTGGTGGCAGTGGGCTGGTTTACTACTATCTTTACTTGTTTGTTCTTTGTTGACCGTTTCGAACGCGCACAGTTGATGGTCGAGTGTAGGTGTATGTTTCACAGACAGGTCTATGAAATAAATACACAAAGAGACTTTACACAATTGTATTACAGTATGTTGAAAGTGCATTCACATTAAGACGCTTTCGGTTTCAAAAACAAACATACCAGTCTCTGTTGAGAAGAAAGAAACAAAATATTATTGATAAAGTGGTGACAATTGTGATCGTGCAAGAAACCAATGCAAGTTTCAGAAATAGTACTTACGACAGCACACTCTTCTCTCGAGGGATACTTTTTCTAGTGGGCCGGTGAGAATGGTGTGAGGGGTGGGAGTGGGGGTGGGGGGGGGGTGGGGTTAATGGACCATGTCGTTTAACATCAACCCTATTAACGCATGATCGAATTCTCTGAACCCAACAAACGGTGCACATGTGTTGACACCCCACCTCACCTTTCTCACAACCCTCCAGGTCATCTTCATCGACGAGATCGACAGCGTGTGCCGGCAGCGGTGTCGGCGAGAGGACGAGCACACACGCCGCGTGAAAACGGAACTGTTGAAACAGATGGAGGGGGCCGATAACTCTGCCTCCTCGGAGAGGATCTTCCTGATGTGCGCCACGAACTGCCCGTGGGATTTGGACTCGGCCTTTCTCCGGAGGTTTCAGAAACGGATTTATATCCCCTTGCCCGACAGGTAAGTCCGCGCTATGTGTGTAAAGGGGAGGGCCTTTTCTTTCCGGGAGAGAATTGCGAAAGGTGAGGGATGGGGTTGTTCTGATGTCTTCAGAGGTTTATAGTGGTCAAATACGAGTTGGCATCAGAAGTGGCATGAGGGTGAGTTAGCGGCAGAACTCGTTCTTCTTCAGTGACTGCGGAACCCAAACCAACAATATGTTTGAAAGTCAGGAAGACGCGAAATGAAAAAAACTGTTCCTTCTTCTTCTTCTTCTGCTCCCTGTTGATCTTTTACCGGTTCCGCTAGCCAACTTTATTCGCCAACATTTCCGTACCGCACTCCCTTCCTTTCCCCTCCTGACTCATCCCTTTCCTTCTTAGAAAAAAAAGTTGAAAAGTCATTGATAAGGCACCGCCAAAAAAAAACGCAGACAACCGAATAACAAAACAAAACACGAGGAGTTTCGATCTTTAGGTCTTCTTCAGGCAAGATACAAAACATTCGGGACAACGAAAAATGAACGAGCAATCTTATCTCCATCCAGTTCGGCGCAAGATAGGCGTTGAATGAAAACGAGGCTCACGATGAAGATAAGTGATTGCTCGTTCATTTTTCATTGTCCTGAGTGTTTTGTATCTTGCCTGAAGAAGACCTTAGAGGTCGAAACGCGTCGTGTTTTGTCTTGTGATTCGTTTGCCTACGCTTTTTAGCGGTGCGTTACCAATAACTTTTCAAATAAGTTTTCCGCCTACAGTCGCCTCACTTTGCAATTAGATCCTTCCTGCTTTGGCGGATCTTGACCCCCACCCCAGCCCCTCTTTCTGCCCAGCGCCGCTGCTTGTCCATCCTCTCCACCTTACTCTTATTCTTCCTTCTGTGTCTGCCTTCTTTACTCTCTCTCCTTTCCCCGTCTCTGCCCCCATACCTCCTTCTTCTTTGTCGGATTTCGTTATCCCCCCCCCACACACACACACACACACACACACACACACGCACACACACACAAACACCCTCTCCAACCCGCGCCCGTTTTCCTCCTTCTTGTTCTCCTCCTTGCTGGCACATTTACTGTGTTCTTTATCTCCTCCCTCACTCCCCATGCTTACCTCCTTTTCTTTATCTCCTTAACCTCCATTCTTATCGTCTTCCTCTGCAGGCCCTCCTTATCACCCTCCTCCTCCTCACTATCCCGTGATCCCCACTTTCACCTTTCCTCTTGATTCATTATCTCCCTTGTTTGCCCTCAATTGTCCTTTCCTCTTTCACCGATCCGCTTCCCTCCCTTGTCCTCCTCCTCCTCCTCCTCCTTGCCTCTCGTCTTCCTTCCTTGTCTGGTTTCTTTATCCCCCCCCCCCCCCCCACCCCCCCGACCCCCTCCCCTCCCTCCTCCAACCTCTCCTTCTTTCCCCTGCCCGCTCGCAGTCTTGCTTCACAGTCTTCCGTCTTGATTCCTCCTCCACTCCGCCAGAGCCGTCCCGTTACCAAATTTCTTCAGACTCAATGATGTGATCATACTGTGTCCATGTAACCCCCCCCCCCCCCCCCCCCCTCCTCCCCCGCCCCCTCCTTCCCTCCAGGGAGTCCCGGATGCAGCTGATGAGGCAGCACAGCAGCGGCACGGCCCTGGACTTGCGGGCCGTGGACTGGGAGCAGCTGGCGGACCGCACGGAGGGCTACTCCGGCAGCGACCTGGCCACCCTCACCCTGGGCGCCCTCTTCCAGCCCGTCAGGGACCTCCAGCAGGCCAGGCACTGGAGGCAGCTGGGCGGTGAGCCAGGACCGTGAGGATGGGTGTAGGGTGATGGCCATGGTGGTGTTGATGGATGATCAGGACTACGACCGTGTCGATGAGGAGGAGAATGATGACGAGGACGACGAGGACGAGAAGTTCGATGAAGATGATGATAATGATGATGATGGATGATGGTGATGGTGGTGTTGATGGATGATCAGGACGACAACCATGTCGATGATGAGGAGAATAATGACGAGGACGACGAGTTCGATGATGATGATAATAATGGTGATGATGATGATGATGATGATGGTGATGGTGATGGCGATGATGATGATGACGATGATGATGACGACGATGTCGACGACGATGACGACGACGATGACCATGATGATGATAATGCTGACGATGAAATGAAGAAGTTCATGATGATCTACCAGCCGCGGTTGCGAAGTGGTTAGCGTCACGTACGCCCGGCTGGGAAGCCACGGGTTCGTTTCCCATCGGAACCATTTATTAGTGCGATATTTCTGTCCTCGACGGCTCCTTCCCAGCGTTGAGTTTGCTGCAGGCTCAGTTCGGAAGACTTGGACCACTGAGTCGAGTTTCATCCACATAATGAATGCGTCTTTGAGAGAGCTGCACAGATTGCCTGACACAAACACTGCAGGTGAGTGTATCTCTCGGGCCTGGTTGATACCACGATAAACTATGAAAGTACGCATAGAGTACAGCCTTTTCATACAGTCTCAGACCTGAACGGAAATCCATGATGTCATCTCCATCAGCCTCGACCTTATCGATCAGCAGAGTTTTTAACCTTTGAGCGTACAACCGGCCAGAATTCGGAAGGCAGTGAGCTGGTGAGTGGTGACGATGATGAGGATAATGATGATCGTGGTAGTCATCATCACTATGATCACGATCAAGATCACCTCGGGTTTTCTCTTTGGTTCAGCATCAGGCCAAACATTTGGGTGGCTGCTATGTGGTGAGAGGTGATGGCGATGATGGTAATGAAGACGACGACGACGACGACGATGACAATGATAATGATCAGATGACGACCTCGGTTTTCTCCTTAAGCCTGTACAAGGCCAGATGTTTAGGAGGCAGTAAGCCTTCTGTAAGTGGTGGTGGTGGTGGTGGTGGTGGTGGTGGTGTGCTGCTACTGCTGCTGCTGGTGACGATGGACGACGACGACGATGATGACGACGTTCACGACGATGACTGATACTAATAATGATAATATTGATGACCCCGAGTTTTCTGTTTTGGCGTGCAACAGGTAGGAATCCCACATTCGAGGTATGTTCCCATTCCGGTTCACAGATAAAAACCTCAGAGTGTTGCTCCCATTTCCTTACCCAACAGTGCAGGTGTCTGTATTTCTCAGGGCTGGTTGACGCTGTGACGTATCGTGAAAAGAACAGTAGAGTGCAGCCCCGTCATGTAGTCTTAGACCGGAGTGGACTACCATAGCATAATTTTCCTGATCCTCGTCCGTATTGATCATCTTTGAAAAAAAAAAAGAAAGAGAAAAAGAAAGAAGATTCTGTGCCTTTCATGGCCTGCTGTATTGGTGGGCTTCACTTTCGCCACCACGTCTGCGCCCGTGGTGAGCTGTTGTCAACGTTGTCGGAGACTGGTGCATGGTGGCGCCCTCTGGAGAGGGGCGTTTACTCACACTGACTCCGTGACAAAGCATCCTCTTCTTCAGCAGGGGAGTCTTGAGGAGGATGAGACAGAGGCAACCATCATGCGTAACACTTATCCCCCCCCCACCCCCGCCCCCTCCCTCTGCCAGAGCACCGTGAATAGTAACATCCTTCAGTTGGTAACAGTTTTTTATGGGAAATTTCTGACAGGATTTTTCTCAGCGTGGTGACAGTCCTGATCGGTGCTGTGTATGGTGTTGTAAGAAAACTAACACCGAGACTATAATGACTTGTCATGTTTTTTGTACTCTCAGTTCTTATGGAACAGGGAGGAGTACTTTACAATGTGAACGAAGAAATGCTGTCTGTCAGTCTGTGTGTCTGTGCGTGGTCAAAATGTGTTCCACTCGCTCCAGACAAAACTTCTGGGCCGATCTTTCTTAAAAATTGTAGGTATGTTTATTATAGGTCACAGATGATGCCCGATGATTTATTTTACCAGAATAGCCGTTGCTAAGGGCTATAACGGCCGAAAACTGTTTTTCTTCTTTATGGAATATCTAGAAAATGATAACGCAAACAAAAATGACGTCAAAGCTTCTATGCGTCATAAGCGGACGTGACGAAATACATTATGACGCATGTTTGATTGTGACGTCGTATTCAAGATAAACTGGGAGTACGTTGTAATTATGCTTTGCATTTTTCTTTTTTTCTTTCTTCTTTTCTTTTTTTTAAAACACGCTGTATCACTTAAGGACGGGGTATTCCAATGAGACGTGTGATCTTCAGTCGCCTCGTGTGTCACACAGATGGCCGTTTCATGCCCTGCTGTGCCGACCAGCAAGGCGCCTTTGTAGCCGACCTGTCTGACCTACCCCCTGACCAGGTAACCATAGCTACTCCCCATGCGCCCTCTGGAAGACAGGAATGAAGATTTAAAAGGGAGAGAAGGAGGGGTTTTGGCTGGGAATAAATGAACGAACAGTTTTGTTTTTTTGTTGTTGTTTTTTTTTTGTTGTTTTTTTTCCCATAGTGAGGGAAAGGGGAGATAAGCACCAACTGGCTTTTTTTTTTTTCTTTTCACGGAACCCGGTCCTCAGTAACGGCAAAATGTATCGGAACATGTTTAATGCCTATCATGGAAATCACCGAAATGCGTAAAAATAAATCAATAGAACGAGAAAAGGACAGCGCAGGCAAAACAGTGTACAAGCAAATGCAATAATGGAGAAAAAAACGAATGGGAGTGGGGGTGGAGGGGGTGGGTGTAAGGTGGGGGGGGGGGGGGGGGGGGGGGGAGATGGAAAAGGGCGATATAAAGTAAGAAGGAACAAAATTGAAATGAGGAGAAAAGAGAAACACACACACACACACACACACACACACACACAGGGGGGGGGGGGGGGGGGGGGGGGGGGGGAGAGGGGGTAAAGGAAAAAGTGATTGGCACAAACGCGTCGACAAAAGTTGGTCATAAAAATTTCAGAGCTATGGAGACGAAAAAGAAATGGAAACTTAGAAAATTTGACTCTGTGTGTGTGTGTGTGTGTTGTTGTTGTTCTTCAGTTTAAAGTCTTTCCACTAAAAGTGATTAAGACTGAATGTATTTTTGTATAATTTAGGTATGTATGTTATTGAGAGCGTGTGTGATGATGAAATATAACGTTATACTAGCAATAAATTAAGTCCACCCCTACCCCATCCCCTTCTAGTCATTCCAGTTAGAAAAACTATCTATAAGAATATAACTGAGGAAAAAAAAAAAATTAAAGATAAAACCAATTGAACTACTCAATAAACATTTACATACAGAATCTAGTGCAAAATAATCATTTAGTAAGCATGGTAAGAGTAATGGTGTCGATCCATCATTATAACAAGGAATGCCTGAACTTTTAAAAAGTTCTCTTGCTTTTGAACAGTGAATCAGTAAGTGATTGACACTAATAGGTTCACCACATACACATTTAATATTAGTACAATACTTGTGTTTTAATGAATTTAAACGTATCCTATGGATTAGACTTTCGACCTCCCTGGACGAGAATATGACATGCTTGTATGACTTTTTTCCCATTGCCTTTATCATTTTGTTAATACAGTTATGATAATACTGATTGTCTGAGTTCTTCAATAACTGTTTAACATTATCATGAGATTTTTTGTTTATAATTGAGAAACATTCTGACAGATCTAAAGGAATATTTATAGATTGTGCATCGTTTAGATTCTGAGCTGCCTTTTTTGCAGCTTGGTCTACCTGTTCATTTGCTGATATTCCACAATGAGAAGGCACCCAACAAAAAGTGACAGTGATGCCTTTCATAGAAAGTAGGTGTATTACATGATTTATTTCCATTATCATATCAAGTCGTATGCAAGAGTTGGGTGATTTGATAGCATTTATTGCTGCTTTAGAGTCAGCACATACTAGGACTTGACTGTTATTTATAGAAAATTTAAAATGAAATCCAATGATTTAAGTATAGCAAGTACTTCAGCGCTGAATATTGACAACTTTTTACCAAGAAAAAATAACTTTTTTACTTTTAAGCACGGAATTATGAATGCTGCTCCTGTGCTTTCGTTTTCTAATACGGAGCCATCTGTGAATATCTTTAAATGAGTACTGTATTCATTTTCTAAATGAGTGCATACAGACGCTCTCAGAATATTCAGAGAATCTTTTTTTGTTAAATGTATATATAATCTATGTCAAAGATAGCTTTTGACTGTTCCCATTTTTGGAATGGGCGCGAAAACGTTGGTTTTTTTGACAATGTTACCTTCATCTATTTTCGCATCCCTTAGGAGATCAGAAGAAAAGGAATAAATAGATTTTGTGGATTGAATATGTTGTGCACGTTTTCCAAAGTCCCTCTCCGATTGTAGACATACTTCTTTGGAGCAGGCATTTTTTTTAGAACAACTTTTCAGTATAAATTTTGAAGTAGAAGCTTTACGAAATTCTGAGAGAGAGGTAAAATTCCTGCTTCGCTATATGTTCCTAAGTTAGATGTATGTGTGGGAACTCCTAAAGCAATTTTGTAAGCTTTACTATCAATACTTTTGAAGTTTATGTAAAAGGTGTTTGGGTGCGTTAAAAAAATACTCTTGAGCGTATGATAATCTTGAACGTACAAGGGCAGTTGCTAATATAGTTAAAGTTTTGGTATCTTGCCCCCAAGATTGTTTACTAACTACCTTAAGAAATTTAAACTTTTTCTTGCTTTGTTTAAAATGTGGTCAATATGAATATTCCATGTTAACTTATTACTTAAGATAACACCAAGGAATTTAACACTTTTAGCATAGTTTAAGGCAATGCCGTCCAAGGTGAAGTTTGGAAAGTTTGTCTGGATCATAACCAGAATTAAAAAGCATCATATTTGTTTTTTCCGGTGAAAGGGAAAGCCCGTTTTCATGTAAAAAATGATTTATTTTATTGAGTTCATGTTGGTATTTAATTTTAATATAATTTATTGACCTCAGTGGAGTATTTCTTTTCATTGTCACTTTTCATCCACAGCATATATCGTCAGCAAATTGGGCTATCTCTGTATCTTTAGAAAGGCCTTTGGGTAGATCAGAAATTAAAATATTAAACAATATTGGCGAAATTACTGATCCTTGAGGTAAGCCATTTGTAAAGGTCTTGGATTAGAATATGTATTTCCAACCCTAGTTTGAATGTGCCTACTATCTAGGAAGGTTTTGATATAATCATACATGTTGCCATTGATACCAATATTCTTTAATTTGTATAAAAGTCGCTTGTGCCATACACGTTCGTATGTTTTTCTGATGTCAAAAAATGTTGCAAGTATATTTTTTCGACGTGCAAACTGGTGCTTTACATGCGTAGTAAGTTTCACTAGATGTTCTATTGTGGATCTGCCTGCCTGGAATGCAGCTTGATTGATTGGTATTATGCTATGTTTAGTACAATGATGAACTAATCTCCTTAAAAAAATCTTTTCCATTAATTTACATGTATTAGATGTTAAAGCAATTGGACGATAGCTATTGATGTCTTGAAGTGTCTTCCCTTTCTTGTGAATTGGAACAATGATGGAATGCTTCCAAATTTGAGGCATTTTATTAGTAGACCACATTTCTGAAAAAATAGATATAGAAAATATATCACATTATCTGGGAGATGACATAACATTTCGTTGGAAATGCCATCTAAACCCACTGATTTATTTTTATTTAAATTCATAAGACATTCTTTAACTTCCTGTTATGTTATAGAAGTATTTAGATAGTGATCTTCTCTTGTTTGTGGGCTATCATACATCTTTGTTTTCTTCCTTTTCACGATAAGCTTTATTTTCTTTTGATAGTTATTGATGCTACTATTTTTTTGCAAATAGATCAGCAAAGGCTTCTGCTTTATCAAAATTAGATGGGAATTTCAGAATTGTGTAATTTGATTGGACACTGGTAGATGAACTCCTTGTTTCATTATTTTCAATTGTGTCCAAACTTTTTGAATATCTTTAAAATTTGACACCTCATTTTCGCAAAAAGAAGACCAATATTTTCGTTTTGCTTGTGCGTTAATTCTGTTTTGGTTGTTTTTGGCTCTTTTCTTCTCAATAAGTTTTTTTTTGCCTTTTCCTTTGGATCTTTTTCTCTTTATATTCTTTTTGTTTTATTTCTTTTCTCATCTTTAGCCTCTTGACAAGTCTCATTCCACCAGACATTACCCGAATGTTTCTTTGATTTTACAGATTTTACAACTGGAATCGAATCGTTAGCTGCAGAAAGTACAGTGCTTTGAAATCGTTTATATAAAGTATATCAACATCTTGGCTTTCTATATTATTCATGTCTACGTAAAATGAGTTTAATAAGAATGAGAATTTATTCCAATCTGCAAATTTGTAACAATACTTTGGAACTTTATCATGAGTCACATCATTTATTTTTGGTCCTGTAGTTTCAAATGTGATAACAATAGGTAAATGGTCACTATTTAATGCGTCATCAAGAGTATGCCAGTCACAATATATAGCTAGCTCTGGGGATATCAAAGTTAGATCGATGGCACTAGGATTGTGTTTTGGGGTTGTCAGGAATTCGAGTTATGTTACCATCGTTTAAAAGATAAAGGGGTGAATCAACTACATTTTCGATGATGAAACGATTATTGGTTATGGCCTGGCATCCTTTTTCCCAGAATGGTGAATGGGCATTAAAGTCACCAGTGACTAGATATTTTAGTTGACTGATCTAACTGAATCGTTCGTAGCCATTCTGTATTTATATCATTTGGTCCTTGTGGTAAATAAACAGACACAATTGTCAATACATTGTAATTTACCTGTACCTTCACTGCACACGTATGCAACCCGGGAATGCCTGGTGGAGCAGGGCTAGTACATGATATGTATTTTTTTCTCCTTCACGAATATAGATTGCTACATTTATTTTTTCATGCTTCTCTACTTTTGGAATTATTGGTGGAAAATAATAATTATTTCAATTTAGGTATTTTTTTCCTTCCGTACATTCAACGATTGTAGAGCTAAAAACATGATACTTTTCTTCTGATAGCTGTTGTACTAATTGATCAAGCGTTGTTATGATGGATCGACAATTCCATTGAAATACCTTAAAATCTTTATCTAACATGTTTATAGTGGAAGAATAACACAAAAGCGATCTAACTGTACACTAGTTAGCAATCAGCCGTTCATTGGCTAGGGCATAGTGTTTTCACTGGTCAATTCAGACCCACATCATGCATTCACTCTTGTAGAGGGGTCGTAGAAGTTCTGCAGGAAAGGTCGCAGAGGGTAGAGAAGGGAGGATGGATGAATGATCCCCAATATGGGCGAGGGGACCAGGCCTTCGAGGATTCTTGGGCCTCTCCCAGAACAGTCGGGCGGACATGTCTTCCAAGGTTCCCCGCAAGTACGCTGGATCCTCTCCGGTTCGGGTGGATGTCATCCCTTAGTGTTCTGCTACTAACCTGGAGATTTTCATGGTTATTATTGACACGTTGGGAACTTTGAAAAGCTCTGTGTTCAGAATAGCATTGAACATTTCTCTTTTCGTATTCACTCCGGATCAGGGACAGGGCATGCTTTGCTTATCACAAGTTTCGTTTGGGGGTTTTGTTTTGCAATATTTTTTACAGAGTCTGCAAAAAGTTTGCTGGTGGAGGACGCATCGCTGTTCTTGAGGTCGTTTATACCGCAATGGATGACAATGGCGTCAAATTCATTTCTGTCAGAGGACAACTTTAGATCAATGTCTTTTACCGTGTAAGTCTTTCTTCTTGATGTTGTCCTGAATCCGTAGGATCTGCCTAGCTGCTGACCCCTAACACCATTTAGGATGGAATCATGAAGTAAAAGTACTGCAGGCAGGTCTCTATTTTTTATGAGCTTTCCCTTCTGGTGTTTTCTTTTTGTTCTTTTCATGCTGTACATCATTGACGTCAGTAGTTATTACGTCATTGGCTGTTCCCTTTGTTCTTTTATCTTTTTTTCCCCTTACAGTCGTTTCATTTGTGGTTTTACACAGGCCAGAGGAAGAGGGTAGCATTTTTTGCGGTAACTTTTGCGTAAGTCAAGCTATCTTTCGTTTCACTCTTGTTTTCATTCACGCTTTTAACATTTTCATAGCTTTTAGTGTGTGTGTGTGTCAGTGTGCAGTATACAAACTGTGTTTATGCCTGTATGAGTGTGTATGTGCGTCCATAGTGTGTGTGTGTGTGTGAGAGAGAGAGAGAGAGAGAGAGAGAGAGCTCTAACATACTTACCTACACGTGCGCACGTGCAATCACACGTGTGGAGGCAGGTCACCCCACGGGAAGTGCAGTTGTCGGATTTCCTCAAGTCCATCGCCACGCACAGGAAGACAGTGTCCGCCGAGGAGCTGGACAGGTTCCATCACTTCACCCAGCACTTCGGAGACAGCTGCGGATGGTAACACCGCCCCACCCCCCCCACCCGCACCCACCCCCTCACCCGGTTTATCTCTCTCTTTTAGCTGCTGTCACGACTGTGAAACAAAGTATAGTGGAAAATGCTGCTCCCTATGTATTGTCGGTGCCGAGGCTGCGGCGGGCCGGGCCGGGCTGTGGCTGTGGATGGGTAGGTGTGTGTGTGTGTGTGTGTGGGGTGGGGGTGGGGGGGTCGCAATGAGCGACATGGGTACAATGGTACTGAGGTTGCACAGTAATGGGACATAAAAGAAAGTCGTGGGAAAATGGCTAGTTGATATATCATTGGAGACACAACATGTGCTGTCACTTTTTTTTTTTTTTTCGCCGTTTCATCCTTGTTGGGTGACCATCGGTGGCGCCTGTTCTGATCCAACATAAGCAGACACCACCTGTTCAACCACTCCGCTGACGACGCTAGTTGCTTCGACGCATTGCCAGAATGAGAGGGCGCCTCCTTCTGCAGGGCGCCAACCTCTCCAGCCAACGCAAGTCCTTATGACCTTCACTGTCCATACCGACGATTTTACAAAGGAACTGACCGCAGCCGTGGACGTGGAGAGGATATCGAAACTGGGGTTACCATAACGGCAAGGCACAAAAAGACAACAGAAACTGACCTTTTTGTGCTGTGTAATGGGGCCTCTGGTGATAAAGACGACACTGTGGAGCTCCTGCCTGCTCGGAGACGATGTGACCGGGCTATGCTTCATGTTTCCCTTTAATAATACATACCGGTATCAACCAGGCTCGAGAGATGTAGACACCTGCAGTGCTGCTTAGTAAACACGAACAACATTCTTGGAAACGCGTCCACTTAGTGGAAGAAACTCGACAATGTGACTCAACTTTTTTTTTTTTCCGATCCCATAGCACACACGACTCTGCAGCAGAGTTGAACAGACCCTGAATATCTCATAAAGAAATGCCTCGGAGTGGACTCAGCCCATGACCACCCCGCCCACGAGTACACGACACTACCCGCTGCGCCACGGCTGCTGGTGATGCAGTCACTTTGTTCAGCACTTTGAAGAGAGCGGTCGATCAATAACCGTTCCAGTGTGATATTTTCTTACGGTACAACAACCTATTGATTATAAACACGAGCGTGCATGTGCGCATTTTAAAACTCATTTAAGTCATTTGTTTCCTGTCCCTGACGTATAAATGCCACGTTGCGTTCACTGCTGACGTAATACAGGCCGCGACCTTGGTTGACACTATAAATGGCGACTGTCAGACCCTTCTGTCATTGTCGTTATTAAACGTGTCGCTACTAGCGATGACAGCGCAGTACAAAGTTGTGTATGTCCAGCACAGTGGCTGTTTTAAACCGTCTCCGTTGAGTACATTTCGCGGTATTGCTTTTTGACACAGAGCATGTCGCGCGGCATTGCAAGACGGCTGCTGTTGAGAGCCGCCGATTTGTCGCACACGCCGATTTGTCGCACGTGCGACAAATCGGCGGTTCAGCACACCTCTTTTTCCGCTGATTTGTCGCACATGCGACAAATCGGCGGTTCCCAGCTGTCACTTTGTTCAGCATATCGTTTTCAGCTTCAGTCCAGTCGCGAGGAAGTTTGCATAGTACGGAAAATCTTTACAGCCCGACATGTTTAACAGTGTGTACAAAGAAATGAAACGGGTAAAAAAAAGAAAAAGAAAAAAAAAGATGAAATTCTAAGCAACAAAGACTATTCTAAGAGCCTCATGTGTGCACGTTTTTTTTTTTTTTTTTTTTCATTTTTTGTGTGTGTATATTTTGTGTTGTTTTGGTTACGATCTGCTGTTACCGCCTTTTGAGATTAATCTCTTTCTGCTTTAGTGATCTTCGTTACGAGTGTCTTTGCGAATAAGAAATCAGAAAGGATTTTCTGCGTGTGTTGTCATTAATTTTTTTTCCCCAAAGATGTTAATGTTCTCAGCATGAAGTGATAAGGTGATTTTGCTTATAGCCCAGCCGACCGCAAAGGGCCATAGAAAAGGGAAGTCGTTGAAGAGAAACTGACCTACACGCAACACGAAGTATAACATGTCGAAAGTGTTGTGGTTAAAATGGTGTAACAGGCGAAATTCAGAGCGCCAATTATTCTAGTTCTCTTTAATTTGTTTAATAAAGAGTGTTTGTAAATAAGAAGAAGGACTGTAATTATTTTTCTTCATTAAAAATGCAAGTTTCATAAAAAGGAGGGGGTACATGACATACAACTTTAAACAACGCAAAATGTAACAGTATTTAGCTTTTGATCAGACTGAAATTGCTAGTTCGTGAAAACTTGTGCATGGTGATTTCGCATATGGCATATAGCATAGTAAAAAAAAAAAAAATTCCCAGAGCCCGACAGAAGTGAAGCGAAAGAAGAAGATGAAAAGTGACACAGTCCGGTTGGTAATCAGGAAAATTGCTGATAATCATAGCGGTAAACAACATGATGCATAGAACATTAATAATGAATACAATAACAATGACAATGGCAATGGGTTGTAGAAATAATAGGCTCAAGTCTTGCTTGCAGAGGGTTTCATCCATGGTAACTCTCATCAGAAACAGGACGCATATCTTCGCAGCTTCCTTAACTGGGAAAGAAGAAGAAGAATAAGAACGTGGACGAAAAAAGCGAAACGAGAAAGAAAGAGGAAAACGAACCACCAAAAGAAAACCCCCCCCCCCCCCCCCCCCCCAGAAAAGAAAGAACACGAAGATTTTACGCTCATTATGTTGAAGAAAAGAAGTTTTAAAGAAAGATTAAGAAGTAAGAAAGCTGAGAAGAAAGGGGATGGAGAAAGAAAGAAGGGGGAAAAAGAAAGGGGGAAGAAAATAAGGAAGAAAAAAAGGTCAGGGGAAGGAAAAAGGAAAGAGGAGGGAAGGGAAGGGGAAGGAAAGGAAAAGAAGGAAGAGAGGAAGGAAAGAAGGGAGAAAAGAAACAGAAGAAAAGAAGAACAAGAAAGAAAAAAGAGAAAGTAAAAGAAAGGAACGGGGGAAAAGAAAAGAAAGAAGAAAAAAGAAAGAAAGGGGAAGAAAGAAAGAACAGAAGAAAGAAAGAAAAGAAAAAGATGAAAGAAAAAAAGAAGAAAGAAAGAAAAAGAAAAGAAAGAAAAAGGAAAAAAGAAAAAAGGAAAAAGAAAGAAAAGAAAAGAAAAGAGAAAAGAGGAAAGAAAAAAAAGAAAAAGAACAAAGAAAAGAAGAAGAAGAAAAAGAAAGAAAGAAAAAAAGGAAAAAGGAAGGGAAGAAAGAAAGAAAAAAGAGAAGAAAGAGAAAGAAGAAAGAGAAAAAAAAGAGGAAAGGAAAAGAAAGGAGAAAGAAAGAAAAGAAAAAGAAAGGGGAAAGAGAAAGAAAAAAGAAAGAAAAGAAAGAAGAGAAAGAAAAGAAAGAAGAGAAAGGGAAAAGAAAGGAGAAAAAGAACGAGAAAAAGAAAGGAAAGAAAGAAGAGAAGAGGAAGAAAGAAGAAAGAAAAGAAGAAAGAAGAAGAAGAGAAGAAGAACAGAAAGGGAAAAGCAAGGAAGAAAGAAAGGAGAAAAGAAAAGAGAAGAAGGAAGAAAAGAAAAGAAAAGGAAAAGAAAGCAGAAGAAGAAAAAGGAAAAACAAGAGAGGAAAAAGAAAGAACGCGCAAAAGAAAAGAGAAGAAGCGAAGAAAGAAAGACGGAAAGAAAAACTAATGAAAAGAAAGAAGAAGAAGAGAGAAGAAAAGAAGAAAGAGGAAAGGAACAAGAAGAAAAGAAAAGACGAAAACGGAAAGAAAGAAAGAAAGCAAGAAGGAAAGAGAAAGAAAGAACGAGAAAGAAAGGAAAGACAGAGCAGAGAGCGTTGGGAACAGACCCGCTTCGCCCCCCGCTCGATTTCAGTATGATTTTTTAAAAGTTACACCGCCATACGTCATTTCTTTTTGATTACGGACAGCACAAGCCCACGAACAAGCACAGCCACTCACAGTTTTTAAGTAGTGCAAAACAGCAGACCGACGACAGTTGTGTCAGAAGAAAGAAAAGAAAATTCATTTTCATTAATTTACGTTTACGCCACCTACCCAGAACAAAGTGATACTTGTTTGTTCAACGATTGCACAAGAAACATCCTCTAAAGAACAAGTACCCGTGGCTGGCTTTGAGTAATTCGGGATAATGGGTTTTGTAACGGCGCGGAATAACCCTAAGCGTCAGCGTCTAACCCAACCTCCATTCTTCACTTTACCCACTCCTCCTCATCAATTTTTTGATCACCATCCTCACCACTTCTACCCATCCTCTCACAACCGTTGCAGAAAATAGGAGGAGGGAGGTGGCAAGGGGGGGGTAAGCGGGTGGGGAGGTGGGGGGGGTTAGGGGGGGGGGGGTTAGGGGGGGGGGGGGTAGGAGTTTGTGTTAGGGTTCGGGAGGTTAATGAAGGTCTTCAACTGCCATGTTTTTTTAAAAAAAAAAAAAAAAAAAAAAAAAAAACGCGATAAAGAAAAAGCCCAAGTCATAAGTAAAAAGGATATTGCAGGACAATACACGGATTAAGCACCACTGCCCTCCCCTCCCCAAAACATCATCTTCCTGTCTGTCTGACAACACACACACACACACACAACACACACACACACACACACACACACACACATCACACGATGCACGCGCACCTGTGCGCCCCCCCTGTGCATGTGTGTGTGTGTACGTGTGCGTGTCTGTGTGTTATTAACACGTGCGTGTGGTGCGCGCGCGTGTGCGTGCGTGGTGCTGGCGGTGTATGTGTCTGTGTTGTTATTTTTCACGTTGTGTGTGGGTGTGTGTCTGTGTGTGTGTGTGTGATGTTTCATGACAGAGAAGTGTGTGTGATGTTTGATGACAGAGAACCTTTCTCGATTGTTTTTTCTGTTCTTCTTTTTTTGTTGTTGTTTGTTTGTTGGGCGTGCTTACTGGCTATCACGGCGCACGCGCGTATAGCCAGCTGGGCATAAAAACCAAAAAGCAAATCGCTCTCTTCTCTCTCTCTCTCTCTCCCTCTCTCTCTCTCTCTCTCTCTCTCTCTCGCGAAAGACATGCAAAAAACCGAATGCTATTTCAAGCTATATTATTTCATGTAAATACAAAAATGAGCACTCCAAAACTGAGTGTTATAAGACTTTGAGTGTAGAGTACGTTTTTGCCATTATGGCACATATGTATCGTATGACAAAAAAAAAACGTGTACACATTTTTTTTTCACATAGTTTCGTGAGGCATTATCAAAGCATAAAAAATCATGAAAGAAAGTACAGAATCAATCGAAAAACTCCCAGCAAGTTAAGTCATATCGTCCTCAGGAGGTTTATGAACACTCAAATCGGACACTACGGACAAGGGCAACAGATTAAAGCACAGGCGCTAAGGCTTATCCGATTTGTCATTGTCCTTTCATTTGTTTTATAATCCATGCCCCACTGTTTCCACGTTGTTAAATCGGACTAACTTTTATACAGCCCTATCGGTCCCTCGGTTTCGGGGAGGAGAGGCAGTGGACAAGAGAGGCAGAGGGAGGAGAAGCAAATAGGCCATGGGGGAGAGCAAGGATTGTTGGGTCTCTAGGACCCATGGTTCCCCATTTTCCTGCAAATTTCACGGATTTTCGGCAATATGTGAAAATGAGAGTACCTCAGAAACAGTTTTTTAAGGGGGGAAAAAAAAAGGGGGGGTGGGGGGGTGGGCCGTGAATAATGGCAATGAAATTCTATAGAATTCGGTCTATTTAGTATGGTAGGGGAAATAGCTCTGATATCACGAAAACTTCATGGTAAAACATCTTCGGGGACAGCAGGCAGCCGCCATGGAATCTACCCGTTTTGGAGACAAAAACGACTCCACGCTCTGATGTTTGAAAGAATTGACAAAAAGCTGTGCACGGGATGCCACCCATATGAGCATCACAACCACCAGCTGCCGGCAGTATGTTTGAGCCATGACGACAAGCAGAGCACTCAGTTGAGTGAGTGACTGCATCAGATGTTACATGCAGCCAAACGACTCCACGCTCTGATGTGAAAGAGATTGACAAAAAGCTGTGCACGGATGGCCATGAGAAAGGGCACACAGAATAAGCAGGGAGACACTCCCTGTGTGCTCTCTCTTGTCATTTCTGCAAGACGATTGGATGTCGAAGGTAGCATTCGTTTGGAGTTATGGACCTCTATTTGTTTCATCAAGGGAGCAAGACTTACCCTACTTGTTCTTTACCCCAAAGAAGCTCATTCTGCCAAGGTTTTGTACAGCTAGCGGCTAGAGTCAGATTGAAAGAGATATTAGAAGCCATCTTTGTTTAAAAGGCAAACGCAAGCTGAACCTGGATGTGTTTTTATTGCTTGTGCTTTATCTGGAAGTTGGTGTCATCTAATCATACGCCACGTGACAACCAAATTAAATTCAGTTGATCTATTTTTGCTTTCGCAGCGTGGAAACTCTGTTCTGGGGGAGCATACCGTTCAGTTAAACTGTTCAGAGGTTAGCAAACATCGGCCTCACGAACTGCTGTTCTTTCTTGTAGTCCCATTGATAGATGCCCCTGATTGAGAGTCGAACGCACGAACTTTCAGCCGGAAACTTGCGACGTTCACCACTGCACCTCGGAATGAATGTCTGATCTACAGGTGCATGTATGGTAAGCCTGTACATGTGCGATAGGTCTGTACTTTCCCTGTACTTTGTACAGCAGATGTGTACACGCACTTAAGGGAAGAGGAGCTAAGGAAAAGAACGGAAAAACTTAAGGCCAGCCAATCAGCACAAAGTAGAAAGTCATTAAAGTAATATATTTAACAGCAGGTTTTGTTTTACATTTTCGTAGGAAGCTTCGACATGCGCTATTGTATCTCTGCATAAGCGCTATGCTATATCAGCTAAACAGCTGTGACACGAACAAATGCTTTTTTTCCCTCCTAAATGTTCATCACTAAACAGACCGAATTTATCAACGTTCTGACGCTGTGAGGCGAACGAAGAAGAAGAAGAAGAAGTAAACAGACCGACAAACGGACTAAATGTCACCGAGATAGACATGTAGAAAGTCAAGGTAAAAAAAAAAGTCATGTAATATATGCTCGAGTGCATACGTGTGTGTGCGTGAATCGTGAAACCCAGAACAAATTTGCAAACTCTTTAGAACACGTTGAGATAGACATATAGAAAGTCAAAGTGAAAATTAGGCCGTATAATGTCATGTGCTCGAGTGTATGCGTGTGTGTTTGCTCATGAATCACTAAACCTAACACAGATCCGCGAACTCTTGTTTGACGGCATTTTGTTTGAAGTTACACAATGTCGTGCCAAACTTGGTACAATGTACACAGACCAGTCGTCCTACATGTGCATGTTTATTTTCTTTCCACTGTAGGCCTATGTGTGTTCTTTTTGAATTATGCACTTGCGCGAATGACATGTGTGCAAGTCTTTTAAATTGTTCTTTGCGCAAAACGAGGTGCAGTTTGAATACTGTAATAGTCATTAAACACGGAAATTCACAAGCATTTCGCGAAGTTGTCAAATCATCTGTACTTGCATAATTTGTGCATGGGTTTGTGCACGGTGTAAATATATGCCGTTTATACACATATAGAAATGCATGAATATCTCTTTTTTCAGTCTTGTATACATGAGTAATGCACAATAAGTATACTAACATAGAAAACACGCACGCACGTACGCAAATTGTCTTAATTAGGAACATGTGTTTTTGTGAAAACATGAATAAACGCGTGAAAACATGAATAACGCGTTTGTGTCCGTGCACAAGCACGGCAATATACAACTCTCGTGGGAAAAATACAAACATAGCGAAGGAAGAAAGGCGGCAAAATAAACAGTACAGTTCAAGAATTCTATTCAAAATGAGACATTCGTGCCTGGGGACAGGCAAGGGGTTTATAGTTAAGGTGTGGGAAGGAATGATTTCGAAAACAAGCGGCAACGCTCCCAAAGGCCACTGTGGATCAAAGTCTGAGGCATGATACGGTTAATGTTTACACACACACACACACACACACACACACACACACACACACACACCCCTTTTTTTTTTTTTTCTTAATTTCAAATCTTTGCCAGGTCATTGCTATAATGATGGAAGAATTGTTGGCCTGCACTTGTTTTCCCCCACTACTTAATTGTTCAGCTATTTATATATATATATATATATATATATATATATATGTGTGTGTGTGTGTGTATGTGTGTGTGTATGTGTGTATACAGCAAAATAAACTCAAAGATAGACCAGAATCAAGACTAAAGAAGCCACCACTATAAGCAACTGCATGTTTCAGACGGTTAAAATGAATTCGCTCCACAACATCACGTAGGCCCTGAATTTCACATCCAAGCGATCAGCGTCAATATCAAAGACTGTTGACGGGGAGAGTTAAGCGCAAGGGTGTGTTGGTCAGAATCAGAAGAAGTCGCTCTGGGCCACCAAGTTAGTGGTCTCCACCAGAAGCACAGACGAAGGCAGGGGTGGCGGAGGGGAGGGGGGGGGGGGGGGGGGGTGTTGAAGGGACAGGGTGTGTTGGTCAGAATCAGAACAAGTCGCTCTGGGCCACAAAGTTAGCGGTCTCCACCAGAAGCACAGACGAAGGCATGGGTGGGGGATGAGGGAGGGGGGGGGGTTGAAGGGGACAGGGTGTGTTGGTCAACATCAGAAGCTTCGCTCTGGCCACCAAGTTAGCGGTCTCCACCAGAATCACAGAAGAAGGCGTGGGGGGTGGGCTGTTGGGGAAAAGGGGGGGGGTCCTGAAGGGGACAGGGTGTGTTGGTCAACATCAGAACAAGTCGCTCTGGGGCACAAAGTTAGTAGTCTGCACCAGGAGAAGGACGACGAAGGCTCCGAGGATGATCACGGCCATCAGGTAGGACGGGTGGATAGGCACGTGGGAACAGCTTGGCCTGAGGGTTTTCACATCTAGTGGTGTGGTCCCTGTCTAATTATTCCGCTGTTGTTCAAAACTCTTTTGTCCTGCTAATTTTGTCTCGGACACCTCCCCCCCCCCCCCCCCCCCCCCCTTTCCTCTGCGTACATCTTCCCTCCCATTTCTTGAAGTATTATCGGGTAGGGGTGGAGGTGAGGGAGGGCTTTCAGCATCTATGATTGTATCCCTTTCTGAAAGTTTTGTGCGAGCTGTCATCTGCCCCTTCGCTAATGTCGTCTCAGACAGCTACTCCCCATGCCCCGTCCTCTTTTTCGTTCATCGTTTTTCTGCAATTACGTTTGTTGCTTCTGTTTTCTTGTAACAGTTTATAACACAGCGGTGATGGCTGTCCCTGATGTTGTTAGCCGACTATTTTGATGTGCATCACTAGCTGTCAGTTCTGCAGTGTCCACTGGCCTGTGCCGAGTTCATGCATACTTGGTTGGCAGCGTTGTCCTTTTTTTCGTTTAGTTGTTCCTGTCTTATACACCATTGTCTTTTTGTATGTTAAAAACAACTATGACAAAATCAGACGGAATGGCGGACTCTCTCGGCGCGGCCCAGCTTTTATCTGCCTGAAGGACATTAACAGTTTACCTACTATGGGATCAAAAGGAACGAATGGAGTAAATAGACGAAAGAATTGCTAAATCATCGGAAGTAAAGCCAAGCCGAGAGAACACGACCAGAATAAGAAGAGGACAGAATGTTTAGGGTCCTTTCGACTCCAAAGTCTCTGTCAAACATGTAACAACACTGTGCAGATCACGAAAAATGCGACACAGACCATGTTACAATACGGGACAGACCCACGTGAAAATATGGGACAGATCATGTAAAAACACGGAAGAAACCACGTAGCTATACAGTATATTTCACGTAACAGAATGGGGCAGACCACGTAACAGTATAGTACAGATCACGTAACAATACATGGACAGATCTCGTAACTATATATATGTAGATCACGTAACAGCACGGGACGGACCACGTAACAGTATCACGTAACTGCGCGGGGCAGGCCACAAAACGTTATGGTACAGATCACGTAATAATACGGGACTGACCAAGACATACAGTACACACACCGGACAATATTTTACAATCATGAATACAAACAACCATTCGGACATGCTATTTGTCTCGCTCTGTCGTGTATTGTTGCGTATTTTGAAAAAGACCGTTGGACCGAAAGGTGCCCGACACTTTAACCTCTTTGTTCTTGTTCTGTTCTCTCACTGGATTTTCAGTTGCAAGGTTTTCACCTTACTAAGTTGGAATTTTGCCAATGTTTGTACACACAACCATTTGTTTTCGTGATAGGATTTTAATCCTGTAAAGATTCTGTGAGGGCGGAAAAACTGTGAGTTTCCTCCCGACCTTTTCCTCCTACTCCTCTTTTCTAATTCTCTCACTTGGGTTTTTTTGTTCTGTTCCAGTACTACCATACTAAGTTTGCTATTCCTTAACGCAGTTATGTTCTGTCCTTTGTGCCCACAACTACTATGGTTAATTCTGTGAGGGCTCTTAGGCTGTAGTTCGTAGCGACAAAAGTAATGGTACTGTCAGTCATTCTCCCTGACCGCTGGGGTCCTTCCAGTGGGGACGTGATGAGGCAGCCGCCGTTTCTCTCCAGGCTCTTCTGTTAGTGGCTGTCTTTTGTAGAGATCTGGAGGTCTTGAAAAGTAATGGTGCTATCCTCTATTTCAACATTCAACTGACTTTTGTTTTTCGGATTATTCTGCCATACTGGCTTGTTATTTCCTTCTTCTTCTCTGTTTCTCTCTTCTTCATCTTTCCGTCTGGCATTCATCTGACCCTCAGGCTTTTGATTTGTGCAAGTTTTATCAAGGCAATCATCGGCCCGTGCAAGCAACAGTCCATCCTGACTTTATGCCATGCGCCAGCTTGTTCACTCCATCCATAAATCTCCGCCTTGCAAAATCTCCATACATCCACTGGATACACAAACTCGCTCTATCCACCCACCCTCGCGTCCGCACACATTGATCCACCCCTTTACTAGTCCACCCACCCGAATATCCATCCCACCCCCACCCCCACCCCCACCCAGTACCGTCCATCACCCCATGCAACCTTTCCCCTCGGCCATTTCTCCCTCATCTCACCCTCAGCCTGGTGGCGTGCACGAACTGCAGGAAGGAGTCCAGTTCTAACTGGGAGCTGTTCTTGTAGCCAAAGACGCGCATCTCCAGGGCCGACTTCTTGATCCTCAGACACACTGAGTTCACCCTCGCCGCCTGAATGACGCCAGAAAAATCAACGAAAGGGTCATTTCTACAGCTAGTCATCATCGACTGTCAAATTTACAAGGGAGGTCACTGTATTAGAGCTTGCATTCAGTAAGAGTTACCCCGCTTTTTATTTTTTTTTAATGTTCTTAATTTTTTTTTTTTATACAGGTAAGATGCTGCTGATACGCACGTCAAAGCACTTTTGCCAATCAGTAGCTTAGCAGTTCAATCAAAGAGGGAACACGCCAAAACATGCATATGAAATGGTGCACCGCCTAAGCCACCTGAAATGTTGACAATCAGTGTCCCGCTCATCATTCGGTGCATTTGACACTCTAGATCGATTAGCTTGACCCATGACCTGAGTGAAGGCAACTGCATTTGCAGTGTAAAGTTACAAAACAGGTCTCTTTGACCTTTTGGTTGTCAGATGATCAATAATGTGGGAATAATGAAGTCACTGTCAACATGCCAACGACGAAATTCCATATTTGTTTTCCAAGCGATCGATGAAATGACAGCGTCATATTCATTGTCGAAAAGCCAACAGTTCACCTCACCATTCGTTTGTTAAATTATTAATGGAAATTACTGAAATCATCGTCAATATACCAACAGTTAATTTCACCGTTTGGCTGTCAACTCAACAATTATGTAACTGTATAATAGTCAATCTGAACAGACCAACAGTTGGTTTCACTGTTTGGTCGTCGAACAATTGACAAAGTGAAAGAATCATTGTCACCAGATAGGGTAATGTTCACAAAATACCAATTAATTTCACGTCAGCGGTCACTGATGATCAGTTGTTCAATATCACAGACCCACTCCACACGCATAAATCGTTGGCCGCAAAACTATATGACGGTGTGGTAGTTCATGATTTTCTTTAAAAAAATATTCTTAATGTCATTTCATGTAAAATGACAAACCGAACTGTCAGCTTATCAGTAAAATGAAGGTACGTACAGTAGTCCCTGTGATACGAGGAATTCAACAGACCTTCAATTATAGGCTGTGAAGGGTAAGACATAAGGCAACATGGTCACTTTTTATTCGTTTTCGAAACAGTTTCTTATGAACACAAATGTTTATTCGGTAGATACAGATGGTGTCCAGCACCACAGAAATACATACAATTATCCAGACCTTAGATGTGGTGCAGGTCTTATCAAGAGATCAAAATGGATAAAGTCCGAGCTTTCTTATCACCAAACTCGTACACTTTCCGAGGACATATGTAGAATTCGGTGACAAAGACTACACAGGTGAGTCTTGTGGTGGAAAATATTGTACGGTGACCTGTTTGAAATTTCTAAAGATTAAAAACTTTGAGAGAGTGGTTGGAAAACAGCCCCCCCCCCCCCCCCCCCCCCCCCCTTTTTTTTTTTTTTTTTTTTTTACTCGTACACTTTCCCAGGACATATAAAGAATTCGTTGACAAAGTCAACTCCGGTGATTCTAGCGGGAGAAATATTGTCCACCATAACCCGTTTGAAATTGCTAAAAGTTGACACTACTCACAGAGCGGTTAGAAAACAATCCTTTTTTCTTTCGCATCTTTTCTTGGTCTTTCTTTCTTTCTTTTTCTCTTTTTATTTTTTTTTTTTACACACCCTTCCTGCTCACTCTGCATCTCAAATACACAGCAGCCACGCCTTTAATTGTTCTATCGCAACAGCTCACAATCGACAGGCAACAATCAATATCTGGTCGTCATGGGGCAACCCATTAGAGGAGACACTGCCTCGTGTACTTAGACTCACTCCTAAGCTTAATGATACTGACCTGAAAGAGGGGAAGCAGAGCATGACGCCCCCACACTATGGGGAACAGGCCGCGGTAGATCCACACCTTGGTTTCGTCGTATCTGTTCAGTACCAGGATACTGATGCCTGCAGCACGCAGTAGAACGTTAGAGAGGTGGTCAAACGAGAAGAATGTACACAGCCACCTCCTCCTCTCCTCTGCCCTCAAACCCTCCCAACCCTCCCAACCCGCACCCCCTACCCTCTCTCTCTCTCTCTCTCTCTCTCTCTCTCTCTCTCTCTCTCTCTCTCTCTCTCTTTGTGAAAATAAGGTTCTTCTGTATATCCCGGAGGAATAATTTCCTCGAAAATCTTAAAAAAACCAAAAAGAACACACACACACACACACACACACACGCGCGCGCGCGCAAGCACACACACACACACACACACACACACACACACACACACACACACACACTCGCTCATCTTTTTTTAAAATCATATTTACACAGTGATTAGCTTACCTGGCTAACCTTTCAGATCTACCCCACTTTCTCTCCAAATGTAGGTTTACCACTCAACTCTCATGTGACTGATGTGTATTTTGCTGTTTCCTCCTCTATACCTTCCTCCTCCCCTCCCCCCCCCCCCCCCCCCCCCCCCCCCCCCCCCCCCCCCCACCTTCTTGCGCCACACACACACACACACACACACACACACACATCGCATTTGCAGACGCACATACATGCATCATTAACATATCATCACCCAACCACAGCTCCTACCAATGACCGTAAGTTCTGCCAGTATTATCAGGGACAGTGACGTCACTTTGGCGATGACACCATTCAGCAGACTCAAACTTTGACGTAGAAGCCAGACGTCCTGCGAAAAAAGAAAACTCGTTTTTAGCAGATTCTTCTATGATGATTTTGTTGTGGTTGTTCATTCATTCATTCATTCATATATGGTTGCTTAAAATGTTAGCAGATTGTAATTCCTGTTCCCAGAATTATTTATTTATTTTTTAAATGTTTTTTTAATCTATTCATTACACATCAGGGCCATCATCACCCAGAAAAAATAGTGAGAAAAACAGGAAAAAGGAACAACAACAACAACAAAAACAAAATGCACTACTTTGGTTTTGGGTTTGATTTGTTGGCAGACTGGCAAAAAAGTGCAACATGGTACTTGAAAGACTAAATTTTAGTGTAGAAGAAATTTACGTCAGCTTGGCAACTAGTAGAAATCATTGCTCGACGGCACATAGCTTTGTAAACAAATACGTTTGCACAAATTTTGACAGCGAATAACATAAAAATCCCAGACGGTGCAGATAGCGCGCGCGCGTGCGCGCGCGCACACACACACACACACACACACACACACACATGCAAGTGCGCGCGATTCATGAAAGAGTTAATAGACTCGTCGCATGCCAGCCTCATTGAGTCTGGGGCCTATTTGCACCTTTTGACATTTTCAACACTAGACTTCGAACAAAGACTGCCAAATTCAAATCAAAAATAGAGGCTGAAGACTTGTGAAGGGAAATAACCCATGAAACAAGGCGTGTATTGAGAAGACGTGGATACGTGCGAGTTCTGGACTTGGAGCTCCCCTGTCACGAAGTCAATGGCGCTCAGTTGATACGACTTGTCTCATAAATCGTCCGTTGAGTGCAATATGATAATGGCAATTGTAATGTTGCTTATAGCCCAGCCGACCGCAAAGGGCCATGTCAGGGCTGTCACCTGGCTGAAGTCAACTCGCAAGATATTCTTAAAAAAAAAAAAAAAAAAAAAAAAAAAATCATTCGCAAAATGCTTTAGAACACACCTTCCAAAAGCACACCAAAATTTTTGCTAATTTTTTTTCCTCCGGTTAAATCTGAGATCAGATGAAAAATGTTAATCTTCAGAAAATCAGTGATCACATCAGGTGGGACATCTCTGAACAAGGTTTTCACGGAGTCTGCTGTAAAGTGTTTATGTCTTACATCGTGGAAGTCCCAACATTCTAACAGAACATGTTTCACTGTGAGAGGTACATGAGAAGAAGGCACCACGGAGCTTCTTCACCTTGAAAAAAGATTAGAACGGGTGCGAAAGGAGTGTGGCCTGTATGCAAACGGCAAAAACTGCTTCTTCTCTATGGCCATCGTGTGAACATGGTGAAAAAACTCGTTCAGGTTTGGACGGATTTTCAATAGTTTGTTGTTCGTCTGCGAGTTCCATTCCTCTTGTCAGAGTTCTTTGGCATAAGCCTGGGTTTTGGGTTTCAGATCAGTGTGACGGATAGACAATTTGCTCAACTCTTTCGTTGTGGCACTCTTGGCAAGTTCATCAACCATCTCGTTGTTGCCTCGAATACGCACATGGCTGGGAACCCAAGCAAAAACTATATTGTGTGCATCTGATTTCAGAGAAGTGTACAAGTTTGAATAATTTCAACAGGTGAGGGTGCACGAACCGCCAGCAATGGCCTCCAGTGTAGAAAGGGATTCTGACAAAAGGAAGAAATCGTTATGTTTTGATTTAGAAACCATTTCAAGAGCCAGGACCAATTCTGTCAACTCAGCAGTGTTGATGGAGCTGTCAGTGGGAATGTGTTTAGAACATCTCTGAGAAGGAGGACGTGCTGCACAATACACAGCAAAGGCAAGCCCCTCCTGAGAAGGACGTGCTGCACAATACACAGCAAAGGCAAGCCCCTCCTGAGAAGGACCTGCTGCACAATACACAGCAAAGGCAAGCCCCTCCCCTGCTGCACAATACACAGCAAAGGCAAGCCCCTCCTGAGAAGGACCTGCTGCACAATACACAGCAAAGGCAAGCCCTCCCTGAGAAGGACGTGCTGCACAATACACAGCAAAGGCAAGCCCATCCTGAGAAGGACGTGCTGCACAATACACAGTAAAGGCAAGCCCCTCCTCAGATTTGGAACGGTCGGTGAAAATTCTTCTGAGGATGGAAACTTGAAACAGTTCGGCAAAACAGGACTTGTACGCCAAGGCGCTCGTGGAATCTTTACGATGCGAGGCTTAATCAAACCGGATCTCCGGAGTAAATAGAGTCCATGGTGGGTCATCTGGAAACTTAGATAAATCACACACCACTCAATACAACATGAACTAACTTAACTGGCTGTTAATGTTGTCACACTCTTGCATCACTCCCGTTAAGTATTATCTCTGTCATGGGAGTCCTATTTGCACCCCAGTCTGTTGGTTTGTTTGACAGCACGATGACCATAAAACTGTAACATCGATTTTTCCGAAAGTTGGAAAGCTGTAACGTGGTCAAAGGGCCAGTGCGTGAATCTATGGCGCAGATCTAACCAAAGAATGGGTCCAGAATTATTTTCTTTTTAATTTCACCTTGCAGAAAACGCATTTTTGGGGTGACTTTTTGTATTCTGTTCAGAAAGAAAGCATGATCTCAATTACAAAAAATAGATAAATAAATAAATAAAAACAGTAATAATAATAATAAAAAGTCTAGCTCATGAGATGCAATTTCACTTTGCAGAAAACGCATTTTTCGAGTGACTTCTTGTATTTTGTTCAGAAAGTACGGATCTCAATAAAAAATAAAAAAAAAAACGTCTAGCTCATTAGATGCAATTTCACCTTGCAGAAAACTTCTTTTTTTTTTTTTTTTTTTTATACTTTTCAAAATTTTGTTCTTGAGAAAGCATGGATCTGAATGAAAAAATGTTTAGCTCATTAGCCGCATGGAAGGCTGCAGACATTTGCAGTCTGGTGCGAATATGGAGGATTATTTCAGCCTTGACGAGGGTCTGCAGTCTCTCTTTTTTCTGTGTATCTGTACTCTTTGTCTTACGTGATATATTATACTGTATACATCGTGTCTCCGCATCCTTTACGCGAGGTTTTCATACTGTTTGATATTGTCTGTGAGGTTCGTTTTGTTATGTACATCTCTGGTAAGCTCAAAAGGTAGATGTAGCATTGCTTACATGTGAGCGTTTTGGGTATACTCATTTGTGTTCAGTTGCGTTTGTTTCTATACTCCGTGCGATGTTTATGTGTTTAATTTTTTGAGAGAGAGAGAGAGAGAGAGGGGGGGGGGGCAAGAAAGAGTCAGGTAGATGTTAAAGATGTTAAAGACGAAGAGACACATGCGTTTATTTGAAATGGCCATATGAGAATGGGATAAATATAACAAACCATACAATTCGTTAATGCAAAGTCGTTACACTATCTTGAAACTCAGAAATGCTTACCAAAACAACAACAGCAGCAGCAGCAGAAGCAACATCAACAGCAACAACATTGTGAAAGAGCTACAGCTAAATAAACAAATAAATAGGTGAACGAACACTGAAAGAATGAACACACACACACACACACACACACACACACACACACACACACACACACATACACACACATCCATACATGCAGATTGAGGAAAAGGCGCTCACAGAGAAGACTGCACATGCATGACCTGCTCATGTCTTCATGCATTCACTCAACGCTCTAGTCAGACCTTGAGAAAAAGACTCGAATAAAGATGAGGCAACCTAGAATGCAGATGAAGAAATAAGAAGAAGGAGGAAGAGCAGGATGTAGAGGAGGAGAGATGACAGAGAACCAGAGAAGAGAAGAAGAAGAGAAGAAGAAAAGTCAGAAGAAGACGAAAACGAAAGGAAGAAGAAATGAAGTGGGGGGGGGGGGGGGGGGGGGAACATACTGTAGCTGATAATAAA
>JADBJO010001111.1:145000-150000 GCA_016801955.1 Conus betulinus
TGAACTATTAAGTAATGCGTGTGCGTGTGTGTGTGTGTGTGTGTGTGTGTGTGTGTGTGTTTGCGTGTGTGTGTGTGTGTGTGTGTGTGTGTGTGTGTGTGTGTGTGTGTAAGTGCGCGCACGCGCGTGTGGTGGTTCGTGTTGAATTATTGTTAAACGATTTAATATTGTAGAGTAGTAAGTGGCAAAATGTGAAAAAAAAGAGACACCGCAATGGGTTCAAACCTTGGCCGAAATAGCCTGTCTTTTTTTTTTTTTTTTTTTTTTTTTTTTTTCTTTTTTTTTTTTTTTTTTTCTTTTTTTCTTTTTTTTTTTTTTTTTTGAGTTTATGTTCATGTTCAAAATTAAAAGTGCTACTTTTTTTTTAAATGTTAATTATCATTCAAGACTATCTACGAGTTCTAGGCAGTAAAAGAGCTAGCAGATGAAAAAAACTGCAACACCAGCAACAAAGCTCGAGAGACAGACAGTCAGACAGACAGACAGACAGACAGGTAAAGCGACAGACTGACAAACAGAACCCCCACCACCCCCCCCACCTCCACCCCCATCCTATCATCACTACCCACCGACCCCACCTTTTCCATCATGGCGTACATCTGTTCGTTGTCCTGGATACGAAAGTAATACAACCCAGTGATGTAGGCCACGAAATGCAGGATGTTGGGGATCAGGTAGGTGGTGACGATGTGGTCGCACGGCTGAGGCTTTGCGCTGGAAGTGAAGTTGAGGTTCACCATAGCCGGGAGGAGGTCAGCTGCCGGAATACCTGTACTGTTCGAAGTGTGGTTGTGATGATGTACAGTCGTTGGTTTCGGTGAGGTTCGAATCTGTGGATAAAAAAAAGTGAACACACACACACACACACACACACACACACATACACACACACACACACACACACACACACACACACACACACACACACACACACACACACACGCACACACACACGCACACACACGCGCGCACGCACACACACACACACACACACACACACACACACACACACACACACACACACACACACACACACGCACGCACAACACACGCACGCACGCACGCACACACACACACACACACAGACACACACACACACATGAACACACACACACACATAGAGAGAAGAATTCCCCTTATCAGTATGGTGAACAGTGTAAACTTAGTTTAAGTCGCATATCTGGAAAGCTTTCGAATATAGTATGGTAGATTACCCGTCTATAAGAACCGGTTTTGATATTAAAAGAATCAAAGAGAATTTTAACCTTAATAAAAAAAAAAACGTAGTTTACGTATGTGGAAACAAAATCACTCCAGTTCTACGTATGTGGAAACAAAATCACTCCAGTTCATATTGTTTCATGCAATGATGTGAAAAAAAGATCATTCCAATATTGAAGCAAAATACAGTGCAGGCCATTTTTGAGTCACCAGCTTTAACATACGAATTCTTTGTACACTTAGAACGCACCCCTATTGGAAAATACATATAACATTTTTTATTAACTATATTTTGCGGGGGATAAGAAAAGCAGGGGGTGGGGTGGATAAAAAAAAAAAAGTGTGTGTGTGTGTGTGTGGGGGGGGGGGGGGGGGGGGGGGGGGGGGGGAAGAGGGGGAAAGCAAAGGATTTGTTTGTTTGTTTATTTAATACTGACATCCGTTTTGACTTTAACTGATTAGTTAGTTGTTGGTTATAAGTATATTTTTTTCATGTTAATCTTCATTTATGACTTGTGTAAAGATATTCACACACTTACACATCCACAACTCTCTCTCTCTCTCTCTCTCTCTCTCTCTCTCTCTCTCTCTCTCTCACACACACACACACACACACACACACACACACACACACACACACGCACGCACGCACGCACGCACGCACACGCACGCACGCACACACACACACACACACACACACACACGCACGCACGCACGCACGCGCACGCACGCACACACACACACACACACACACATTCGCGTGCACGCACACCCATACATATACGCATACACACATTATGTGCACGCTCGCAATTACTTCCGTACACATTCACTTTTTTTGTGTAATATCACGAATAGTGGATAGACGTTAAAGAAGGACACAGGACACACACACACACACACACACACACACACACACACACACACACACAGTTCATTTAAAATCGGTTCTGTAGTTCAAGCACAAGTTCTGACAGAGAAAGCCAACCAACCAACCAGCCAACCAAATAAAGAGCCTTGCTGGTGGCGGTCCAGTTCTACAGAGTGTATTCTCTCTGGTCACGGCTCGTAGCGCAAAGGCCAGTGTAACTGAACGCACCACAAGCCAGGTCAACACCGGAACAAAATCCTGTGACACGGGAAAGAAAACGAAACACCCGAAGGTGCCAATGGGACCCAGGGAAGTGCTGTCCTTAGCTGCCCAACACCCCAGCTGGGAGCAATCCTTCGTCATCCGTGGAAGTCTGCGCTGTGTTGATATGGGGTGCAGGCACGCACGCGCAGGACGCTCCATTAAGATATCAAGGAACAGAACCGCTCCCTGGCTGATGCCAAAGGATGACTGCCAGTGGACGTGACACGACAGAACCTCCACGGGATCGTTCCATACGTGTAAAAGTATTTCATGATTGCAAGAGCACCGATGAAAAACGCCACCGTCAAGTAACTACCCTGTGCATCCCGCAGCCTCACTCATTGCTGTTCCGCGGACAGGTGAACACAGACAACTCTAGACATGGCCAAACTTTCTCCATATCAAATCTTACGTGCCCTCTGAAGAGGATCTCGGGCTGCTGTCTTTCTGCCGTGAACAGGACTTTCCCTGCGGATCAGTGGGTCTTTCCTCACCGTCACTGGACCTTTTCCCAGAGTCAGCCCAAAGGGAGACAAGTTAACGAAACACCCGAAGGTACGGGTGGGACCCAGAGAAACACTGTCCTCCACTGCCTCCACGGCCGAACGTCCATGGTCACAAGGTCCACTGGTCCCAAGGTTCGCTGGTCCCAAGGTTCGTTGGCCCCAAGGTTCGTTGGCCCCAGGTTCGTTGGTCCCAAGGTTCGGTCGGAACCAAGGTTCGTAGGTCCCAAGGTTCGTTGGCCCCCAAGCCACAAGGTTCGTTGTCGGAACCAAGGTCGTAGGTCCCAAGGTTCGTTAGCCCCAAGGTTCGTTGCTCCCAAGGTTTCGTTGCTCCGTTGCCCCAAGGTTCGTTGGCCCCAAGGTTCGTTGGTCCCAAGTCTATTGGATCCAGTAAACGGAAACTGTCTGTCTGTCTGTCTGTCTGTCTGTTTCTGTCCCTCATCTCTCTCTCTCTCTCTCTCTCTCTCTCTCTCTCTCTCTCTCTCTCTCTCTCTCTCTCTCTCTGTGTCTCTCCTCTCTCTCTGTCTACTGTGTTTTCAAGATAGCTACATACTACTGTATATTACAAAGATTTATTACCAAACGGACCTTTGACCAACGACCTTGGGACCCAACTTGGGACCTTGGGACCTACGGACCTTGGGACCAACGGACCTTGGGACCAACGGACCTTAGGACCTACGGACTTGGGGGCCAACGGACTTCGGGACCAATGGCATGACCCCCTGCCGAACCAACCAGAGGGAGCAATCCTGCACCACCCTTGGAAGACTGTGCTGTGTTCACATAGGGCGCAGGCAGGCAGGCAGGCAGGCAGGCAGGCAGGCACAGGGCATTCCGAACGAAGACAATTCTCTGTGGTCACAGCTGGTAGGGAAAGGATCAGCGTTACTGAACGAGTCACTGGCCGAGCGACCGCCGCAACAACATCCTGCCATAGTGGGGTTAACGCTTCTTGTCAGCAACACGATAACGGCCTGGTCTGAAGGGACCGAGATATATGATTATCGTGGCTACAGGTTGTTCGCTGAGAAACTACCAGCTGATACCCTGACTTGTGTTCATGATTGATGCCTTTGTTTTCTTTTTCCTTTTTTTTTTTTCATTCTTGTCTAATCGTTTATCATTAGTATGATCATGATCATGAAGATGATCATGATGTGTGCGTTTCTTGCTGTTGTTGTTTTTTTTTTTTCAAAACTCATCTACTTCGACTACTGCTGCTGCTGCTGCTACTACTACTACTACTACTACTACTACTACTACTACTACTACTACTACTACTACTACGACTGCGGTTGCTCCGATTGCTGCGAGGACTTTTCAGACACACGGCAACACGTCAGCAGGTTTCAAAATTGTACTGTATTGCTGACGCCGAAGTACATGAATTAATAAATAAGATTAAAATCCCTTTCCCCCTTTTTTTTATTTTATATATATATATATATATATATATATATATATATATATATATATATATATATATATATATAGAATATACAGATTTAGGAAAACGACAAACTCAAACAAACACACTCCTCCTCCCCCCCCCCTTCACTCCGAAGCCCTCACCCCCCCACCCCCCACCCCCCCCCCCCCCCCCCCCACCACCACCACAAAAAAAAGAAAAAGAAAAGAAAAGAAAAGAAAGAAACAAAAGGGCAGGAAAAGGAAGGAAGGAAAACCGACAACGGCGTCAACAGCAACAAAATAAGTGAAATCACGAGTGGACTAAGGATAGGGGTAACTAGAGAAGTGGAGGGGGGGGGGGGGGGGGATTGATAAAGAGGTTATATATTATATAAGACAAAGAGAAGGGTAGAGGGGCAGATGATTTTAGCTTAGGGAAGGGAGGGGATGGGGCAGGTGTAAGGCGTGGGTTAGAGGGAGGTCAGGGGAAAAAACCCACGCCATCGAATTAGCTCCCTTTCTTCACACAATTGTACACTGTTATAAACTGTCTTTTCATTCTTGGACCTATCACCTTTTTTTCTCTCTCTCTCTTCTTTTGACCGATCGTTTTACACGCGTATGTAGGAACTTTGATATGTTTTGAATAAATGCACAGATTTATTTCAGAAGTTTCAATCAGTTCTGACAGGATATAAAAGCCATTTTTTGAAATACAGTATTCATTC
>JADBJO010001111.1:170000-197500 GCA_016801955.1 Conus betulinus
CCTTCATTCCATCCTTGCCCCTCTCTCCCACCCCTTCTTGTGCCTCTGCTCCTTCCTTGCCTCCTCAGTGCCCACGTTGTCTGTGCGTGGGAGCATAAATCCTGTATCGTAAGATGAACTGCTTTTGTGCGCACTGCAGATAGAACTTGAAGCCTGTCTCCTTCACTGTTCATGCCATTCACTGCACTGCTCAAGGCTTGTGAGCAATTTTCTTTTGACCGTGTGGATCTCACTACATTTCATGACTTATTCCATTCTCTGTATACAACTGTATGCAGAATTCGACTTGCCAATTTTTTTTTTTTTCCCTTTCATGGAGAAATCATTAGCAGGTAACCGACGCAGGTCAATATGAAACCGTCTCAAAAAAAAAAAACTAAACAAAAAAAAAAACTATTTACCTGACATGATACAAGTCGGCATAGATACTGTTTCAGCCTGTTTCTTCTAAGGGGAGAAAATATAGATACTGTTTCAGCCTGTTTCCTCTAAGGGGAGAAAATCAGTTTTATTGGATACACAGAAAGTCGGCATAGATACGGTTTCAGCCTGTTTCTTCTAAGGGGAGAAAATCAGTTTTTTTGGATACACAGAAATCGGCATAGATACTGTTTCAGTCAGTTTGAAAGTCTCTTCTAAGGGTAGTCTGTCTCTTCTAAGGGGAGAAAATCAGTTTGAAAGGATACACAGAAAGTCGGCATAGATACTGTTTCAGTCTGTCTCTTCTAAGGGGAGAAAATCAGTTTGAAAGGATACAGAGAAAGACGGCATAGATACTGTGTTTCAGTCTGCCTCTTCTAAGGGGGAGAAAATCAGTTTGAAAGGATACAAAGTCAGCATAGATACCGTTTCCGCCTGCCTCTTTTTTGGTGGATTTATTCGGCTATTTGAATATTTATCACAGTCAATGACTATGACATTTGTGGGACAGCAACTGTGATCCAGTGCTCAAGAAACCTTTTCATGCCTCTTCATCTTACTCTCCGTTTTGTTTCTCTCCTTCTCCCTGTTCCTCTCCCTCTGTGTAGAGAGACTGTGACAAGGTGATGGCCCTGATAAGGCCCTTTGCAGGTGGATTGGCTATGAACAACATGAACACCTCACCCTCTCTGTTTCTCTCTCTCTCAACATTGTGTGTGTGTGTGTGTGTGTGTGTGTGTGTGTGCGTGCGCACGCTAGTTGCATGTCACATGCACACCATTATAAAAACCTGAAACCTGTAACTTTGCGCATGAGTGTGTAAAATGCATGTCACATGTACACTATTAAAACAGGCTGCAACATATAGCACAGTAGTAGTACTTTCAGTTTTGTCTTTTCACAAAATCCTGTGATATTTGACGAGAGAGAGACAGAGAGAGAGAGAGAGAGAGAGAGAGAGAGAGAGAGAGAGAGAGTGAGAGAGAGTGAGAGAGAGAGAGAGAGAGAGTGACAGAGAGAGAGAGAGAGAGAGAGAGAGAGAGAGAGAGAGAATGTATGTGGGTGCATGATGACATATCAGTGGGATTATCTCCATTGAATTAAACCATGTCTGGTTTTTTTTGTGTTTAAATACCTGCTAGATTATCAAATTCTAAGTTTTTTTTTGTAATTAATCGCTGATTTTTTGGTGTATTATTTCTTATGCTACAAATAATCTATTTGGTTTTTTTTTTTGTGTGTACTATTTCTTATGCAAGCATTTCTCCACGTCCACAGATCACTGATATACTGCACAACTGTAGCATTTTTAGCAACGTGTTTTGGGAGATCACACATCACAGTGTTAAATAACATTGGTGCTCTAAGTACAGAGGAATACCCATTTCAAATGATTTAAAAGTGGAAACAGGTATCTTCTACTCCAACTTGTAAACCTGTCAGAAATTAGAAATAAGAAATTCTTTGATATCACTGTAAAAATTACCAGATATACCAATCATCATCAATGTATATAACAATCTATCATGCCAAACACTATCAAAGGATTTTTTGATTATCAAAGAATGTGGTTTGAACACTTTTTCGTCTAGCAAATTGATACTTTATTTGTGTTGTTACTATGACAACATGATCAGTGGTTGATCTTCCCTTTCTAAAGCTTGCTTGAATTCTGGGTAATACATCATTTTTGTCACTAAAAACAAGTACGTCTATTTAATAGGATTTTTCCCATAAGTTTATTTATGTGAAAAGTCAGAGCTACAGGTTGGTAATCATCAGTTTTCGTCGCAGACTTAACATGTTTTACAATTGGAATGATTACCGATTGTGTTTCCAAATAACTGGCACAGTACCATCCGTCCAAATCTTTTGGAACAATTTTGATAAAAAGTGGAGAAAATTTTCCGGTAAACGTTTTAGCATTTCATTTGAACTTGCATCTAGTGCAACTCATGACATTTTATAACCTATTGCAGCGATGGAGTCCTTTCACTCTTGCATAACTTTGGGTGCATTTGTGTAATGGTCCTTATTTGATACCGGTTCATCGTTAGGTTTTGTGCTTTCTTCCTTTTCCCCGATGATGATGTTTGCATTCTTGTGGAAGGCTTTCCATGTGCATTGTCTTTGAAAACATATTGATAGCAAATGCTTGTTTTTTTCAAGTGGAGTAGGGAGCTTCTCAATCTCTAAATTAATGGAGTATCTTGGAAGATTTATCCTTTTTCTCATTGCCTGAAACTTTTTCCATGCCTTTTCAAGGTCTTTATGACAAAAGACTTCTCTTGCACCGAACGATGACCAATGTAGCCTCTTTGCTTTTGCAGCAACTCTGTCAGAGCCTGCCTTTGGTTTTTTCATTTCTATGTGATTTTCTTCACTTTTGTCTTTAATGTATTCTTTACATCTGATCTTCTTTTTTGCAATCTTTAGTCCACCATACATTACCAGTACGCCATGTTTTTTTTTTGTGTATTCCTACGAGTTGGAATGGAACTATTTGCAGTCAAAAGTATCACAATGCGTGTGTGTGTATGTGTGCAAATTGCATGTCACATGCACACCATTAAAAAAAAAATAAACATGAAATATACAACAGGTGTGTGTGTGTGTGTGTGTGATCGATTTTAAGCCAAATTTTGTCAGTATGTTGATAATCTTTTGTGTTTCTGTGTTTTCGTAACCAGAAGTTTCAGTGTTTGAATGTAGACCTTTTCTTAATGAGACAGCAGCATCTTTTTTTCCCTGCTGTATTTCCTTCTAAACAAAACAATGTCCAAATTATACAAGTCAACAAAGTATTTCAAATAATGCAACACCTTGTTTACGCATTATTCGTTAAGGCAGCTTACAGGAGCATGCACACCTGGGCTATAGTACAATGCTTCTTTTCTTTGCTCTGCAGGATTAGGGGTGCATTCACCATAGTGCCACCTATCACCTGTAAATTCCGGCCGCCTCAGTTCACCTTGCAGGTATGTGAAAGAGGATCATTACACAAAAAGTGAAAACACATGAACATGACAGTTTTGTGCTTGCTTGTTTTGGTGCCCTGTTCTTTTATTTCATCCACACTTGTACAGTTTGTGTCAATGCAAGTTATGGCAACAATGTGCAGCTGACGATTTAAAATGTTTAATCTTAATTCATGTTTATTGATACATATTTTTGCAGACTGTTATTTGGGCATCTCTACACAGGTGACAAATCTACATGTAGAGTGCTACCTCCTCAAAAACCACATCCAGGGATCTCTCAAAAATCATGTCTGAACAATGAGATGCATGTTTAAAAAACAAAAAAAGAAAAAGACATCACCACACCACATCGACTTGCACACGTTTCTTTATGTGGATGAAGTCTACAAAATTCTCTCTGAGCTTACCAGAACATCCCCCCAAATGCTCACATCCAGCAGCAGCATGCGGCTCTAATTTCACAAACCAATACATGCACAGGTTCAAAATGTCTAGCCAAAATCATGCACCTATGCATACCCTCACACAAACACACACACACACACACCTTCGGTACATGCCCATTCTCCATCATAAGAGCCACCGGATCTTGTCACTGTCTTGATTCTACAAGCACATGTTCTACAGCTGATCACACAACCGAAGTCCCCAACAGGCACTGATCCAGTTCCCCTACAAAACGTGTCCACCTGCAAAGTCTTTGGGTTTTTCCTGTAACTGCAGTGGCTGCTTTCACTGGAGGTGATTTCTCATACAAGACCATAGCTATGCTACTGCACACATCTGTTTTAGCCTCCAAGTCTCTTCACTTTGCTCAAATCAAGTCCTGTGAGATACTGAACAGAAAGAATATGCCTTGGTATTGATTTTTTTTTTTCCCTCCTTACAGATATCTTTGTCCATCGATGGGCAGACAAACAATCTGGGCAAAATTGGTCAAATGTCCTGCTAGGTTGACTTCTCTGTGGGTCAAAGCATGGCCAAGGCAGCACAAGCAGAAGGGAAGGGAAGGGGGAAGGGGAAGGGAGGGAAAGGAAGGGGGAAGGGAAGGGAAGGGAAGGGAAGGGAGGGAAGGGAGGGAAGGAAGGGAAGGGAAGGGAAGGGAAGGGAAGGGAAGGGAAGGGAAGGGAGGGAAGGGAGGGAAGGGAGGGAAGGGAAGGGAAGGAAGGGAGGGAAGGGAAGGGAAGTGAAGGAAGGGAGGGAAGGGAAGGGAAGGGAAGGGAAGGGAAGGGAGGGGAAGGGGGAAGGGAAGGGAGGGAAGGGAAGGGAGGGAAGGAGGGAAGGGAAGGGAAGGGAGGGAAGGGAAGGGAAGGGAAGGGAAGGAAGGGAAGGGAAGGGAAGGGAGGGAAGGGAAGGGAAGGAGGGAAGGGAGGGAAGGGAAGGGAAGGGAAGGGAAGGGAAGGAAGGGAAGGAAGGGAAGGGAAGGGGAAGGGAAGGAAGGGAAGGGAAGGGAAGGGAAGGGAAGGGAAGGGAAGGGAAGGGAGGGAGGGAAGGGAAGGGAAGGGAAGGAAGGGAGGTGAAGGGAAGGGAAGGGGGAAGGGAAGGGAGAAGGGAAGGGAAGGGAAGGGAAGGGAAGGGAAGGGAAGGGAAGGGAAGGAAGGGAAGGGAAGGGAAGGGAAGGGAAGGGGAGGGAAGGGGGGGAGAGGGAAGGGAAGGGAAGGGAAGGAAGGGAAGGGAGGGGAGGGGAGGGAGGGAAGGGAAGGGAAGGGAAGGGAAGGGAAGGGGGAAGGAAGGGGAAGGAAGGAAGGGAAGGAAGGGAAGGGAAGGGAAGGGAAGGGAAGGAAGGGAAGGGAAGGGAAGGGAAGGGGGAGGGAAGGGAAGGGAGGGAAGGGAAGGGAAGGGAAGGGGAAGGGAAGGGAAGGGAGAGGACACAGACGGATCATTACAAGAAGCCTGCAAGGATTCTGGACATGGATTCAGAATCTCGACTTGCGGATGTTCAGTATTCACACCAACTCACTGTAAAGCAGCACACTCCAGATCCAACCTATTCTGAGCTAAAAACACTCACAAACACACCATACACACAGTATAAATCGACCAGGTGTCCCCAGGATCACGGCAGCGGTATACGCTCCACCCACACACCCACACACACACACGCACACACACACACACACACACGCAAACAGCATCATCAAGAGAACTGCCCTGGCGTCTAATCAAAAACACTAGAAAGACGTTTGTATGTTTGGCGTGCATTTCATCGTGGTGCCCCGGGAGCCATGACGGTTCGCTGATCCACCTGCTCCAGGCGCTCAAAGTACTTGCGGGCATTCTTGATGTTGATCAGGGTGGCAGCAGAGGCTGGAACACACCAGGAGACAGTCGCCATGAATGAGATGGATTGGTACACAATTCACCATGAATGAGATGGAATGGTACACAATTCGCCATGAATGAGATGGAATGGCACACAAATCACCGTGAGAGGAGATGGACTGGTACACAAATCACCATGAAGGAGATGGACTGGTACACAAATCACCATGAATGAGAGATGGAACGGCACACAAATCACCGTGAAGGAGATGGACTGGTACACAAATCACCATGAAGGAGATGGACTGGTACACAAATAACCATGAATGAGATGGAACGGCACACAAATCACCGTGAAGGAGATGGACTGGTACACAAATCACCATGAAGGAGATGGACTGGTACACAAATCACCATGAAGATGGACTGGTACACAAATCACCGTGAAGGAGATGGACTGGTACACAAATCACCATGAAGGAGATGGATTGGTACACAAATCACCATGAAGGAGATGGACTGGTACACAAATCACCATGAAGGAGATGGACTGGTACACAAATCACCATGAAGGAGATGAACTGGTACACACAAATCACCATGAAGGAGATGGACTTGTACACAAATCACCATGAAGGAGATGGAGTGGTGGTACACAAATCACCATGAAGGAGATGGATTGGTACCTTAATCACCATGAATGAGATGGAATGGTACGCAAATCACCATGAATGAGATGGAATGGTACATAAATCACCTTGAATGAGATGGATTGGCACACAAATCGCCATGAATGAGAGGACTGATACACAAATCACAATGAATGAGATGGACTGGTACACAAATCACTATGATGAGATGGACTGGTACACAAATCACCATGAATGAGATGGATTGGTACACAAATCACCGTGAATGAGATGTATTGGCACACAAATCGCCATGAGAGGACTGGTACACAAATCACTATGAATGAGATGGATTGGTACACAAAGAGCATGAAGTTCCACATTCTGCTGGAACTGGAAGTATGTTGAAAGTGGTGTGCATGTGTGTGTGCAGTGTATGTTGTTTGTTTTGTGTTGTTTTGTGTTGTGTCGTCATGCCGTGTCGTGTCGTGTTTGTGTGTGTGTCATGCTGCGTGTGTCGTGTCATGGTGTGTGTGTGTGTGTGTGTGTGTGTGTGTGTGTGTGTGTGTGTGAGTGTATGTGTATGCATGTGCATATGTGTGTGTGTTTGCATGCATGCACGCAAAATTTGTGCTGTGTGTGTGTGTGTGTGTGTGTGTGTATGTGGTGAAAGTCTGTGTATGATAATGTATTTGCATAAGCATGTGCATGATTCTTTTTTTCTTTTCTTTTTGCTCCTTTGGCTGTGCTGATCTCTCTCTTAGTTGTTCCTTGGTTAGAACGACAATAATCAACGTCTAAGATTTTGGCATTGTGACCGTTTTTCATCTCAGCACTAACATATCCACATCCCCTATTCAGCATAAATATTTTGTTAATGATATTACTTGTTTCATGTCATCCATCTTCTTGGCACAAGACTGTCTGCTCACCTACAGAGAATGGAATGCTATTTAACATACTTGGCATGCAAGCTGTTGTTTCTAATACATGCACAAGTTACACTCCCATTACACACACATCTCCCCTTCACCCTGGTCCAGACTCCCCCCCCCCCCCCCCCCCCCCCCCCCCCCCCAAAGACGTACGGATGCTGGGGTCGGAGAGGATGACCATGATGTAGGTGTTGGTGGTGAAGATGTCGATGAAGGCAGCGAAGGAGGAGGAGTTGCGCACTTCCATGCTCTGGAAGGAGGCGGCCATCTTGCTGCAGCTCAGCTTGAACTGCTTGATGATGTTGCTGATCTTCTCAAAGCGGTGGTCGTCCCGGTGAGGCTTGCGCACCGACGATGAGATCACCTGCGTGAGAGAAAGCCCGCTCCGTGACAAAAAACCTCTCAAGCTTGATGCTTTGGAATTAAACTGAAGTTATGAACCAGGACCATGATGATGATCTTCTCGAAGATGGTGGTCATCATGGAGAGCCACACTGACCTATTCATAAAGGTTATAACGACAATATTTTTGTCCATAAACAGGGGTGGGACTCTCCACCGAAACTTTTGGGTTGCTACATTCAATTCTGTGCAATCTGGTGCATTTTGAGACTGAAATTAACAAATTTTAAAGGGAAAAAAAGCCCACTTTTTTTTTTTTTTTTACACAAAAAGCTATGAAAATCAACTATACTTACTGTCTACCCAATTAAAAAATTAATTTAAAGAGAGGAAAGGAAATAAAAAAATGAAAATAATTTTTAAAAATTCCTACGAATATATATGTTGCTATATCGTAAGTTTGAAGAATGTCACATGAGCCATTTACTCGGGAAAAAAAAAAAAAAATCTTCTTCAGAACTTTCTTCCGAATTGTTGTTCATCATACCTGGAACTTCATCCCAGTCGAAATCTAGGTCACTCTAAGCTTCTTCATTACCCAGCACTTTCACTAAGTCTTATGCCGTAAATCCTACAAAAACACAGTATCTCCATCACTAAATCTCATTATAGAACGGCAGAACTCAAGGTTAGCCACGGTGAAAAAAACGGCATTTCGACCTCAAAACTTAAAAAATTCGAAACTCGAGAACCACGGCACGTATCGACTCGCGGTTTTTTTGCAAACGGAAGTAAATGGCTACAGGAAGAAGGAAGTCACGTTCTCTCGCGAGACTTCTTTTCTACGAGAAACATGGCGGCGCCCATTGTTGCCACGTGTTTTACCGGGCGCTGGCTATATATGCGAATCTAAGCCGTTTAAGAATTTCAAATAATTTGTGGATAAACTGACACCCGATGTTTTTGAAGACATGAATCACAGATCACTCCCGCGGAACTAACACGCTGTTATGCGGAATGAACAAGGATCTACCGCGGAAATCTGTGGATCCAAGGAGAAATCCCGCCCTGATTAATAATGAAAACATTTCAATACAGCACAACTAGCATCACAAGTGGTTGCATGCTTTAACACTTTATCCATGGCTATCACAGGTGTAGGCCTTTGCTGCTCATAACATTCTGCTTCACTGAAGAAAGACGGCTCTGTTCATTTGCCTTCCGAAAATTCCACCTTTAACCCTCTTGACCATCGAGCGCCCGCTAGCGCCTGGCCGGAAATCACACAGCCAAAACGCTGAGCGCCCGCCAGCGCACGGTAAAACACGTGGCAAACAATGGGCGCCGCCATGTTTCTCGTAGAAAAAAAAAGAAGTCTCGCGAGAACGTGACTTCCTTCTTCCTGTAGCCATTTACTTCCGTTTGCAAAAAAAAAAACGCGAGTCGATACGTGCCGTGGTTGTCGAGTTTTGAATTTTTAAAGTTTTGAGGTCAAAATGCCGTTTTTTTCACCGTGGCTAACCTTGAGTTCTGCCGTTCTATAATGAGATTTTTAGTGATGGAGACTGTGTGTTTTGTAGGATTTACGGCATAAGACTTAGTGAAAGTGCTGGGTAATGAAGCTTAGAGTGACCTAGATTTCGGCTGGGATGAAGTTCCAGGTATGATGAACAACAATTCGGAAGAAAGTTCTGAAGAAGATTTTTTTTTATTTCCCGAGTAAATGGCTCATGTGACATTCTTCAAACTTACGATATAGCAACATATATATTCGTAGAAATTTTTAAAATTATTTTCATTTCGTTATTTCCTTTTCCTCTCTTTTAAATTAATTTTTTAATTGGGTAACCATGTTCAAATTACTGAGTTACTTTTCTTGCCGACGGTTTTCGGTGTAACTAAGCTCAGATAAGATGCATACTAAGAGGGTTAATACTTTGCACTGTGTTTTGATGATTATGATTTTGTCCGATGGATTGTGTTTTGATGATTATGATTTTGTCTGATGGTCTCTGTGCATGTTGCTCATCCAACCATAATGAAGTTAAACAGAAACTGAGCGTTCTGAATCTGCTGTGGAAAGGATAGTGTGATTTGCATTCACTACATAAAACATGTAACACTTTCATTTCATGCGCTTTCACAGTTTTCCAGAATGAAATGTGTTTTGTCAGGCTTGTGTGTGAAAAAGAAAGTTTCCTATGAGAGAGAAAGAAACATAATTTTGTATTATCATGTGATGAAAAAAAAAAGTCACAATTCAAATTATCACTTTGCCTGATGGTGATAAATCTGGCCTTGTCAAAGTGGTGATTGTGCCTGTGAAGTATGTAACCAAGCTATACGTCAAATCATATATTACACACCCGCACTACCATAGCTAATGATACGTACAAAAGGAAAGTAAAAAAAAGTCTTTTGAACCAACCATAAAAAAAAGTTTAAAAAAAAAAAAAGCCTGTTTCTTCACTGACAACAAAAGATCTGCTGCTGCAAACTTTCCTGTGCGGGAGCCACTGTCAGCTCTGTGTTGGTAGAGCGCCTGACTCGTAATCTTGGTGATCGTGGGTTGCGGGTTCGAACCTCCGCCGGGGCATTGTCAGTACAGGGGGATTTTTCCCTCGGAGTTAACATTGGTTCTGACTCCATTTCCCATCCAGTCCTTCGAATGAGACTATAAACTTTATCAGGTTCCGTGTGTGAACACACGCGTAACATCTTGCACACACGTAAAATCCCACTACACCAACATTCGGAAGAGTAGGCCAGTTTGGCCGTTGGTATGGATGACCACGTTACACATAGCATGCACCCTGAGTGAGAAACGGAAAGAATGAAGGAAATAAGGAAAATGAATGATCGGTATTGACACGATACTGACTGGATGGACACGGGAACATCGATGAATGACTGCCACCCAGCCACCAGCAGGCAGCATCATTCAGTCGGCACTACCCAGGTAGGCAGCCCGTTGTGAACGAGTGTTGATTGTGAAGCGCTTAGAGCTTGGTCTCTAGCCGAGCCATGGAATGCATATAGACCTTCATTATACATTATTACCCCGGCCTACAAATTGTTCTCTCCTGTGACAGGGGAGGCATATAAGTGACGCTTGGAGTCGTCGTTTTAGACCTGTGATACATAGCTACTGAAGCCATTGTCACTAAAGCTTTCTCTCCCAGCTGTCACCCTGGGCTACAAGGAACACACTAGACCTACCCGAAGCTTTCTCTGTCCCATCTCAGACCCCAAGAATTTTTCTACTTCTTTATCTCCAAAACCCATTTGTGGATGGAACGAGACCTACATCGATACATAATAACTTTCCATATATGTAGAACCTAAATGAGGCAGGGAACAGTATACTATTTGCATAATATCTTTAGTTTTTCAGGAAAACACTCTCCTACCCCACACTTTAGTTTGGTTTCATTTACTAACCTTCACTGGCTGCCCTCGGGGGTGCTATTGGATTCTTTTTTGCACCCTTGGTGGGTGAGAACACACATATTACTGTCAACTGTGGTGTGTCTCTTTTTGACTACAGGAGCGCAGATACAACCAGCCGTGTCTCCCTGATGAGTTCCGACCTAGCGGACGAAAGGCCTCGGAGCAGGCAATACATACTATATCTGTCCTCAAAAGGCACTAGACCGATGGTTCCCTTATGCAGCTAGTGTCAAGAGTTTTCATATCTACAATATATTTTCTTAAATTCATGACATACATTTCTCCATCTTCAACCTTCCCCCCCTCCCACTTCCTTAAGTCCAAAGTTTTGCCAAGTTATACTATGAAGACAATTAAGTTGTTGACCTGCGCAGTTTCCATATATGTTGCTGATTTCTTGACCTACATTTTTCATTCTGCAAAAGACACGGAAGGAAGTGAGGAAAGACGATTCTGATCCCACTGCAAACCCGATAACTTCTGTCAGCTTCTTCAGAAACATGGAGACTTTCACTGAAATGCACTAGACCTACATCAATGCATACTGTCACCCGGCCATGGAATGCACTAGACCTGCATCGATGCATACTGTCACCGGCCATAAAATGCACTAGACCTACATCGATGCATACTGTCACCGGCCATAAAATGCACTAGACTACATCGATGCATACTGTCACCCAGCCATGGAATACACTAGACCTACATCGATACATACTGTCACCCTGGCCATAAAATGCACTAGACACATGATACATACTGTCACCTGGCCATAAAATGCACTAGACCTACATTGATACATACTGTCACCCGGCCATGGAATGCACTAGCACTACATCATACATACTGTCACCTGGCCATAAAATGCACTAGACCTACATCGATACATACTGTCACCCGGCCATAAAATGCACTAGACCTACATCGATACATACTGTCACCCGGCCATAAAATGCACTAGACCTACATTGATACATACTGTCACCGGCCATGGAATGCACTAGACCTACATCGATACATACTGTCACCGGCCATGGAATGCACTAGACCTACATGATACATACTGTCACCCAGCCATGGAATACACTAGACCTACATTGATACATACTGTCACCGGCCATGGAATGCACTAGACCTACATTGATACATACTGTCACCGGCCATAAAATGCACTAGACCTACATCGATACATACTGTCACCGGCCATGGAATGCACTAGACCTACATGATACATACTGTCACCCGGCCATGGAAAATGCACTAGACCTACATCGATACATACTGTCACCAGCCATGGAATGCACTAGACCTACATTGATACATACTGTCACCGGCCACCCAAAATGCACTAGACCTACATTGATACATACTGTCACCGGCCATGGAATGCACTAGACCTACATGATACATACTGTCACCGGCCATGGAATGCACTAGACCTACATCGATACATACTGTCACCGGCCATGGAATGCACTAGACCTACATTGATACATACTGTCACCGGCCATGGAATGCACTAGACCTACATCGATACATACTGTCACCCGGCCGTGGAATGCACTAGACCTACATCGATACATACTGTCACCCAGCCATGGAATACACTAGACTACATCGATACATACTGTCACCCAGCCATGGAATGCACTAGACCTACATCGATACATACTGTCACCCGGCCATAAAATGCACTAGACCTACATCGATACATACTGTCACCCGGCCATGGAATGCACTAGACCTACATTGATACATACTGTCACCTAGCCATGGAATTCACTAGACCTACATCGATGCATACTGTCACTGGCCATGAATGCCCTAGACCTACATCGATACATACAGCCACCCGACCGTTCAGTTTCAACTTCACGCATATGTGAACTGGGGAACCTCCAGGGTTACAGGACAAAGGAAAGACATCATGCAAAATTTGGGTACTAAACTGCAGAATCACAGCTGTTGATTCCAAATTGCTCTGCTACTGTGGTGAGCTGAACATTTTGATGACATCATCCCAAGCCCTCTCTCTTCCCCCTGGATTTTTGCTCTGATTTCAGGACAGGGTCATGGGGCTTTAAAAAAAAAAAAAAAAGAACTTCTGCCTGGCCGTGTACACTTCTTTTGCCTGAGCAATGTGTGTGTTTGAGTGTGTGTGTATGTGTTTGTTTCAGATCAATTCTGTGTGTGTTAACTGAACTTTTCAAATTTGGTAAAAAAAAAAAAAAGAAATTTTTGTAAATGGGGAAGGGTTTTAAAAATGTGTGAAATAAAGACAGAAAACTGGCATGTCTAGACTAAAGGTTGAAATAAAGACAGAAAACTGGCATGTCTAGACTAAAGGTTGAAATAAAGAGAGAAAACTGGCATGTCTAGACTAAAGGTTGAAATAAAGACAGAAAACTGGCATGTCTAGACTAAGGTTGAAATAAAGACAGAAAACTGGCATGTCTAGACTAAAGGTTGAAATAAAGACAGAAAACTGGCATGTCTAGACTAAAGGTTGAAATAAAGACAGTAAACTGGCATGTCTAGACTAAAGGTTGAAATAAAGACAGAAAACTGGCATGTCTAGACTAAAGGTTGAAATAAAGACAGAAAACTGGCATGTCTAGACCAGAGGTTGAAATAAAGACAGAAAACTGGCATGTCTAGACCAGAGGTTGAAATAAAGACAGAAAACTGGCATGTCCCAGATGAGAGGTTTATGGGCTCGTCTTTTTTTTTTTTTTTCATTCTTATCTTGATCTCTGAGTCTTTTTTCCTTTCTTTTTGAACGACATCAACATAAGCTACAGGAACCACAAGGCATCATCCTAGATCCAACTCACTCACCAGGAATGTCGCTCGCTCAAAGAGCAGCACTTCATCGGCATCCAGTATGTTCCCAAAGTGCGAGAGGTTCGACTCCAGTTGCCTCACGTTGGGAATCAGCTGATACACGATGTTGGACCAGGCCTGCAATGAAACAGCAAATAAAAAAAAAAGTATAATCAAACAGCACCTAAGTATAATGAAAAAGCATCTAAGTATAATGAAAGAGCACCTAAGTATAATGAAGGAGCATCTAAGTATAATGAAAGAGCACCTATGTATAATGAAAGAGCATTTAAGTATGATGAAAAAGCATCAAAGTATAATCAAACAGCATCTAAGTACAATGAAAGAGCATCGAAGTATATGAAAGAGCATCGAAGTATAATGAAAAAGCAGCATCGAAGTACAATGAAAGAGCACCGAAGTATAATGAAAGAGCACCAAAGTATAATGAAAGAGCATCAAAGTATAATGAAAGAGCATCGAAGTACAATGAAAGAGCATCAAAGTATAATGAAAGAGCATCTAAGTATAATGAAAGAGCATCTAAGTGTAATGAAAAAGCATCTAAGTATAATCAAATAGCATCTAAGTATAATCAAAGAGCATCAAAGTATAATCAAAGAGCATCGAAGTATAATGAAAGAGCACTGAAGTATAATGAAAAAGCATCCAAGTGTAATGAAAGAGCATCGAAGTATAATGAAAGAGCATCGAAGTATAATGAAAGAGCATCGAAGTATAATGAAAGAGCATCGAAGTATAATGAAAAGAGCATCGAAGTATAATGAAAGAGCATCTAAAGTATAATGAAAAGAGCATTTAAGTATAATGAAAGAGCATCTAAGATATAACAAACGAGCATTTAAGTATAATGAAAGAGCATCTAAAGTATAATGAAAGAGCATCTAAGTATAATGAAAGAGCATCAAAGTATAATGAAAGAGCATCGAAGTGTAATGAAAGAGCATCAAAGTATAATGAAAAAGCATCTAAGTGTAATGGAAGAGCATCAAGGTATAATGAAAAAGCATCAAAGTATAATGAAAGAGCATCGAAGTACAATGAAAAAGCATCTAAGTATAATGAAAGAGCATCTAAAATATAACGAAAGAACATTTAAGTATAATGAAAGAGCATCTAAGAATAACAAACGAGCATCTAAGTATAATGAAAGAGCAATTAAAATATAACGAAAGAGCATCTAAGTATAATGAAAGAGCATCTAAGAATAACGAAAGAGCATCTAAGAGACTCAAACGCTGCATGCCAAAGTCCTCAGTTTTAACAACTGGCTTCAATGTCATGCCTTCCTTAGACCCAATATTGCTTCTTGTGAGGATTTTGGACCACACATCTGTTTTACGAAGGTAAAGCAATGTTGATTATAGCCCAGCCATCTGCAAGGGCCATATCAGGGCTGTCACGGCACTGAAAGCAACTCACAAGTCATTATAAAAAAAAAAAAAAAAAACACCCTCATTCACACAACCCTTTAAAACACACCTTCTAAACATACACCGCAAATGTTGTTAAAAAAAAACCTTTCCTCTGTAAAATCTTAGATCAGATGAAAAATGTTTATCTCCCTCAGACATTCAAAGATCACAATCAGGCGGGACATCTCTGTAAAAGGCTTTCATGGACTCTGCTGCAAAGTGTTTATGTCTCACGTCGTGCAAGTCCCAACACTCTAAAAGAACAGGTTTCACTGTGAGTGGTACATGACATGGAATGCACCACAGCGCTTCTTCACCTTTAAAAGGTTCACTGGTTTTAAAAGGCTCTGTTCTGGACCTGGCCTGTCGCCTTTAACACAGCAGTTCTTGCCCCCTCTCCCTCACCTACCCCCCCCCCCCCCCCCCCACTCTGTTCCCCATTCCTCCTGTCCCTTAGATTTAACAATTACTGATGACTGGTTCTTAAGTCTTCCTCCCAGACAAACAGACTACGCCAACCGATCTTACTACCTTTCCCGTTTCGTATGATGCAATGCCATGCAAGAACAGGGCCATAAATGCTCAGTTAGATGACCACATCAATTCGAAGCCTGTGGATATGTGTATGTGCGCAAAAATGTGCATGACTGTGTGTGTGTGTGCGCGTGTGGGTGTGTGTTCATGCATGTATGTGTGCGTGTCTATGTGCATATGTATATGTGAGCATGCTTCTATGTGAATGTGCATGAGTGGGTGTTTGAATAATCCACAACAAAATATAAACAGAACAGGGATAAGACAACACCATTTCAAACACACAAAAAAAGTAACACAACAAAAATGAATCAGAGAGAATAAAAGATAACAATGACATAAACTGGAGACCGACTCCAACGATAAAACTGGTGAACACTATCATCGATGGCATTTGTCACTACAAAAAGTACAAGTACAAAGTGTTACAGTGAAATGTCACCACACTACTGACATTTCAACATTCACTGCAGGCTTCTATGCTGATCAGGTGCTCTCAAATTTTGCACAATAAATCAACAAGAGAACCTGATTCAAAGATATCTCTTCTGAATACGTCCCATCAACAGGGAATGGGACACTATTTCAGACAGACAGGCCGGTCCTCATGAGCGTTCAACACACAAGGATTGTCAAAAACAGGCTCTGAAGAAAAATGCACTCTCTCTTCTGTTTCCAATCAAAGGAGTCAGAAAAAAAACCTGTTCCATATTCATAAGTTTATAAACATCATGATTAATAATAATAATAATAATGAATACTTATATAGCGCCTATTCTCAGCTAGACATCAAGCTCTAAGCGCTTTACAATCAACACTCGTTTACACAACGGGCTGCCTACCTGGGTAGTGCCGACTGAAGAGCTGCCAGCTGGCGCTTCATTCAGTCGTTTCCCGTGTCATCCAGTCAGTATCGTTCAATATCGATCACTCATTTTCCTTACTTCCTTCATTCTTTCCGTTTTTCTCACTCAGGGTGCATGCTATGTGTAACGTGTCATCCATACCAACGGCCAAACTGGCCTACTCTTCCGAATGTTGGTGATGGGATTTTATGTGTGTGCAAGATGTAATGCGTGCGTTCACACACGGAACCTTGGTTTATAGTCTCATTCGAAGGACTCTATGGGAAATGGAGTCAGAACCAATGTTAACTCCGAGGGAAAAATCCCCCTGTACCGAAAACCCCGGCGGAGGTTCGAACCCGCAACCCCAGGATCACCAAGATTACGAGTCAGGCGCTCTACCACTGAGCTATTCCGGCTCCCAATGATTTCTGCCCTTCCATCCAGCTCTCAGCCTACCTTGTACAGAGTTTCATCCCAGATGGAGGTGGGCGAAGCAGGTGCATTCCAGGGGCTTGGACAGGCGTTTCAGGTCCTCCTCCCGGTCCCGGAAAATCTATACAACGTAATGTACATGACTCACACACAGGTTTAGTTTTGTCCAGTCACACACGCACAAACCCACTGGCTGTCACCTGTCTTAATGCCAGCACTGAACTTAGCTCCAACCAGACAGAATCCAGAATCAAAGCTCTAAGATTTTAAAAAGACAGAATCCAGAATCAAAGCTCTCAGATTTTAAAAGAAAAAAATGACAATGGCCTTAAATAGCTGGCTTCATATGAAAAAGTGATGCTGATTATCATATTAGAACCATTCTTAGCTGGTCACCAGTGTCTGCTTTGTTCCTTTCCTTGTAATGTGTGGGATGTATACTGCACAGTTGTTTCAGGCAGTCTGATGTTCAAGCAATGAAATATAATTTTCACACTGGTCAAGTTAACTTAGGTCAGAGGTGCTAAGACACATTTTCAATTTTCTAAATATTTTTTCTTTGTGTGTAAGACAGAGAGAGAGACAGAGAGAGAGGAGGGAGGAGGGAGGAGAGAGAGAGAGAGAGAGAGAGAGAGAGAGAGAGAGAGAGAGAGAGTGTGTGTGTGTGTGTGTGTGTGTGTGTGTGTGTGTGTGTGTGTGTGTGTGTGTGTGTGTGTGCGTGCGCGCATGTGCGCACTCACATCAGTGATGCCACTTTACTTTTCTTTTTCACAAACTAGACTGGTTATATACTTGACCGTTTCTTTGCACTTATATTCATTATCAACCTTCTGCATCCTGTTTCTATATCAAGGAAAGAAAGATGTTTTTGGCAGTAGTCCATGGCGAAGGAAAACAGAACATCTCTGTTGTCTTCTGCATACCATTTTGGCAGCCTGAATGTCAGTGCAAAGTAAATAATTTACTATTCTGGAGTAGACTATCAAGTACAGATCACACGTCAAACTCTTTTTCGTGTCTCCGGTATGGTTTCTCCCATGTGGCTTTGTCCCTGCCAGGTTTGTTGGTTTATCCCATGTTCTGCACCTAAAATAACACGCATGGCTTGAAATCCTAAAACAAAAGTTGTTTCCTGAAGTTAATCTAAACGGTGGGTCTGTGTGATGCTCTGGCATGTGGAGACTCACTTCAGCTGCCACACGCACACAGCTTCATAATTCAAGGCAAACCCTTCAAAGACGAAGTGTACCTGCCCACCTACAATCCCCCCAATGAAGTCCTGTCAGTGATTTTGCATGGCAAAACCTTGCTTGTGAGAGTCTCACATCTCAGCAATATATTCAGAATATTCAGTGGGAAGCTGACAAAAACACAAACTATTTAGGTAACACTAACAATGACCACACTGGTGTACTCTACTCTTTACTCCTGAAAAAGATCAGCCAAAACTTTGGCTGAATCGGACCAAACAGTAGTCTGCTGACCACGGATGGATGGGTAGGAATGAGAAGATGTAACATATCAAGGCGCTGAAAGGGTGCTGGGATTTTAAATTAAGAAAATTCATACGCATTTCTGGAAAAAAAAAAAAAAAAAGAGCACTGGACATGAACAAGCCCATGTGAATAATATAAAAAGATTCCAGAAAATTTTTTTCCGCCATGCCACAATGATTCAGGCACTTACACTGAATAACTCCACTCTCAGCCGTGGTCATCTCAGACTTATGCATTCAACAATTCATTATTAGCAGCTGGAATATTACTGCCCAATTATTTAAGTCATCTCCAGAAAATCAGTTGAATCTGGAAAATATCTTCACTCTCCTTGATTTCTTCAATTTCAGCTGAAACCTCAATTTCAGCTGGAAAAATCACGACATTTCAGTATAATCAGAATGAACTGCTAGCTTATGAAAAAAACTGATAATTCTAGTGACAGACTTTGCCTTTTTCATCTCATCTTGTTTGTAATGCCAAGAAGAGGCCATCTCTTGCACACAGGTACCCAGCTACATACCCCCTCCCCCATCTCTCCACAAAAAGGAAAATTGGTTTTGACACTAACTGCGATTACACATTAATTTCACTGGTTGGTCTTTTGATAGCGCAACGTACAAGGTGTACAGTGTCTGGACATGGAGTGCACAATCCGCCAGCACCGTTCAGGCAGTCAGGGGCTATAACTCACCAGGTCTCTCTGGTCATCCTGCACCAGGTCCATCTTGTGCACCAGGCAGAAGATCTTGGCGGCCGGGGAGTTCTGCAGGATGGCCTCCAAACAGGACTGGTAGTAGTGCATGTCCTTGTCCAGCTCCCTACTCTCTCCACGTCAAACACGTAGATCAGCACCTCCACGTTGCGGAAGATGTTGTCGCGCTGGCTGGCAAAGTAGTTCTCCATGAACGCCTCCTGCCTGAACAAAGACGCAACAATGAATTCCTCGAGAACGCACATCATGGTGGGCTTTCTTCATAATGTATATTTATGACAAACAGAGGCTTGCAGTCAAATGGTTAGCACGGAGCTGACAATTGTGAGTCTGAACAACTCATGTGATCATGATTTCTGGTCTTGTTGAATACAGTCTGTGTCCAACCTGCAGTATATGCTACCTGCTTCTGGTCAGAAAAAAGCTCTGGCACCCCAAGGACAGGGATGGGCTCAGACTTCCATGACACCTTGCCTCAGGCTAGGTGAACCTCTCACGGTTCGTTGCAGCTAATTAGTTTAACTGAAATGTGAATCAAAAAAACAAAAAAACACAACACTTAATGTTCGTGTAGCTACCAAATTAAAAAAACAAGTGGTCAATACAGTGAACTGCAGAGGACTGCAGCGAGTGTGTGCTTTACATCACGAGAATAGACGCCTTGTGGAAGAACACAGGTGTCAGAGCTCTCTCTATCATCCACGGGAAACACTATGACCCTGTTGTCTGCCGTCATGGCTTTTTCAAGTTGACCTTCCTTCCTAAAGACAATTCTTTTTCCTTGTACAGCTGGTGGAACTTTTGCAATCACCATATCAGTTGTTCTAAATCCTGACTGTTGATGAATAAATCAGCTAAATGTAGAACCACAGTTTTTCAAACAATTCCAAAGAGCAATATTTTATGCTTTACACCTACTAAAAAAAAAAAATCTACATAGTTACCATTTAAAAAAAAAAAAAAAGGGGGCTAGCAAAGCTGAAAATGTGACTTCTAGACCTGTGTGAGCAGCACTCGGACATTTCCCTTCCAGTTTAACTGAAACCCTAACCTGACCACTCACACTGACAAGCCTTCAGTTTCAGACCATCGTCACGAGAACTGAATGAAGTCAGCTGAAGTTCTACTTTAGTTATATCGTTATAACCCATGGGTGACCACACAGAGCCTTTCAGGGCTGCCAACACACAGGAGGAAAAAAGTCCCAGCCCTATCCTGAAAAAAAATTATATTAAAATATTATCTACATACTGCAATTACTAGTGCAGTGGTGGTAGCTACAACTATTGACTTCTTTACAGGACAGAAAAACAGACCTATAACAACATACACACATTATCATCTATAATGATTTACAATATAATAGTAAAGGCATTTATACTTACAATATATAATTGCTGTATCTTAGTATGTACACAAGCTTGGGTATCAGGCATTTCGTTCAGTTTTCCTTTCCCAGACCAAAGAAATATACTGATTGAAGACAGACAGTGGACAGTTGGTGACCACTTTTGACAGTGTTCATAATCTCACCACTTTGTCATCGGACCACGGCAAAATGGCAGACACGGTCATTATAAACCGAAACAAGGAATAATTAAAAAAAAAAAGTGTCAAGACTTTCGAGAATAGGTCACAAAAGTACAAAATGATACTTGATAATAAAGAAAGAGAAGGAGACAGAGAGAGAGAGAGAGAGAGAGAGAGAGAGAGAGAGAGAGAGAGAGAGAGAGAGAGAGAGGGGAGAAAAAGAAAGAAGTCAGAATCAAACAGTAACAAAAAATTACTAGCATACAAACACTAACAGAAAAAGCAGCAGGTGCAGGAAAGCAGGGAGGGGTGCGTGAAGGGGTGCTAGAAAGGAGGGATGATGACTGTGGGGCAAGCATGAAGTATTTCTATATTTACCCTCCACAGTCCCATAATTGAGGACCAGGTTGCCCAGAAAACGAACATGTGAGTGTTCCACGTCAACTGAAACACAAAATGATATAGACATCTGATTAAAGATCTGTTGTCCTACTATCACCTCTACACACATGAATGCCTGAACGTTTTTAGGCTCCACATCCTTCTCACTGGGTCATATTGTGTAATGACTATGACAAAACGTCTTCTGTTTTAGAGAATGTTTCTAAGCAAATAGTCTTTTACATGTTTCCATGCAAATATTCTTTTACATGAAGATATTAAATTTATTATGATAAATACGTTTGACATGAACAAGTCAAACCAATACATTTTCCATGTTTATTCTTCATCCTACTGAAACAAGCATAATCATTCCAGAACTTGTGACTGGTGGTGTGTATTGTGTGCATGTGTGTGTGTGTGTGTGTGTGTGTGTGTGTGTGTGTGTGTGTGTGTGTGTGTGTGTGTGTGCGCGCGGGGGGGCATGCATGTGTGTCACTGCGTGTATACATGTGTGTGTAAAACACTTGACTTACTTGTAGCACCCAGTCGTCGAGTGTCACGTGCTATATAGTTGGCGAAAATGATAGAGCGCATGCTGGTCTTGCCAGACCCGCTCTTACCCATCAAAAGTACCTGTACAACAACAACCAGAGAGAGAGAGAGAGAGAGAGACAGAGACAGAGACAGACAGACAAGACAGAGAGAGAGAGAGAGAGAGAGAGAGAGAGAGAGAGAGAGAGAGAGAGAAATTTTAAATAAAAATCATAAACCTGAACTACAGATTATCAGAAGCATACATACCATGTCAAACATATACTAAGTCAAACAAATAATAGAAACTGACATTAAAGCTTCGTAATATGAATTAAAAACAACTGGCAGTCTCAAGTATACAGAGACTTTATTAACATTGTATGTTCCCTGTGATCGGAGGATGAAGAAGATGATTAAAGATCAGGGCACAGTAAGTAGTATAACAACAATTGAAATAATTTAGTATTTACCATTACTTTCCAACCTGATCTTTCAGTAAATCTGAAAATTTCACTTGTGTGTGTGTGTGTGTGTGTGTGTGTGTGTGTGTGTGTGTGTGTGTGTGTGCATGTGTGTGTGTGTGTGTGTGTGTGTGTGTGTACTTATGTGTTTGTGTGTGCATGTGTGAGTGTCTGTATGTGTGTGAGTGTGTGTGTTAGAGAGAGAGAGAGAGAGAGAGAGAGAGAGAGAGAGTGTGTGTGTGTGTGTGTGTGTGTGTGTGTGTGTGTGTGTGTGTGTGTGTGTGTGTGTGTGTGTGTGTGTGTGTGTGTGTGAGTACATGTACTTGTACATGCAATCCATATTCCTGCACAGTTCACCTGCTTCAACTACACAAAACACTGAACAATAAGTGAACTTGAGAAAGAAAATTTAAGCAATCCAGCCATCTAGTCATCTTCTTTCTTCTTTCAAAATAAAATCTGCATCATCTTCATTATAAACAAGATAAATATTTACAAAGTAAACTTTAAACATAAAGACCCCAAATCATCAGTTAACATTTGTTGCTCAAGCTTTTAACCAAAATCATATATCATGCAAAATTTTGCGCAGTACATGAAGTGATGAACAGTGCAGAACATTGATTAGGTCCAACACATGCAAACATTTTTTTTTTCCCCATGAACAGCTGAATAAAGGTAATAACAATGGAGGTGGTGACAAAAAATTCTTAAAATTGAAGAAAAGAATCTTTCTTAAAACTGTCATGTAATAATACTGAAGCACAACAGGCTTGTCATAAAAGTTTTCTATGCTAAATTCCATGAGCTGTGTGACTCTGTGTGTGTGTGTGTGTGTGTGTGTGTGTGTGTGTGTGTGTGTGTGTGTGTGTGTGTGCGTGTGCATGTGTGCGAGCGTGCATGCATTGCGCGAGTATGCATGTCAGTGTTTAGTGTATGCACATGGTTCCAAATGTGCAACGATGTCCGCCTTAGTCATTTTAGTGCCTGGATACTACATGCACGCACATTACATCCCCACACAACCTTTCCTCAACTGCCAGCTACCTGTCATTGTTGAAGAGACCTGCAAATCTCTCACAAAAACTGGTATCTGACATCAGCAAGGCATGCATGCTACAGGGTTCAAATCTGATTCTTATTTAATGCAGTTTCAGCAACTTCCATTCCAGAAAATATTTTTGTAAGTCAATAATTCTGTGGATGGTGGTGGAATTCACTTTAATATATCCAATCATACACATGACTGAAATAATTTACATTTACTGACAACAAAAGCGTAACAAATAAAAAATGTTTTGCAAGCAGAAAAAAATCAACTTCATCATTCCAACGAAAAATTATATTCCCTTGAGTTTGATGATCTTAATAATGTTATGCAAGGGACCTGCTAAAAAACGTCCATCATTTGACTGAGATTGTCTTGATGATGATTTTAATATGTGATACTTAAGATCATACATAACGGACTTGTTGAAACAGCCATTATTTGACTGAGACTGTCGTAATTATGTACTAGTCGCTCTTTTTTAATTTCACACAATAACAATAAAAGGGACACAATTACAAAGTTCAATATCTTAGCATAAGAAAATCTGCTTTACAAGAAAGAAAAAGAATTCACTAAAACATTTCTATGTAACGGTGCGCAATCTGCAAGATTCTACAGGCATTTCATGTAGTGAAAAACAGGAGGGGGACATTTAATAACTGCTGGATACACCACAACTTAAGTGCAAGTGCAAGTCATAAAATTCTACTTCTGACCCCTGATAAAAAAGACTGGAACAAATACTTTCTCAGTTTCAGATGAAATTTTCCACCACGCTTAGATGGTATCATGTAACCATGCTCCCATGTAATTAAGTCAAGCTGTCATATTTCTTGCTAACTTTAAACCAAATACTGCAGTATTAAGGTTAATCAAAACAAAAGCCCCTTCTGAACGACTTTGACTGGGTACACCAATACGGACCGACATTTAGATGTGTGTTCATCTCATTCTTTGGGGTAGTTAATAATGAACTAATGATGATATCCTTCACTTAAAACTAGTAAAAGTAGCTGACATTAAAACCACCATCACAGTGATTCTACATTTGTCAAAAAAATGGGCAAACAATTCAAATTTTACATAAAATAAAAATGATAGAGAATGTGCTAGTCGAGCTGTGATGTGTTTTGGGCAGAGGCCAATGGCAACAGAAATTTTAAATGTTACAAGAACACAGCTTATGGCAGTTGTGCTTCTAATTTGATACGTCAGTTGTTAAGAAATGGGGAACCCTGAGAGAAGGGGAGAAGAAAGTCGTTTCCTTCAATCAAAAGAACGGTCAAGAGAACATACTTCCAAGTCATGTGACACGACTTAAAGCGAACATGGTCTGAGGACTGTCACAGTGTCAGTGTCATTATGGAGTGTCAGAGATCATCATGGGATGCCGCTCTTGCACAGTATTTCTGGACAAGATTCCCTTGACTTTGATGACACCCCACAAAGGTCCAGTTTAATAAGCGAGTGATACAGTTAGTTCCCCCAACGTACACATTACGGATTCAGCAACGAATATAATGCTCAAGGCGAGTGATTCACTGTCACACTGTGGCATAAACTCAAACTGACACAGTAGGGGTACAGAATTGTCATACTCCAAATCTCATTAACTTGTACAAGTAACAAATCAATAGCAAAGAAAGACATGTTGCTGCTTTTGTACAGAATACACATAATAACAGCAAGAACACATACTTTCATTCGCATGATGGAACGCTTAGTATCTTCCCCGTTCGTAGAGTTCAGACGACAAACACTACGTCTTCCTCTCAATACATCCACCTGACTCGAGTCAGCTGATCATCTTTTTACCAAAACGAAGCGCACTATCCACAATCATTTGAAAAAAACAAGACGAACAACAACTATAACTACAATGCACACGTGAATAAACAAACTAAAATAAACAAAGAAGAGTGAAAGCCTACAGGACAGTTAGAGGACAAGATCGACTTCATTTTTTTCTGATTTTTTTTTTTTTTTTTATCAAGGTCACAATTCATAACCAGAAAAAGAAAGGAATAGAAAAGCTGTCGGGAGGGGGAAAAAATAGGCGGCGGGTTAAAATGAATGTGTTAAACACAGGAACAAACTGAACAGTGAAAAAGAACGAAATTTTGTTGAATAGTAACCATCCTTCGTAAATGAAAAGAAAAAGAAGCAAATCGTTTCGTGCGGTATAAAAATTTCTCTAGGGTGTTGCATGAACTCTCAGCGACTGATGCACGGTTTTTAGAAGAAGAAGAAGAAGAAGAAGAACAACAACAACAACAACAACAAACAAAAAATAAGAACAAGAACAAGAAGTTGTTTTAAAGCTTTTTTTTAAAGTAATTATTATAAAGGAGCTACCCCTGCCGTCAAATGAACAGAATTTGCTTGACGAAATCTTATGCTTCTTTTAGCCTTCAAGTTAGGTCTCAGAACACAATCTTTCAGCTCCATCTAGTGTCCTGATCACTTTACAACTCTCTTCTTTTGTTTGGCGGCACTCTGGTGGGTGGCTGCGCAGTGAAAGGCTGCAGATTTACCGGACCTTGACAAGTCCCCGATGCCTTCTACTAAGCTGACGAGGCACCTCCAGTTCCAGTTCCTCGTGAGAATGTGAGAGTGATGTCTACGGCAGGCCTGACCTGCTGACCCACAGCTTGGTCAGCGGGGGAAAGGATCTACACCGATGGCATTCTCGGCTTCTGATGGAGTTGGACAGATGACCGTGATAGCCATCTCCTGCGGCTCCACCATTAGTTGTTTTCTTTTTTCTTCTTCCCCCCACCAGCCGTCAACCACCCTTCCATCTCCCCTCTTTTCCGATTAAGAATACTAATAATGGTAATGATGATGATCAAAATATGGGAAAATTTTTCATTGCCATTGTTAGTATTCATCATTCCCATTATTAGTATTCCTATAATTATCATCATTACTACCTTGACTCACACATTATCTCCCTTCTGACAGCCTCGTTTTCATCCAACGCCTATCTTGCGCTGAAATGAATGAAGATAAGTGATTGCTCGTTCTTTTTTTCGTTGTCCTAATTGTTTCGTATCTTGCCTGAAGAAGACCTAAGAGGTCCAAACGCGTCGTATTTTGTCGTGTGGTACGTTTGTCAACGTTTCCTTTTTTTTTTTTTCCCTTTCTTTTTTTTTCTTTCTTTCTTTTTTTTTTTTTTTTTTTTTTTTTTCGGTTTGCTAACATTTATTTAAAATTTGTTTAGATTTCCGCCTGCAGTCGTCTCACTTTGCAACTATGCCAAACAGTTATGTAGATAGAGAAACGAGCACTACAAAGTTTTAAAACGTACAGAGAATGTGAAAGTGAGAGTCAAAAAGAAACAGACAGCTGAGTTTGTTTTCATGCTAGCCAAACAAAGACAACACCAGGCGAAAAAATGTCCTCTTTGACATCTGACTCTCTCAGACAACATTCCTCTTGTTCATATCCATGATGACGTGAATTTTACACCGGAACACGCTTAATTAGACACTAGTTTTTGTTTTTTTTTTTTGTTGTTGTTGTTTTTTGATTACGTATTTGTCTGCCTCGTTAATCCATAAATGTTACTGCGCGTATGGGGCAACATGACTGGTCCATTTCTGTTAAGTTCCTTCTGATTGGAAGGCGGGTACCTCGGCGATCCCCTGTTGGAACTGTGGAACTATTTCTAATTAAACGGCGTTGACGCGCATGTGATACTGGATACCACCAATCATGAGAGTGCGCAGACATTCAAGGGCCACTACTCTCATAAGCGGCAGACCAAGAGAAGATTGTTGACTCAAACGACGAGGAAAAGTGCAGGTTACTAGAACTGCGTAGAAACCGGGAAAAAACAAACAAACAAACTGTTCAACCACGCCTGCCGGTTACCGCAACAGACACGAGACTGGTTCTCGATATCATTGTTCTAGGTGAGACTTCAAATTTGGAACACGTGCAACGCAAAATGTACTAAAACTGGTCTGTTCGCAGCGTGTGCATCAATCGTGCACCAAGCAGCAGACATTGTCGCGCATATTGACGCACACCGCTGGTGTCTATTCTGGAGTCTGATGCTGACACTGGAACTGTGATAGCCGTAGGAAAGCAATCATTTGATGTGTTTGAGGGTGTGCTCTCCATCAAGAATTGCGGGAAAAAAAAAAAAAATTTACAAGTCGCGCACAATGTGTCCAGATCAGATTGTAGTTCTTCTGAAGTTCTCTTCACAAATGGACCTATGTTCGTCCTG
>JADBJO010001111.1:202500-207500 GCA_016801955.1 Conus betulinus
ATCCTTGCAGTAACCCTCACTTTTAACCGCAGTTCTGTCGTTAAAAAGTGGCGTATATTTTCACTGCGGTGGATTACGATGTTTGCTCCACTCCCTCTATGGAGATGGAAGGCATAGTTTCTAGGTTTTGTTGTTCTCTCTCTCTCTCTCTCTCTCTCTCTCTCTCTCTCTCTCTCTCTATATATATATATATATATATATATATATATATATATATATATATATATATAATTGACTAATGAATTCCAAGGATAAGTAATCGAGCACCATTCCAGCCACTTACACACAGCAGCTAGGTGTTGCAAAAACTGCAAGAAATATTCAATTATAAAAAACAAAACTTGCTCTTATGTCTAGAGAGAGAGAGAGAGAGAGAGAGAGAGAGTGAGAGTGTGTGTGTGTGTGTGTGTGTGTGTGTGACATAAGAGCAAGTTTTGTGTGTGTGTGTGTGTGTGTGTTGTTTGAGTGTGTGTGTCACCTCCCCCTATTTCTTCACTCTAAGACATAAGAGCAAGTTTTGTTTTATAATTGATATATATATATATATATATGTGTATGTGTGTGTGTGTGTGTGTGTGTGTGTGTGTGTGTGTGTGTGTGTGTGTGTGTGTGTGTGTGTGTGTGCAGCAGAAAGATAGAACACCACAGTTCTTGTTTACTCACAGAATATTTATTGAAAAGCTTCAAAACTTCGGCTAAATTTTCTTTCATCAGATTTAAAATCTTATAAGAGAAAATTCTAACACAGCACACACACACACACACACACACACACACACACACACACACACACACACACACACACACACACACACACACACACACGCACACACACACACACACTGAAAAATGAATGAGCAAGTAATGCAAATAATCGGCGATTCTGCAGAAATCAGTCCTATTACTATTTTAATCGTGCAAACTCCAGTCTTGCCTTCTACAATCAATTGCTCTTTCCCGAAATCCATGAATGACACTCTGTGATTCCAACACAAAACCAGATCCATACCCATTTGATGAGTCGAGTCTGTACTCCTAGAACTTTTTATAACATTAACGCAACATTGTCGACCAAAAGGAGAATGAGAATTTCTAAAGGGTCATTTATAAAATTTTGCAAAATGTTAACCTGTTTGTACAACTTTTAACGTCTATTCGTTTACAAACAAAGAAAATGAAATCGGACCGCACACATTGTCGTGACACCACATGTACAATTGATGTAGTCTATGATAGCTGCTACAAATCTCACCTAGCCTTCACCAGGTATACATACTCATGATACCTTTAGAAGAAAAAGAAACACCCAAAGGTGCTGGGGAGGACCCAGAGAAGCACTGTCTTCACCTGCCTTTAGAGCAGTCCTGTACCACCCTTGGAGGCCTGCGCTGTGTTGACGATGGGTACAGGCACGCGCAGGACACTCCATAAGATATCAAGGGACATAATGCTCCTGAACAGAGGTAAATCAGACTACAGGATGCAACTCATAACAGCCTTAAAGTGATACCTTTATATACAGTTTTCCGTTGACACATTTTCAGGAAAGTAGACCAGAGTAAACTGTATTCACATAATCGAAGGCTTTCTCGAAGTGAAGGAAAACCACATCTAATTAACGATTTAAGGAAAACTGTGCACAAGGGCCTTAAATGTAAACATATGGTTTTAAAGGAAACTGTTTTTGCACAAAGCATGTAAACATGTGGTTTTAAAGAGAACTGTTTTGCATAAAAGCCCTATATGTAAACATGTGGTTTACTGTCGAGTAATTTTGTTTAAATTCAGCCTAAAACGTTACTGTCCTGTTTTTCTTCTGCAGTCTTCTGCTAACCACTTCACTATCCCTATACAATCTACTGCATACATCGTATAAAGGAATACATATGTGATATCAGGACCATTAACGTTACCTTTTTTGAACTATGAAAGAACGATAGTTTCTGTCCAACTCTAAAGATTAGACCCCCATCACACAAGAATGAAATAATTTCATTTAAAAAAAAAAAAAAGCTGTGACTAGGTAGGCTTTGCAAACATTTTTAACAGCTTACCTATAATTTTGTCAGGACTGAGGGGTTTTATAAATTTCAATCTTCTTTAAAGCCATTACTGATAGAGGAGAATTCAAACTATTAGTACCTTCATCATCTTTGCGTTAATCATTTAAACGTATATGATGATCACTACCATCAGCTTCTCTTTCAAGCAGTACTAAAAATCTGAAACCAGATATCAACAGTAATATTGTTTAAAGGATATTTTCTCTAACCTGCGTGTGTGTGTGTGTGTGTGTGTGTGTGTGTGTGTGTGTGTGTGTGTGTGTGTGTGTGTGCGCGTGCGCGCGTGTGTGTGCGCGCGCGTGTGTGTGTGTGTGTGTGCGCGCGCGCGCGCGAGCGTTTGAACGACTTGGTTGCTACACACAAGTAACAACTCTGCACACAGCAGTGTGAACAGGGTATGTTCTACGGTTACGCAGCAGCGGACTGGGGCTAAACGATCAACTCAGGTAAAAAGAGAGTGTCACGCCCTCGGCCTTCCTCCAGCAAGCAACGTAAAGGAAACGCGAGCAAGTGGCAGGGCAGAAAGAACGGTCAGCTACCATACCACCTGCAAGTCTTGAGTCCGGCAATCCTTTGGTCAGCTTCATCATCACCATCCTTAAATGTTCCTAGGCGTGTGGTAAACAGGTAAGTAAGTATGTATGTACACACACACACACACACACACACACACACACACACACACACACACACACATATATATATATATATATATATATATATATATATATATATATATGTGTGTGTGTGTGTGTGTGTGTGTGTGTGTGTGTGTGTGTGTGTATCAATTTCTAATCTTTGCCAAATCATTACTATAATGATGGAAGAAATGTTAACCTGCACTTGTTTTCCCCCACTACTTAATTGTTCAGCATTATACTGTTTGGTCAATCAGTGGGTGATTGCATCTCTTACGAGATCCAAGGAAAGGTTGTTCTGCACAATTCTTAGCCGCTGACAATGCTTGGGTTATTGAACAGCAGAGCTGACCACTCAGACTGTTCCGTATCTTTTGATCTCCCTTGCATCCTTAAATGGATCCTCAAGCATAGGCTCAAAGATTGTCCCTTACATTTTATACTGTTTGCGTAATGTGTTTAGTTTTTTCAACAACTTTTTTCCTCTCCAAACTTTCGTTTTGTTTAATTCTACTACCTTTCGTTGGCTGCTTTGGGGGTGCTGTTGCATTCTTTTTTTCGAACCCGTGGCGGTCGGAACACCACAGAATTATGGACTATGGTGTGTTTCTATCTGACGCCAAGAGCACAGACACAATCAGCCGTGTCTCCCTGATGAGTCCGATCCAGCGGACGAAAGGCCTCGGAGCAGACGACACATATAGATCTGTCTTCGGGAGGAATTGCGATAGTTTCCTCAAGCAGCTAGTGAAGGGGGTTTTCATATTTATGATATACATTTTCCCGTTTATTTCATCTTCAATTTTTTTTTCCTCTCAATTTCTAATCTTTGCCAAATCATTACTATAATGATGGAAGAATTGTTAACCTGCGCTTGTTTTCCCCCACTACTTAATTGTTCAGCATTATATATATATAAAGGGAAAAGTAGATATGTCAATTTTTCCAAATGCCAGCACCGTCCAAAAGAAGATACGATGAAAAGATAACGAAGGATAGAGATGAACAATAAGTTGTCAATGCCGACGTCATAGTAGACTAAATTTTTTAATTTTTTTTTTTTTTAATTGATGTAGTCTACTATGACGCCAATAGTGTTGATATCATCGCTGCTAAGGAGATGTAAGTAGCATCGGTTCCTGAAGAAGCCTTTTGGCGACAGCTTGATTTTAAAAAAATGAACTCCTTGGGCGGTGTTGACAACTTATTGTTCATCACTCTCTCTCTCTATATATATATATATATATATGATGCTGAACAATTCAGTAGGGGGGGAAAACAAGTGCAGGTTAACAATTCTTCCATCATTATAGTAATGACTTGGAAAAGATTTGAAATTTAATTTTTAATAAATAAATAAAACAAAAATAAAAAAGAGGGTTGAAGACGAAGAAAATGTGAAGATGTATATCATAAATAAAAAGACCCTTCACTAGCTGTATGTGAAAACCATCGCAATCCCTCTTGAAGGCAGAACTCAACTCTCTCTCTCTCTCTCTCTCTCTCTCTCTCTCTATATATATATATATATATATAAACAATACGTCGTCAAACCCGCCCACAGAGTTCATTTTATTTATTCCAAGTTTTCGCCTTTCAAAAGGCTTCTTCAGGAACTGATGGCACTTACATCTCCAATGTATCTGTGTGTGTGTGTGTGTGTGTGTGTGTGTGTGTGCGCGCGCGCGTGTGTGCGTGTGTGTGTGTGTGTGTGTGTGACGGACGGACCGTTTCCCCTCCAGTCACAAATTTTCGTGCAACCGTGCTAACCGGAAGGTAGTCGTCCGGAAGCCGGTTGAAAAGTTTACCAGACTGCTGCTCACCTGCGCTCTGTTTAAGCCGGGTGAGCTGAAACGGTTAGGCAGTCTCTGCAGTGATTCCGGCAACGCATCTACCCAGAAGCCGAAGAGGGACTCCAGCTGTTTTTTGGTGGCAGACAGATATTTATGATTCAATATTTATTTATTAGCAAACTGAAGCCATATTCCCGTTTAGGAGCGACTGAAACTTCCTCAGCCGACTGTGAAGGTTTTGTTTACAAAAGAAAAGTATTTGTTGTGTTCTGTTATCCTATGACTTGATGGGGTAGCAAAACGAAATTATTTCGGAAACACACAAATAGGTGAAGTGAGTGTTAAAGGAAGTGGTCTTCAGGAAAAAAAAAAAAAAAAAAAAAAAAATTTGTTTATTCTGTGACTAACTAGTTTATGAACGTCTTGATGAAAAAAAATGTGTTGATTATTCCAATGTGGTTTAACTTGTTCTTAGCTTTACGAAAAGAAAAAAAGAGTTTTGATGC
>JADBJO010001111.1:212500-227500 GCA_016801955.1 Conus betulinus
CACTTCTTTCAGGCATAAATATAGAGAATATGTGAGGGAATAGAGAAGATACGAATACTAAATATTCAATGGTAAACAAAATGATACTATCAGCTGCAAATAGTTCCAAAACGTAATAATGTACAAAGAAGCCAAAAACACGTCATACTGGTAATGTATGGTGGACTGACATTGCGATGCAGCTCTAGCTTTTAAAGAAGATAAGACATAAATAATACAATAAAGACAAAAATGAAGAAATTCATATAGAAATGGAAAGAGCAAAGGCACACTCTAACAGAATTATTGCAAAAGCAAAGAAGCTAAATTGATCATCGTTCTGTGCCAGACAAGTTTCTTGTCATAAAGACCTTCAAAATTTATAGAAAAATTTTCAAATTACGAAAAAGGGATAAATCTTCCAAGACACCCTGAAATGTTCGACCATGGAAGGCATGGATGAAAAAGAAAACATATAAATCCGGAGTCCGATTACCCTGAGATAGCAAGAAAGATATCCACATTATCCACCGTCGGCTCTTAAACTGCAAATTTGTTGAAGAAAACTAATGGAAATATTGAATAATTGGCAAAGACGTCTTATACAAACACCATGACAAACTGAGAAAGAACAAAGCGAAGTTCGACCCTGATCACGCTGATGCCAAAAAAGCTTATCAACCTTACATTTTATCGTATTCTGCAAGGATGATGCATTTGAAAAACAAATATCCCAACCATCGTAAGTGTTTATAGATGGCTCACTGACAAAAAGGAGGCCGGGTCTGCTTTTGATATTCCATTTCTTAAAGTTGAGAAATCATATTTCGTCGGAAAATATAGATCTATTTAGATCTATTTTCGTTGCTGAAATGATAGTCGTATCATTGGCTTTGACATATCTAACTGATTTACCACAGTCATTTCTCAGGAGTTGTTCCGCTTAGATTCGATGCCACTATCACAAAAAAATTTAGGTTTGGCAAATCGAATGCAGATAATTCTAACAGAAGAAGATACATGGCTCTAAGATCATAATGATCGATCCTTTTTTTTTTTTTTTTTAATTCCGACGAATTTCGAATCGACAGCCTAGTGTATGCTATTGAACATGGACCGAGAACTAAAGTTTACGCATTTTGGAGCAGAAATTTGTTCTGGTTGGCTCGGCAAAATTCGTTCTGGTGGGTTCGACAAAATTTGTTCTAGTTGGTCACACACACACACGCGCGCGCGCGCGCGCGCGCACGCACACACGCACACACACACACACACACACACACACACACACACACACACACACACACACACACACATTCTTATTTCTTGCATCCTTTCAGAAGGAAAACACCTTATCCCAATGGATCACACTGACGTCCCTCCCCGACGTCACTCGGATGACCCCTGAAGAGCTTGGCACCCACACCGCCCCAACCGTCGTTCAGAACACCACCAACGGACTACTGAACGTCAGCATGTGGAGGAAGTGGCTAAAAGACACGCGGAAGGCCTTTGTGTTGAGCAGTTTAAAAGAATCCTCGTATACTGTGGACATCGTGGAGGAAGCCGACATCCATCCTGCCGTAGTGTACGCCGCGGCCGCTGTTCTAGTTCTTCCAGGTCTGGTGGGCAATGTGTTGCTCTTCTGCCTGTCGATGCAGCCTGACCTCTCTTCGTTTTCTTACAGGTATGTTGTGTTGTCATATAATAACAGCAACAACAACAACAACCATGATGATGATGATTATAATAATGATAATAACAATAAAGATGATAATAATGGTAATAATTGTATGATCAGACTTGTAACCCGTAGACTGCTACTTCCCGTGTTTTGTCGACGTTGCAGAGCGAAGCTGGAGTGACCTCTCCAGAGCACAAAGCCTGGGTAAGTAATTATGGAGGGCAAGCTGTTACCCATGCAGCACCCCCCCCCCCCCCCCCCCCCCCCCTCCCCCCCTTCTCCACGTCGCTGAATGGTCCATTGGAAAGGCAAACGCCGATACACATGGTTCCAGTGCCGTCGCAGGAGTTGCCAGAACGTTGCTGTATACAGCCTCGGACTGTCTTGGGAACTCCGACTCCCGATTTTTCCCTCAGGTTGACTCACCCGAAGCCTTTCCTAAGAGTGGGTATAGCCTCAAGGCAGCGGAGGTTTGAGATCAGAGTTGTCCTTCTCTTAGGTGGGCTGTCTTCCCAGACTAATGAGCCCCATCTGCCCAAGAAGGGGTGTTAGTCCTACACAAACCCGTTTAACCTCCGGGTGAGTTGGTCTACATTATTCTGACCTCTACCCTTCGACCTGTCCAGCTTGGGTGGCCCTACCAGGAGCATACAGCTCCCGCTGGCATAGCTCTCTGGGTCCCACACCACGGTAGACCGTGTGGAAGACAAACCAGCGTCAGACTTTACCTGTGCCCTCTACCACAGGGACTGTCATTCCCTCGTCGGACTGGCCAGCCACACCCGTCGCTGTACCAGAATAGACACCTAGAGCGGAACTCCATAGTCTTCCGAGACTGAAGGATGCCTACCTAATTGTATGATAGTGATAATAATGATGATAATGATAATCATGATAATGATTATAATAATAATAATGATGAGAAGAAGAAGAAGAAGAAGAAGACAACAACAACAACAACAACAACAACCTCAACAACAGCAACAACATAGCATTTATAATACGCCTCGCCAAAGGTTCTTGGCGCTGACAATCCACACTCGTGTACGAAACGGGCTGCCAACCTGGGTAGTGCCGACTGAAGAGCTGCCTGTCGGCGCTTCATTCTGTCGAAATTGGAAATGAAATGAGGCAGGGAACAGTAAACAATAAACAAGTGGGGTAGTTTTTGCTCCCATAAGGAAACCTAACACAGAGTAACTTTTATTCAAGACTGGCACAGCCTTTTAAACTTGAATAAAGCCAGACAAATACAAAAAGCGAACAATCTAATAGTGGGGGGAAAACAAGCGCAGGCCAACAACTAAATTGTCTTCATAGTAATGACTTGGCAAAACTTTGAACTTAAGGAGGGGGGGGGGGGGGGGGGGGGGGGGGGGGGGGGAACAGGAGGTTGAAGATGTAAAAACTGGGAACTTGAAATTAAGAAAATATATTGCAGATATGAAAACTCTTCACTGGCTGCATAAGGGAACCATCGCAATCCCTTTCAAAGGCAGATATATTTGTATTGCCTCGGAGCAGGCAATACAAATATATCTGCCTTTAAAAGGGATTGCGATGGTTCCCTTATGCAGCCAGTGAAGAGTTTTCATATCTGCAATATATTTTCTTAATTTCGTGTTCCCAGTTTTTACATCTTCAACCTCCCCCCCCCCCCCCCCCCCCCCCCCCCCCCCCCCCCCCTTAAGTTCAAAGTTTTGCCAAGTCATTACTATGAAGACAATTTAGTTGTTGGCCTGCGCTTGTGTTTCCCCCACTATTAGATTGTTCGTTTTTGTATTTGTCTGACTTTATTCAAGTTTAAAAGGCTGTGCCAGTCTTGAATAAAAGTTACTCTGTGTTAGGTTTCCTTATGGGAGCAAAACTACTCCACTTGTTTATTGCTTCATTCTGTCGTTTCCCGTGTCATCCGGTCAATATCGTTCACTCAGTTTTTTCTTACTTCCTTCATTCTTCAATTTCGTACGCAAGGTGTGTGCCGTGTGTAACGTGTCATCCACACCAACAGCCAAACTGGCCTTTTCTTCCGAAAGCTGGAGATGTGATTTTACCTGTGTGCAAGATGTTACGCGTGCGTTCACACACGGAACCTCGGTTTAGAGTCTCATTCGAAGGACTATTTGGGAAATGGAGTCAGAACCAATGTCAACTCCGAGGGAAACATTCTCCTGCACCGAAACGGCCTGGTGGAGATTCGAACCCGCAACCCCAGGATCACCAAGATGACAAGTCCGGCGCTCTTACCAACGGCTTATTGTTGATGTGGTTTGGTGTGTTCTTCTTCTCATCAGTTTAATGTTGGCTTTTTTTTTTTTTTTTTTTTTTTTTTAAAATACGAAGCGGTTTAGACATATGCACATAAACATTAAAAAAAAAAAAAGTCATGGTGAAACATACGTTCGTAGGAAGTCATAGGAAGTACTCACCCCAGAACATCTTCAACATCAGACTGCCGTGTCTTGACCATCAACCTGTTATTTGATAGTGAAATATAATCTACGTCCATACACCTTCAGCATCACCTGTTTTGACCATCAACCTGTTATTTGATAGTGAAATATAATCTACGTCCATACATCTTCAACATCACCGTGTCTTGACCATCAACCTGTTATTTGATAGTGAAATATAATCTACGTCCATACATCTTCAACATCACCGTGTCCTGACCATCACCTGTTATTTGATAGTGAAATATAATCTACGTTCATACATCTTCAACATCACCGTGTCTTGACCACCAGTAACCTGTTATTGATAGTGAAAATAATCTACGTTCATACATCTTCAACATCACCGTGTCTTGACCATCAACCTGTTATTTGATAGTGAAATATAATCTACGTCCATACACCTTCACATCACCGTGTCTTGACCATCAACCTGTTATTTGATAGTGAAATATAATCTACGTCCATACACCTTCAACATCACCTGTTTTTGACCATCAACCTGTTATTTGATAGTGAAATATAATCTACGTCCATACATCTTCAACATCACCGTGTCTTGACCATCAACCTGTTATTTGATAGTGAAATATAATCTACGTCCATACACCTTCAACATCACCGTGTCTTGACCATCAACCTGTTATTTGATAGTGAAATATAATCTACGTCCCATACACCTTCACATCACCGTGTCTTGACCATCAACCTGTTATTTGATAGTGAAATATAATCTACGTCCATACATCTTCAACATCACCGTGTCTTGACCATCAACCTGTTATTTGATAGTGAAATATAATCTACGTCCATACATCTTCAACATCACCGTGTCTTGACCATCAACATGTTATTTGATAGTGAAATATAATCTACGTCCATACACCTTCAACATCGCCGTGTCTTGACCATCAACCTGTTATTTAATAGTGAAATATATCTTTGTCCATGGGCCACCGTAGACGATGTTTTCCCCAAACGTTCAAACGTAACTTGTGAACGATCATTTAAACGCTCCTCAAGCCAAAGAGACTGCTGAACCTCCTTCCACACTACCCCCATCTCCCATCCCCCCCCCAAAAAAGAGCAAACAAACAAAAAGCAAAAAAAAAACAACAACAACAACAAAAAAACGAATGAAAAAAAGGTGTGTGTATATGCTAGATTTGCAACAATCAAGCTCAGCTAAAGGGCAGGTCGTCATTAAAGCCTGCCTGCTTTGGCTGGTCAGTGAGGTGAACCTTTGTTTCCAGTGAAGGCCGCGCTGTGAGGGAAGTGGACAAAAATCGGGTCCAGTAGCTTCGGACATATTGCAACGCGGTGGAAACTTCGTTTGAACTGAAACGTCTTTTCTCGTTTTGCGGTGCCGTTTTGGTAATTCTGAACGAAACTTGCCTGAAATCAACCCTCGGCACGATATAAAAAAAAAAAAAAAAAAAAAAGTGGAGTGTTGTTATTATTTGCCTTGCACACTCACTCTACGCTGCTATGTATGCACACACACACACACACACACACACACACACACACACACACACACACACACACACACGCACGCACGCACGCACGCACACACACAGAGTGTACTCTGAGGCCATACTTGCTGGCATCTGGATGATTGTTTTCAACTTCTCTCATAGGTTCTGTTTGGCCTAACTGCATTGTTTCACGTTCTTACTCTGAATCCACGGGTGTGCATGTTGGATCCACGTAACGCTTGTTGTGTTACTGTTGCAGTGTGTATCTCAAGTGGACCAGTGTCGCAAACTCCGCGAGTCTCGTCCTTATCCATGCATTCTCCCTCCTGCAGGTTAGTACACTATATCCAGAGGAAAGAGGAAGCAGTGCAGCCTCTGTCTCTGACTGATGGGAACTGACGGCTGGTCACGGGGCTGCGGCAGAGCCGGCTTGGTTGTAGCTGTGTAGGGTGTGGCTGGCATGGGTGGCAATGCAGTGCCTCCTCAGGCAGGTTGCCTTAAGATGATCTGTCATTGACTGATGTGAATAGCTAGTTTCTGGAGCTGCGACAGGACCAGCTGGATTGTGTGACAGTGTGTGGGCTGCTGGTATGAGCAGCGCGTGTAATGAAGTCACTGACGGAAAATTGAGATCTTCTAACTCTGTGAGGCGGTCAAAGGGACATCACTCTGAAGAACAAGTTCATGAGGTCCCTCCAGAACGATGAGGTAGATTCTTCTTTCCGCATCTGTTGTGAGAATCTATGTATCGTATGCAGAGAGGAAGATGGAATATATCAGAGCACGCAGATCTCGTGTTTCATGGCGATATAATCGTCCTTCCTGACAGTTCTTGTCTGGACAGTACTGGTGATGAGAAGATGAGACTCCACAGAGAATCACGCTGTTAAGGAAACGGAGGACATAGAGTAAATTTTGACAGAGAGAGAGAGAGAGAGAGAGAGAGAGAGAGAGAGAGAGAGAGAGAGAGAGAGAGAGAGAGAGAGAGACAGAGAGAGAGAGAGAGAGAGAGAGAGAGAGAGGTGTTTCGCAAGCTACGTAAGAGGGGGAAAAATGAGACAAGTGTAAACAATGTCAAAGAAACAAAGAGAGTTATGTAAATGTGTCACTGAACTACCAAAGTAAACAAAGGGAGAGCGTAAACGACCTAAGAGAAGATGAGCAGGTTGAGGAATATTCCAAGGAACCAAGGGAGATTAGTAAACTTAAGTCATGGAAGCCAAGGGAGAGAAGTACACGATGTCAAAGTACAAAGGAGGTTTAGCAGACTGCAACAGAAGGTGAAGAAGTTTATTAAACCGTGCAAGAATACACAGGGAATAAGTGGGGATTGGGGTAAGTTTATATAGTTAATCAACTATTCAAGAAAAAAAGAGGGAGGAAGACAAACTTAATCAAAGACAGTTTGAAAAATCGTTAAAGCTAACCGAAAGAAAAGAAGGTCTGCAAGCCATGTGAAAAAAAAGAAGATAAGTGAAGAAAGAAACAGAACTTCAAAGAAACAATGGGGTTGAAAACGAGGTCAAATTCAAAGGATGATTACAAATCAAAGATAAGTGAACTAGGTCAGGTAGACAAAGGAAGGTTAGCAAATCATACCAAAATCATATTGTGTGTGTATGCGCTCGCGCGCGCGCGCGCGCGTGTGTGTGTGTGTGTGTGTGTGTGAGCTGCATTAAATGAGCAAAGGAAGACAAGTAATACACCCCCCCCCCCCCCCCCCCCCCCAAAAAAAAAAAAAAAATAAAAATAAAATAACAGGAAGATTCGAAAACCATGTCAAAGAAACAGAGGAAGATTTGAAAACTATGTCAAAGAAATGAAGGTAGATCTGCACATGTGTTTAAGAAACAAAGGAGGCTAGTAAACTATATCAAACAAAGAGAGGCCGTATACTATGTACAAGAAAACAGAGAGAAGACTAGAAAACTATATTAAAAAAAAAAATGAAGGAAGATCTGTACACCATGTTTAAGAATCAAAGGAAGGCCAGTACACTATATTAAACAAAGGAAGGCCAGTAAACTATGCCAAATAAAGAGGAAGACTAGAAAACTATGTCAAAGAAAGGAAGGCCAGAAAACTATGTCAAACAAAGGAAGGCCAGTAAAACTATGCCAAATAAAGAGGAAGACTAGAAAACTATGTCAAACAAAGGAAGGCCAGAAAACTATGCCAAATAAAGAGGAAGACTAGAAAAAAACTATGTCAAACAAAGGAAGGCCAGTAAACTATGCCAAATAAAGAGGAAGACTAGAAAACTATGTCAAACAAAGGAAGACTAGAAAACTGTGTCAAACAAAGGAAGGCCAGTAAACTGTCAAACAAAGGAAGGCCAGCAGCAAACTATGTCAAACAAAGGAAGGTCAGTAAACTGTCAAAGGAAGGAAGGCCAGTAAACTATGCCAAATAAAGAGGAAGACTAGAAAACTATGTCAAACAAAGGAAGGCCAGTAAACTGTCAAACAAAGGAAGGCCAGTAAACTATGTCAAACAAAGGAAGGCCAGCAAACTATGTCAAACAAAAGGTATAAACTGTCAAAGGAAGGAAGGCCAGTAAACTATGTCAAACAAGAGGAAGGTCAGTCAAACAAAACAGTAAACTGTCAAACAAAGGAAGGCCAGAAAACCATGTCAAACAAAGGAGGGCCAGTAAACTTTGTCAAACAAAGGAAGGCCAGAAAACTATGTCAAACAAAGGAAGGCCAATAAACTATGTCAAATAAAGAGGAAGATTAGAAAAACTATGTCCAACAAAGGAAGGTCAGTAAACTATGTCAAACAAAGGAAGGCCGGTAAACTTTGTTAAGCAAAGAAAGGGCACTAAACTATGTCAAACAAAGGAAGGCCAGTAAACTATGTGAAACAAAGGAAGGCCACTAAGCTATGTCAAAGAAACAATCTGTCGAACACGCAAAGTCCATTCCACCAGCCCCGGAAACAATTATTTATCTGTCGCTGCATTGTACAAGTGTGTTCACTTTCACTTTCCACACAATTTCAATTACAATCTGTAGAAGTATAAGTATTCTCTAAATTTGGTTATGGTCAAGATAATGCTCTCTCTCTCTCTCTCACACACACATTCTCCCTGTATGTCTGTCTGTCTGTCTCTCTCTCTCTCTCTCACACACACACACATGCATACGCGCACACACACACTCTCTCTCACTCTACTTACATATACACAGAGAGAGAGAGAGAGGGAGGGACAATTAAGAGAACACAAAGGCATTTACCATACGCGCTGGACAACTGACCAAAATAAGAAGGAATAGGCGCAAGTATTAAATTGAGCGAGATGAGTTCTGAAGGGAATATGATGAGACTGAGTGAGACGAGTTTTAAAGAACTTGTAATTTTCCGACGACTACTGAACGAATAGATCCATGTATCGTGTGTGTGTGTGTGTGTGTGTGTGTGTGTGTGTGTGTGTGTGTGTAAAGGGCAACGACTGCAGGCAGAAATTAAAAAAAATCTTTAAAAGTCTATGTAATAACTCTGCCAAACATGGTCAAACGAATCACAAGACAAAACACAACGCGTTTCGACCTCTTAGGTCTTCTTCAGGCAACGCCCATCTTGCGCCGAATATGGCAAGACAAGTGATTGCTAAATATTCATTTTGGTTGTCCTGAGTGTTGTTTACCTTTTCTGAAGAAGACCTAAAAGGTCGAAACGCGTCTTGTTTTATTCTGTGATTTGTTTGTCCATGTTTGGCGGAGTTGTTACATAGACGTTTTAGGACAACTGCTCGAATATTTGTTTCTCATATCATTAGGAAGCACGTGTATATTAAGAGAACATCGTGAAAGCTTTAATTTGGGAAGAATTACAACCCTTAAAACTGACAGTATTGGCAGATAACATGACAGTATTAATATATATATATATATATATATATATATATATATATATATATATATATATATATATATATATATATATATATATAATCCTGAGTGCTACACAACAACAATTACAACAACAACAACTAAAGAAACAAAGGGAAGTCACTAAGCCGTGTCGAAGAAGCAATGGAAGACTAGGTGACTTTGTCAAAGAAGCGGGGATTAGTAGAGAAAGGAAAGGAACAGGAGGGAGGGAGGGAAAGAAGAGAGAGAGAGAGAGAGAGAGAGAGAGAGAGAGAGAGAGAGAGAGAGAGAGAGAGCCCACGGAGACAGAAAACGACAGGCTCGTATAATACGAGCCTCTCTCTGTCTCTTTCTCTGACTCTCTCTGTCTCTCTCACTCTGTGTCTTATAAAACACACACACACACACACACACACACACACACACACACACACACACACACACGTGCATGCGCGCGCGCCTCTGTCTGACTAGAATACACGTACACAGAAGCAATGAACAATCTGACCCAACAAAAGGCGTACACAAGCAGGTTCAACATCGTTCATTAGAGCACACGTAGAGGAGGCACATGCGGACACAAGCACACCCACCCTCTCTGTCTCTTTCACACACACATTCCAGCCCAACGTTATAGTGTGTGTGTGTGTGTGTGTGTGTGTGTGTGTGTGTGTGTTAATCTCCAGGTGACTTTCTCCAATACGTATGGAACGCTGTACTCCAGTCTGGCCGTTTGCCGAGCATACAAGCCCCTCCAGGCAACGATCGTCAACCTGTCCGCTTGGATCTCAGTTGCCTTCGCCGTCGACAGGTAGGTAAATCGTCCGCTTGCATCATTCCTGCATTAAAAAAAAAAAAAAAAAAAAAAAAAAAAATCCGACGTCATTCTTATTTCCTCTTGCTTATTTCCCTATAAAGCTTTTATCGCGTCCTGAAAGGAAATCTTAATTGAGCTAGGGAACGGTAAACGGTCGATAACATCTGGGAAGCAAATAGTTACGTTACTCGACTTGTACGTTACATAGGCTAGTAGTGGACCCGCACCCGTCCCTGCGTTACAAGGCCGTGCCCCATCCGGGTGTTCGGCCTTTGGAAGCGTGCATAGTACACCCGGACGAATACTGGCACTTTTTGTTGATATGAATAGTACTGGATACCAAGCTGAAGACTGATGACATTGTTTAAAGTATTCTTATTTCTAAAATGTAAAAGAAAACGTCAAAATCGATTGGATAAACTTCAAGGACTTTCGAATCAATGTGGACGTTTTTTTTAGTTTGTGGAAAAAATATGTATCCGTGTCTGCTATTTTCTGTTAATCTGAACGGCATTGGATCTAAAGTTGAAGATTTGTGTGTGACTTCGTTCATTTAGTGGAGAGAGACCAAAAAAAAAAAAAAAAACAAAAAAAACAAAAAAAAAAACATATTTTCTAGATACCATTTCCTCCCATTTCTCTTTAACATGTTGTCCCAAGCACAAAATATCTCTGTTGGCATGATTATGGTCTCTGTGTGTGTGTGTGTGTGTGTGTGTGTGTGTGTGTGTGTGTGTGTGTGTGTGTGTGTGTTGTTGTTGTTGTCTTCAATTAAACGTCTACCCACATAGTGATATTAGACGTGTGTGTGTGTGTGTGTGTGTGTGTGTGTGTGTGTGTGTGTGTGTGTGTGTGTGTGTGTGTGTGTGTGTGTGTGTGTGTGTGTGTGTGTGTGTGTAAATGAATGATCCCAGCCTCATGGCAGCGATCAATTTCTCGTCGTCAATGTTGGAAAGAAAGGTAACAATTGTACAAAAAAAAAAAAAAAAAAAAAAAAAAAAAAAAAAATTCAGAGCGGAAGTTAGGTCCCTTCAGTCGGGCATCCGGGGAAAAGTATGGTTTGCCCGACCGGCAAAATCCCGGCTCTCTTAAACACGGGTCCAGCCGGGTGCACTATGCACGGCTTTGGCCGTCGCCACTAAGTTGAAAAGAGATGAACCGGCGTTGCACGGGCGGGTCCGGGTCCACCATGCGCACAGCCTTTTTTTAGTTCACTGTGCCCCTTGCTTCATTTAGGATTTCCTTTCAGACCAAGCCATCTTGTATTGTTCACTGTTCGTCCGTGGGTTTAATTGTCTATAGTCAAGATGAAAAAGGTCATGCCAGTCTCGAGTGAGTGTAAATGATGCTGGTTCATTCTTCCAGTTGTTGCAGCTGTGTAGATGTGTCAGATACAGGGTACATAGGCAAGCTTGTGACTTTTTTTTTTCGGGGGGGGGGGGGGGGGGGGGGGGGGGGGGGGGGGAAGGGGAAAAGGAGGAGGTAGGTGGGAGGTATCTCCTTGTTTGTTGTGCATGCTCTGTGTTGTCATTCTCGCTGGGAGATTCAGTAGTCATGAGCAGTGCTTGGTTTGGAGTTATTGGTTTGGATTTGTTTGGATTGAGAGCAAGAGTGACCCTTCCTGTTCGTTACTCATCATGCTTGGCAAGACTATCTGCTACTGTCGGGTAGAACGAAAAAAAAAAAAAAGTTTAGTCTTGTGCCTCTCTGTCCATGGCCTCGCCATTGTGGTGTGAACACACTGCGGGATTTCGCAGGAAAGCAGGATCGACTCGTCACGTGACTCGCCCGCGGACCTCATTCCTCACTTCAATGAGTCGGACCATGCTGTTTATTCAATGCGTGGTGAGGTGAGGTGCCCTGACCTCACGGAAGTGCAAATAGAATCAGACGTGACACAGAATCTGGCCCTGAAAGCGAGAACGAATTCGCGATGCAGCTGAAGGAAAAAAAACAACAACAACAACAACAACAGAAAAATCGTCCACCCAGTGGGGTGATAATAGGAGCATACGATCTTCACCTCTGCTGTGATTGGCTAATCAGCTACGCAGTGCCAGTTTCATGGCTACAGCGCTGACCGTAGTTATCTCCCCAGACTGGGTAACACGTGCAGCAAAGCAGAGACCCCTCACTCCAATTTAACGCCTACGGATGGGTATGCGATATGACGTAATTCGTCTTCACCCCATTCTTTTTTTTTTTTTTTTTTTTTTTTGCCTGCAACGCACCCAGACAGACAGGTAGACAAAACAGAGAGAGAGAGAGAGAGAGAGAGAGAGAGAGAGAGAGAGAGAGACAGACAGACAGACAGACACAGACAGACAGTCAAATAAGCAGACAGTAACAGAGAGAGAGAGAGAGAGAGAGAGAGAGAGAGAGAGAGAGAGAAGGACAGACAGACAGAAAAAACAGAGAGACGAAGAGAGAGAGGCAGACAGACAGACAGAGTGTGGTGGAATATTGGGACATATAAACGCAGTACCAAATCCAGCGACCTTTAAAAATTTAAAACGTCATTTTTTGTTTACTTTAGCTCCGTAGCACTTGTGACGCATATAATATTACATCAAGAAAAAAAAAAATAGGCAGAATGACGTAGGAACTACTAGGGAGATAGAGTTTCTTGTCAGATGACATTGGCAACCAGAATATAGGCCTAGTGGTTGAGATCTTAGTCTTTCAGAGAGAAAGAGGGTATTTTTTTTATGTTAACTGAGCTTGTGTTGCCTGGTTTGGGTCCAGCATTGTTGTGACGAGCTGTGTCAAGCTGTTTGAATCATTATTAATTTTTACTGAGTACATTGCCGTTACCTCATACCCTTTCATTTTTGTCAATAGCCTTCTATGCGGTACAGAGTCGAACGCCTTTCGGAAATCAAGATATATGACGTCAAATGGAACTTTATCGTCCAATAACTGTGTAAAATCCTCCATAACTTCTAGTAGCTGAGTAATACAAGAATGTTTATGTCTAAAACCATGCTGGCACGGAGTATAAATATCATAATCGTTAGATGCGTAACAACAGCGTCCCTTATAAAGCTCTCAATAACCTTGCACGCTACATAGGTAAGACTAACTGGTCTATAGTAACCAGGATTAGATAGAGATCCTTTTTTTTTTTTTAAATACGCCTGTAACTTCTGCATTTTTCCAATCATCTGGTAGGGTTCCTGTTTCTAAAGTTCTGTTATATAAGATACATAAGGGAAGTGATAGCTCCTTACAGAGTTCTTTAAGTACTCTAGGGGGTATACCATCAGGCCCCTGTGCCTTATTTTGGTTTAGATTGTTTAGTTTCTTCTCAACCGCAGTGGGAGTGACTCACGTCTGACACTGAAACGCCATCAGACTTCTCGCATCCTTGTAAATTAGGTACACTAGTAACATTTTCAGGGGTGAAGACACTCGTGAATAAATCATGTAGCATTTCTGCTTTATCTCTATCTGTGACTGCCATTTCCCCATTGATCTTTTTTTTTTTTTTTTTTTAATGCACTTATACCAATGTTTGCTTTAGTTCTTTGTTGTGCACATTTCCAGAAACATTTAGGGTCAGCTTTACAATCATTTCCAGTCTTATGCTCAAAATCTCAAACTGTGGTGTACACGGGCTGTGTTGAGCGGCGCAAGGTCACGATGAGCTGAAGGAGCTGTGTTGGACTGGACAGGGGTCTGCTGCTGTGCTGTGAACTGTGTTGACAATGTCAGAAGATCATTCACGCCAGGGGATGAGCTGATGCAGAACACGTTGTCAAGGTTAAGGACCTTGTAAGGGAGGGAAAGACAAAGGGGAAAATTCGACACTGGCAATAACTGATAGCAAACACCCAAACACTCACTCAACCAGACCACCCAAGGATTTACAAAGACAATAACAGTTTATTAATTATAAAATCGACAATACTCATTCATTCCATATGGGGAGAGAGGCCTAACCAAAGAAGACTGAAGACAGAGGAGAGAGACCAAGTAAGAACAGAAGGGTAAAGAAGAGGGGAGAGTACCTATCAGTTCTAGGCTAGCTGCGGAACAAAATAACCCAAAAGCCCATAGAAAAGCAAATCCTCCCTCCCCCCGGGACTCCCACTACCAGCCCAACTAATTAAAGAATTTCATAATGAAAGAAGAACGATAGGGGAGAGACAGACTAAATAAGATTCAAGACAGGTCAAAAAAACCTTCACACCACCAAAGTAATCACAACCATTTCCGCTCAGTCACTCCAAAACAGCCAGACTTCATTTCCTCGTCAACCATGCCAGCCTGCATGTAATTCACTGCTATTTCAGTCCCACGTCCACGGCAACACAGCACAAGCACGAATACACTTAGACATCACCCAAGTCTGAGTTCCTGCGACGCACGGTCAGCTCTAAATTGTCCCACATCCAGGGCCACACGGATCAGCCAGAACAGTAGCGTTGAAGAAGTCCCGGTCCCACGTCGTCAGTTCTAGAAGATGGGAGGGGTGGACGTGACAGACCTCCAAGGGTGTCCAGAGGTGGATCCGGCCTTCTGAGACAAACAGGGTCAACGCCCTGCAGCGACGATCAATACGTGTACAGGGCAAATTATCAGGGGTGTGTCTGGGTGTGCATGCGCGCATGCGTGTGTACCGTGAGCGGGGACTCTATTTAATCAAGTCTAACCACTTGTTTTCAAAATTTTACTGGAAAATAATTATCAAGCAACAACTCATCCCTTTTCC
>JADBJO010001111.1:235000-240000 GCA_016801955.1 Conus betulinus
TAATGATTGGGATCAGGATATCGAATATCTGCATTACAGGCAGATTTACCATTTTACACTCAAGCTTTAGCATTTTTTCTCTCTCTGACTGAATTTTTAGGCTGACTGATGGGGCAACATTGCTTTGGTCGTGCCCAACGGTGCCGCTTATCCTGTGAAAAACGGCGGGGTCACTCTCGCTGAACGTGAGCGGACGATTTTTGCTTTTCGTCGGGGGTCACTCTCGCTGAACGTGAGCGGACGATTTTTGCTTTTCGTCGGTGTGAGTCCTGATCTGATAAAGAGACCCATTCACAAAAGCGAACAGTGTGCAGGTAGTGTAGGCTTACACGTTGTTGGCTATCACAAATAAATAAATAAGGAAAGGAAGTAGATAAATAAAATGAGATAAACGTTTAAAAGTTCTAGATTATACCCCATACCCCCACTCCCTTTATTTCTCATGTTACAAGCCTAATTTCTTTTCTTTCGCCTAATTGTAATCAAACAAAAAAGTTACTTTACAAAACAACGACAACAACAACAACAACAATAACAAAAACGTTGTTTTAAGGAGGGATGGAGTATGGTATTGAATTAAAAATAGAAAGCCTCTCTGCCAGCAGCGTCTGAGAGTCTGTTGAATGTTCTCTTCAGAAATAAAAAAAGAAATTGTTTTGTGGCGCCAAGGAAGTCGATTTTAAACATCGAGCATTGGCACTGAGGTTCCTCCTATGGTGTCTGAGAGATAGACATACCACGTCAAATTCAGTGGTGTCTTCAAGACCATGGGAGATAACCGTATTCATACCTGCCGAAGCAGCCAGCTAGCAAACGACGACTTTAGATACAAAGACAGGCAGTTTGCCTGTTCTGACTCACGTGCGATGCAGGGGTTGAAGTGTGTGGTTGGGGAAAGGGGACAGGGAGGGACAGGGAGGACTGTAGAGCTTACATTCAGTTTGCCTCAGAGGCGAAATGTCATGCTTACTGCAAGTGAGTCAGTGTGACCTGGATCCAGCCAGAGCAGTTACAGCATGCCTTACTTCCCCTGCGTGTCCTGGCCCGGACTTGTCCCAAATGCTCATTATCAGCTTTTGTTGATGTAACATGTGACGTTTGTCTTATTTAATGAATCCAGCGGACCTCTCCACTCAAACTGGAGCAAGATTTTTTTTTTTTCTTTTTAATTTTTAAATCATCTGGTGACTGCTGTTAAGAAAACGAGCATGTGCGATTAATTTACTTATTTCACCCACCTTCTTTTGCTTGATTCATCATAAATGAAAATTAAAAAAAAAAAACCTCTTACAACCTTGCTTTATCTTTTTTTGGTACGATGTTTTTATACATGGACAAACTCTGTTGAGTAAGATATTTGTTTACGTCTGCGCCTTTGCTCGATAGAAACTGCATTAAATGGCTTAGCCTGTTTAGAATCTTAGTTCATGTTTACATAAAATGTGATTGATCATATCTTTAGTCATTGCTGACAGTAATAGTTATAACTGATCAAAGTTTCTGAGAAAATGTCAAATTTGTAATGTTCAAAATATAGCTGCGAATGTCGCACTGCGGATTCACAGTCGTTCCAGTTTAAGAACATCTTTATACAGGAGATGGCAGAGAAGGTGTTATCACTGGCTGTCTTAATGACACCATTTTTATACAGGAGATGGCAGAGAAGGTGTTATCGCTGGCTGTCTTAATGACACCATCTTTAGACAGGAGATGGCAGAGAAGGTGTTATCGCTGGCTGTCTTAATGACACCATCTTTATACAGGAGATGGCAGAGAAGGTGTTATCGCTGGCTGGCTGTCTTAATGACATCTTAAGACAGGAGATGGCAGAGAAGGTGTTATCGCTGGCTGTCTTAATGACATCTTTAGACAGGAGATGGCAGAGAAGGTGTTATCGCTGGCTGTCTTAATGACACCATCTTTAGACAGGAGATGGCAGAGAAGGTGTTATCGCTAGCTGTCTTAATGACATCTTTAGACAGGAGATGGCAGAGAAGGTGTTATCGCTGGCTGTCTTAATGACACCATCTTTATACAGGAGATGGCAGAGAAGGTGTTATCGCTGGCTGTCTTAATGACATCTTTAGACAGGAGATGGCAGAGAAGGTGTTCTCGCTGGCTGTCTTAATGACATCTTTAGACAGGAGATGGCAGAGAAGGTGTTATCGCTGGCTGTCTTAATGACATCTTTAGACAGGAGATGGCAGAGAAGGTGTTATCGCTGGCTGTCTTAATGACATCTTTTAGACAGGAGATGGCAGAGAAGGTGTTATTGCTGGCTGTCTTAATGATATCTTTAAGCAGGAGAGAAGGTGTTATGGGTGGCTGCCTTAATGACATCTTTAGACAGGAGAGAAGGTGTTATGGGTGGCTGTTTTAATGACATCTTTAGACAGGAGAGAAGATGTTAATGCTGGCTGTCTTAATGACATCTTTAGACAAGAGAGAAGGTGTTCTCGCTGGCTGTCTTAATGACATCTTTAGACAGGAGATGGCAGAGAAGGTGTTATCGCTGGCTGTCTTAATGACATCTTCAGACAGGAGATGGCAGAGAAGGTGTTCTCGCTGGCTGTCTCAATGACATCATCTTTAGACAGGAGATGGCAGAGAAGGTGTTATCGCTGGCTGTCTTTCTTTCATCCTCCTTCTTTATCTCTTTTCTTTCTTTCTTTCTTTTTCTTCCCTTTTCCTTCCGCTCTGTTTTCTTTTTAGCAAACAGAAGAGTGAAAGTGTCACCACACCAAAGAAAAGAACATAATAAAACCCTGATGCTTTGTATCAACCGCCAAAACACTAACAGTCCACCTGAGAATGTCCATTAGTCGTAGATCACACAGACTTGCGTGGTGCATGAGAGTTGTAATGACCTGCTAAAAAAAGTGGGAAAAAAGAGGAGGGAGGAGCCCCACCTTTAAAAAAAAAAAGAAAAAGAAAGAGAGAAAAGAAAAAAGAAAAGAAAAAAAAAAAAGACATTTTTAATGTGGAAAATTGATGTTGGAGGGGGAAAAAAAGAAAAAGGAAAAAAAAGTTAATCATTCTGTCATTCTGCCAAGTTTGTTTATGCTAGTGCATGTAATTGCTGTTACATAGTTAGGGTTACCACAGGGACACTCAGAGAGAGAGAGAGAGAGAGAGAGAGAGAGAGAGAGAGAGAGAGAGAGAGAGAGAGAGAGAGAGAGAGACGTCCGAAATAGGGTGATACCCTATGCTCACTTCACTATACGTACGAGTCGAAAATTGCGATTTCGTGCTGTCAGTCTGTCAACAAATTTTTGCCCAATAGTAGAAGATAGGTTCATTATGTTGACAGTCGTGTAGGCAGCAGATCGATGAATAGCAATGCAATGCAATATCACTAAAAAAAAAAAAAAAAAAAAAAAAAAAAAAAAAACACTCCTGAGGAAGCTTTGCAATAACCAGACGCTTTCATTAGTTCATGCTCATGAAATGCCCAAACCAGTCTGGAAACTTAACGCCAAGTCCACTTCACACTGCCGACCCAAGAGTGCAAAATATGTGCAAAATACTCACATATGTTAAGTGATGCTCCGTGCATAGAACATAACCATCATGGTTAACAAGAACTACATTGAGTAATGTAATATAAAAAATAATGTGTGGTATAGTGACATAGATAAGAAGATATCAACAGGAGTTTCCGGTTTTCGGCAAGCACAGAGAAGAACAATCATGACTGCGAAGCTCCGTGATGCAAACCACCCATAAACATGAAAAGGATGGCACGTTGTGGGATAAACTGACATAGTGTATGAACTCTGTGACATTCAGTTCACGAAGAGTTCAGTCAAAAATGTTTTTTTTTTTACACTTTTACAATGTTACCTTTTCGTTTGATAAGTGTTGAATTAATCTGATTTATATATGCACAGAGAAAGCACATGATCAAACACTGACAGTTGTTTTGGGGGTTGTTGTTTCAGCTTACCAACCACTCAACATTCATGATTGACTTGGAAGGATATCTTCGCATTCCGTATTCTGTATGTTTTGCTGGCAACTTCTATCTCCTCATCGCCACCTCCAAGGCCTACAGGAAGAAGGCACGGGAGATGCTGAGATATTCCAGAAACTAACCCACACACCTTCATCCACCGTGGAGCGAAGGGATATGAAGGGGCAATTGTCATCACTCCCAGCTGACCACTTCTTGCGTGTGTGTTACCGTTGCTTCATTGTGATTTCGTGTGACTTAAGTAAGGTAAGGTAAGGCAAGTTGCTTATAGCCCAGCCGACCGCGAAGGGCCATATCAGGTCTGTCACCGCGTTGAAGTCAGCTCACAAGTCATATCTTTAATCAAATGAATATTAAAAAAATAAATTAAAAAAAAAAAAAACTCATTCACACAACCCTTTCATATACACTTTCTAAAAACACACCGGAAATTTGGTTAAAAATCTTTCTTCTGTAAAATCTTGGATCAGACGAAAAATGTTCATCTTCCTCAGAAACCCAAAGATCATATCAGGTGGGACATCTCTGAACAAGGCTTTCAGTGAGTCTGCTGTAAAATGTTTATACTTCACATCACGCAAGTCCGTACACTCTAAAAGAATATGTTTCACTGTGAGTGGTACAAGACATGGAATGCACCGCGGAGCTTCTTCGCCTATTAAAAGATAAGAATGTGCGGAAAAGGGGTGACCTAGCTGTATACAAACGGCACGAGACTGTTTCTTCTTTACGGCCGCCTCGAGAACATGGTAAAAACTCTTTCAGGTTTGGACGGATTTGTAATAGTTTGCTATCCGTCGGCGAGTTCCGTTCTTCTTGCCAGAAGTCTTTGACGTCAGTCTGGGCTTTGAGTTTCAGATCAGTCTGAGGGATAGACCATCTGCTCAACTGTGTCGTTGTGGCGTTCTTGGCAAGTTGATCAGCTTAAGCGTTTCTATATTAGAGAAAGTCATTATAACTGTGGCAGGATCCAGGTATGATCATGGCACGATCCTCCGTCCTCCGGCAACAACAGCCCTCTGCTGCA
>JADBJO010001111.1:247500-260000 GCA_016801955.1 Conus betulinus
ATGTCATCAAACCAATGTCCAAACCGTTCTGTTCTAAAAGTTGCTGAAGGGATTTTTACGTGTGTACGCGATCTTATCCACGCATTCAGAGAAAGAACCTCAAAGTACAGTCTCATTGGAAGGACTTTTTTGTGGAATGACGTCAGATTCAATAGATAACTCTGAGGGGGAAATCTCACCGTATCGAAACGACCTGGCGGAGATTCGAACGCCCAACCCCTGAATCACCAGCATCACGAGTCTGGCGCTCTACCCGCTGAGCTATTTTTTTTTTTAACCTCCGTTAGAATTATGGAATGTCAGAATACCCGCAGTCAAAGGACTAGGCGATTCTGTAGAATGGTGGTGGGCTTTGGGGGTAGGCTCATTGGGTCCTATGGACGTCAACAGGCCACCAACGCTTGAAAGTAGTCTGCGAGAGTGCCAGCCCCCTCGTGGGGTTTTCCACAAGTTCTGCATGGATCTGCGTTGATAGTGAACACGTTGCTGTGTGACAATCCTGGTGGTCCTGGTTGTTTAAAAGTTGTTGAAAAAAAAAAAAGAACTAAAAACTTCAGAGACACCTGATCTATTCGATGATACAATACGCAGAGTGTTAATCACCAAGGTTTTTTTTTTTTTTTTTTTTTTTTATTCAAGGGGGTGAATGCACCTCTCTCACTCCCTCCCTCTGTGTGTGTGTGTGTGTGTGTGTGTGTGTATGTGTGTGTATGTGTGTGTGTGTGTGTGTGTGTGTGTGTGTCTGTGTCTGTGTGTGCCTGTGTGTGTGCGCGCGCGCGCGTGTGTGTGTGTGTGTGTGTGTGTGTGTGTGAAATTAAAGAACTGTAAGAGTAAAATTACATACAAAAAAGCAGAGATACGCTCATTCCATTGCCCCCCTCCCCTCCCCCCCCCCCCCCCCCCCCCCCCCCCCCCCCAAAAAAAAAAAAAAAAAAAAAAAAAAAAAAACCTTCTACATCCAACTCAATATTGCGAAAAGATATATTATAACACTTTCCATGTCCAACTCAGTGTGTTGATAAATATGCACAACCCGCATGCTTTTTGGTTTTCTTTCAAACCCAACAATACATATACGGAGTCAAGATAGGGGGAAAAAAACTGAACATAAATATATCAACATCCAAATCTGTTCTTCTCGGAATCTCCTGCTTCAGCCTTGACTAGAAGACACGACTTAATCTTTGGAATATCGCAGCATTTGCCGGAGCATCCTCCTGTAGGCTTTAGAAGTTGCAACGAGAAGGTAGAAGCTGGCAGAAAAGCTGGTGAAATGCAGGATACGTGTGTAGCCCTCCACGGTCAACATGAATGCTGAATACTCCGACATCTGCACAACAAACACCAGACAGTCTCAAGTACGGTTCCTGCAGGTTTGGCACTCATCAGCTACTTCGTCGTGGTCAAAATGTACTCAAATATCCACTATCTGATAACAATAAGAACCGTTTCCTGTGGGTTTTTATTTTATTTTATTTATTTATTTTTTTTTAAAGATATGGGAAGAGTCAGACTGACATAGATATTAATTTTATTTGTTGTTCTTACTAGATACTCTCAACAGGTTTCCAGTGTTTTTGTATTTTCGAGCGATAACTGTATATTAGAATTTCTTATTTAATCTTCTTTTTGGTAAATGCGTTTGTTAACATTTGTTTTACTGAACTATTCCATTAATTTAAAAAAAAATGTTTTTTAATGTGATCATTTACACCCCCCCCCCCCCCCCCCCCCCCCCCCCCACACACACACACACACACACACAGGCCACCGGTGATCGAAAAATCAAGAACTACTGTTGGGAGTGAAGGTGAACGAAAGCCACACATACATATAAGTTCGTCAGTGTTTCCTGCTTTGAATGACTGAAGTTTCAGATTCTCCTCACGTACCTGAGAGGCGATATTACGCATGTTCAAGGTGAGATAACTCATGGCGACAGCATTGGGAGCCAGAGTGACTGCCGTGAACACTGGGATGGCGAGGAGATTTTTGGTCATTTTGGCAATGACAGCCTGCTGATCTGTCTCGGCTTGACTCTCACCGTTCCTCGCGTGGCTGCGAATGCCTCTAGACATCGCTACCCTGCAAATGTAATAATACCCAGCTGTCGCCGTTTACACGAGAATGTTCTTATCGTACCTCATACTGCTAAGAGAAGATCGGAAAGTCAACAGAAAATGGAAATGAGACGGAGAAATATAAACATTGTTTATTCTGATAAGTGTGCTTGGTACACAACCTGTGTGCCAAAGCCTCGAAATCAATCATAAATGTTTAGAAATGCAGATGATCCAGACGGACGACAGAATACAATGTTATCATAAAGTGATGTCCAGTTCAAATGCGTCATGGAATCTCTCGCACTTTAGGCATTGGACCTTAATTCATCAGTGGTCACGAAGGTGGATGGGTCACATTTTGGAAAAGATATTCACGTAGAAACAACAGCAGCAACAACAACACACAGCAACGAAAACAACCAAACGTAAACAAAAAAAAACAAACAAACAAACAAACAAAACAACAACAAAAAACTCTACAAAATCTGACGAAGAAATTTTTCAGTTAAAAAAAAGCTCAAAATGAATTCATGATATATGACATAAAAGTCAGTCTGAACTGCCTTGTCACTCAAAGTAGGCTGAAAAAAAGTGAGAATTGTTATAACATGATCAAGAAAATGTTCATGTTGAAAAAGCGCAAAATCAGTTCATGATATATGAACTAATATCTATTCTAGACCGCATTGTCTCTAAAAATAGACATATCAGTTGAGCATATTATCCTGAAAATTTTTTTTAAGATGTTTACAGTGGAAGATGGCAAGTTAAAATGTTTTCTATAGCTCTAGAAAATAGAACGTTGTCGACTAGTGTGGTGTAAAAAAAAATTATGTTACTGATTGTAACTTCTGTACTTAAGAAAAAAAAAAAAAGGGGGGGGGGGGGGGGGGGGGGGGGGGGGGGGGGGGGGGGGGGGTCGACCCGCTGCCCTGACAAAAATTGATGTAGATTGAAGATAGCCGCCTGGTATTTCTTACCACGCCACAAAAATTGTCACTTACTGTTATCGTGTGCCATCATGTACCGGTGGAAATGGAGGACACGTATAAACATCGCATGCATCGTATGTGAGAAACAGGAGGAATAAATGAGATAAATGAACATGAGTGACTGATATTTGAATGGTACGGGAAACGACTGAATGAGCGCCAGTAGGCTGCTCTTCGGCCGCTCTAGCTCTCGGCAGGCAGCCCGATGAGTGAGTGAGGTAGTGTGTTTATTGTAAAGCGTTTAGAGCCTGGTCTGTGACCGTGGACAGGCGCTGTATAAATACCCAAAATAATAATAAGGATATAATAGATAGACATATAGATAGATAGATTGGTGGATAGACAGATAGGCAGATGGATAGATAGATATAAAGAGATAGATAGATAGGCAGATGGGTGAATAGATAGATAGATAGATAGATAGATAGATAGATAGATAGATAGATAGATAGATAGATAGATAGATGGATAGATAGACAGATAGCCTTCTTAACACGTTATTCCAGAAAATGCACATGTGACGAATCCAACGTTGTCAAAGTGTCACGAAACACGTACCTTTCACGAGCCCCGTTTTTGATGGCAAAGAGCGTGTGACCATTGAGAAACATCAGAAGCAGGCACGGTACGACAGTGTTGACGAAGGTATGGAACGTGCTCCACACAAACGTCAGTTCCGTCTGGTTCGTCGCGCAAATCAATTTTCCTTGAAAGGGGATCAGGGTGAGCTGGTGGGCGATGGGGATTTCGAGAGAAAAGACCCAGAGGGGAGCCACAGCACAGGCGATGCGGGCGTTACGGATGGTGCAGTAGACCTTCCGCTTCAAGGGGAACACGATGGCGATGTATCTGACAGGGAGAGGAAAGTATCAGAATCGCCGATTGCAGTCTCTCTCTCCTCTCTCTCCTCTCCTCTCTCTTCTCTCTCTCTCTCTCTCTCTCTCTCTCTCTCTCTGTGTGTGTGTGTGTGTGTGTACCTGTCTGTTGTCTGTCTCCTTCTCTGTCTGTCTACATGTCTGCTTATCTCTCTGTCTGTCTCTCTCTCTGCTCGTCTCTCTTCGGTGTGTGTGTGTGTGTGTGTGTGTGTGTGTGTGTGTGTGTGTGTGTGTGTGTGTGTGTGACTGTCTGTATCTGTCTGTCCTTCTCTGCCTCTGTCTGTTGGTCTCTCCTCCCTCTCTCTCTCTTTCTCTGTCCTCCTGCCTGTCTGCCTATCTGTCTGTCCGTCTCTCTCTGTGGTCGCCTCTCTTCCATCTGTGTGTGTGTGTGTGTGTGTGTGTGTGTGTGTGTGTGTGTGTGTGTGTGTGTGTGTGTGTGTGTGTGTGTGTGTGTGTGTGTGTGTGTGTGTGTGTCCGTGTCTGTGTCTGTGTGTGTGTCTGTGTCTGTCAGGCGATGTGGGCGGTGCGGACGGTGCAGTAGACTTCCCGCTTCAAGGGGACCACGATGGCGATGTATCTGGGCGGGGGGAAGAAAGACCATTGGCTGCGTGGGCAGCCGGTTCCTTGCTGCCTGCCTGCCTTTTTTTTTTCGTTTTGTCTGTGCAAGTGTCCATCTCATCTTGGTGTCTCTGTCTGTCTGTCTGTCTGATTGCCTGTGTGTTTGTTTGTTTTTGTTTCTTCTCTCTGTCTGTCTGCCTGTCTGTTTTGTTTCTGTCCACCTGTCCTGTCTATCTGTCTATAAAGCCACAGGATAAGTGAGGGTGAGACAGTGGACAGGGGGCTAGGATGAGCAGTATGGTGAGCTGGCCTTCACTGTGGTTCCCCTGTGGCTGCCCACCGAGGGAAGAAAGAGGCGAAGAGAGAAGAAAAACCGACCATCAGCGAAACCACCAGCAACAACAAGAGCAACGACAGCACAACAACAACAACAACAACAACAACTAAACCTCGCCCAGTGATACATACACGCGGTGCCAGTCTATTCCTCATGATCAACAACAAACAGCAAAGGCACCAAAACATCGGCAGGTGACACATACAAACAGTACCTATCTATTGAGAAGGCAACGGAGATCCAGGGGGCCGTTTTGGTGATCACCATCATGAGCAGCCCATACGCTTTGCAAGCAGCTGCGTTTGGCAATAATTCCATCTGACGAATATCGTTCACCTATAGACAAACAAAAATCAAACATGCTAGTTTAGAGAGAGAGAGAGAGAGAGAGAGAGAGAGAGAGAGAGAGAGAGAGAGAGAGAGAGAGAGAGAGAGAGAGAGAGAGAGAGAGAGAGAGAGAGAGAGAGAGAGAGACAGACAGACAGACAGACAGACAGATTGATTGATTGATTGATTGATTGATTGATTGATTGATTGATTGATTGATTGATTTTTTAATACACAAGGGTGGAGATGTTAGGCCAAGGCCTAGTCTTACAATCTGTCCTTTTCATGCATACATTATTTCAACACATATCATTCTTAATGACAATGAGACAGAGTTTTATGAGGAGCTGGAAGATCATATCCGAGAAGTCGGAGCTGAAAATGTCACAATTGGAGGCGATTGGAATTTAGTCGCAACTACTCTTTAGATTGCTGTAACTATAAAAACACAATAATAATCCTAAAGCGCAAGAGCAAGTAGAAAACATGGTGGATAGTTTAGACTTAACTGACATCTGGCGTGATTTAAATCCGGAATTACGTAGATATACCTGGAGGGGAACAAATCCATGTCAACAGAATCGTTTAGATTTTCTTCCTTATTTCAGACTGGCTTTGCAATTACGTTATAGACGCTGATATCTTACCAGGTTATCGAACTGACCACTCCTTAATTACAGTATCTTTAGAACAAGGTGGAGAGATAAAGAGAAATTTATTATGGAAATTCAATTCTTCTCTATTAAGAGACACTAATTATATAAAAGAAGTAAACCAGGTAATCCAAATGGTTACCGAGGAATATGCAGCACTTCCCTATTGTCGCTGTGGGTTGGCCCAAATTCCTAAATCAGAAATTCACTTTTGTTATATCTGATCAAACTTTTTCTAGACACATTGCTTATGAAGATTAGAGGTAAAACCACTTCATATGCAACGATGAAGAAACGGACAGATGCAGAAAAAAAAGAAAGACCTTGAAAGTAATATCAATTACGAGAGGAAAGTAGCGTTATAGAACAAGAAAGGTTTGAGCTTGAAAAATGCAGACAACTTAATTAGTCTGAGGGAAAAGAAAATGTAGGGGTGTGCTGTTGCGTTCTAGGGCGAGATGGGTCGCAGAAGGGGAAAAGATACAAAATATTTTTGTGGACTTGAAAAACGTAATTACGTTAATAAGAATATAATCAAACTTACGCGTGATGACGGTACTACTTTTAAATGATAACGATGAAATTGCTCAGGAAGTTAATAACTTTTTACAGAAAATTGTATTCTAAAAAAGGGTGTAGAGCCCTGTGAAATAATTGATTTAGTAAAAGACTTGCCAACGCTAACTGAGGGTGAGAGACGTCTTTGGAGGGGAAAATTACTTTAGAAGAAGAAGCGGGTGCTGCTCTCAAAAATATGTCAAATATGAAAAGTCCTGGGAGCGATGGTTTCACAGCAGAGTTTTTCAAATTTTTCTGGCTGCAGCTTGGTCCATACGTTGTGAGAGCGATCAATGATGGATGTGATAAAATGGAATTCTCATCACACACAAAAAGAAAGTATTATTGTATGTATCCCAAAGGGCGACAAACCTAAAGACCAGATAAAAAAAACTGGAGACCCATCTCGCTTTTGAATGTTGTGTACAAAATAGGATCTACATGTATAGCTAACCGATTAAAACCTGTACTTCCTTTATCATCAATGAGGATCAGACTGGGTTTATTCCTAGCAGGTATTTGGAGAGATAATATTCGTCTTATCTATGACATACTTGATTTAGTGATTGTATCAAATTGGATTCGTAAAATCTTATCTAGTAAACATAGATGGAAGAAAGTGCTTGTTTCGGTGTATGTAATAGCAGAAATTATCAACAAACTAGGATCCGATCTGCCACGGAGTGATAAACTAAATAGGCTCTGGAGAGATGTACTCGACGCTTACAGAGAGACAGACAAGATTGTTCGTGTTAAAACTGCGGAAGAATTCTGTTCAGAACCTTTGTTCTGTAATCACAACTTAAAAATTGGGGGCAGATCAACCTTTTATAAAAACTGGACTGAAAATGATGTATTCTGCATACAGAATCTTTCTGGATGAGAACAGTGAATTTTTGAGTTTCTAATCCTTTGTTGATAAATATAGTGTCAATACGGATTTTGTAACATACAATGGTTACGTTAGTGCGGTGAAAAAGTATTCGAGAGAAACTGGACTAGAAACAAAATACTGTGAAGAAAGTAGGACAAGTAAATTATTAACTGAAATCTGTTCAGTTTCAAGAGGAGCCTCACATTACTACAGTTTATTAAATCAGGACACAACAACCAGGTTTTTTGCAATAAATGGAATGTAAGATTACAGAAGGAAGTTATATGGGTTAAAACTTTTCACAAAATTCGACTGATAAAAGACATAAAGCTAAGATGGTTTCAAATGAGAAATTATTAACAGAATATTGGCAACCAATGTTATTTTGCAAAGCATGGGAATTGAAGAGTCAGAAAAATGCTCTTTTTGTGACAGAGAAAAGGAAAACATTCAACATATATTTTGGCACTGCCAGCATGTACAAAACTTTTGGAAAGAGTTTCAAAATGTGGTTAACAGAAAATGTGAATTTATGAAACTGTTGCTTGATGAAAACATAATCTGTTTGGTTGCGATTGTAATTTTAAATCTGATATAACGTTTGACTTAATCCTGCTACTCGCAAATTTTATATTTACAAGTGTAAGTATGAAAAAAGTCTACCATCAGTTCAAATATTTATTGTGTTGTTGAAAGCCAGATATGAAATAGAAAAGTATGCTGCTTATCTTAACATGTCCCATGGAAATTTTGTAACACAATGGCGTCCATATTTTGCCATTATTGCAGAAAAACGCAAGTTGTGCATTGTAAACAAAGGCTATGGCAATGCCCAACTCTGTGTGTGTGTGTGTGTGTGTGTGTGTGTGTGTGTGTGTGTGTGTGTGTGTGTGTGTGTGTGTGTGTGTATGTCTGTGTGTGTGTCTGTGTGTGTGTAAGGTTCTGTGTGTGTGTAAGGTTTGTTTGTTTTGTTTTGTTTTTCGTTTTTTTCGGTTAGAAAAGAAATCTTATATGTCTTATTTGTCTTCGCTAGTTAATATCTTCACAAATGTTCATAAATGTATGTAATTTGATGTGCAAACAAACCGTTGTAACTCGTTAATGAATTACTCCAATCATTTTGTGGCACCGAATCGAAGATATACCTTTTTATTTGCTATTTTCTTGTTCATAAATGTGATTTGATGTAATTCAACTATAGTTAATTGTTAATGCATTAAGTCTAGGTGTTTTGTTGTATTGAATCAAATATGCATTTGTATTTGAATTCATCATCTGATTTATGTTTTCTGAGTTTGGAATTAAAGCTATTAAAAAAATTCTTAATGACAATTCAACATAGCAACACCGTAATGCAATTCTACAATGACAAGCAGACTATTAATAAACGTAGTGATAACATGGTGGTAGTCAAACAGAATTAACCAAAACAGAGAGAGAGAGAGAGAGAGAGAGAGAGAGAGAGAGAGAGAGAGAGAGAGAGAAAGGTGGGGAGGAGGGAGAGAGGATGGCAGATGGGGGGAGGTCAAGAGGGATGGGAGAGAGAGTGGGAGTGGGGACGAGCGCCTCAATGGAGTAAGTTGCATGATCAGACGGTGCATTCAATGTACAGTTCAAAGAAAACTTTGTGAATGGACGTTAATGATTTTAATCGAATAATCCAATTATTATGACATAGAATATTTATATAAATGTTGCTTGAACAGTTTTAACCTATACGTATTTTGTAGACTCGGTGAAGTGATTTGCAGACACATAGTCCACAGTAAACTAGGGTGGTTTTGCATTAATCAATGCGTGGATAGGGAAAAAGGAATTTCTTCGAGCCAGAAGAGCTGTTCTTATAAAAAAAAAAAAAAAAAAAAAAAAAGGGGGGGGGGGGGGGGGGGGGGGGGGGGGGGGGGGGGGGGGGGGGGGGGGGGGGGGGGGGTATTAATATTAATACAGCATGGTATGGTATCTGTCGAAATTCTCAACGTAAATGATGTCTTGTTGAATTCCAGTTGCATACTCAGAGGAAGTCTGCTCAGTGCTTTAAAGTTTTTGATCTGTTGTTAGAGATACGACTGGAAGCAGTAGCTTTGCTGCACGTCTGTGGAGAGAGTTCAACCTTTTTTTTTGTGTGTGGACAGCACTCTGTACTCCCGTCCCATACCGTTGAAGCGTAATTGATATGTGACATAATGTGTGCGTTGAAGAAAAGTTTAGGCGCGGTACTGTTGACATAGCGCTTTAATTGAGATAACAGGGAAAGATTTTTTTTTTTTGTAGATGATCTTGCATACATTATTGAGATGAGACTGCCATTTTAATTCTGTTTCTGTCGTTATCCCTAAAACACGATGCCCATCTACCTGTTCAACAGAAGTGCCATTCAACAGAAGTGTTAGGCAAAGAGGAATCAATTGGTGCTTTTGTCGGGTGGCTATAGTAATAGATTTGGTTATGACCAAGTGTACAGTTGAGTTTCAATTACACCTATCTGACACTACTACATTTCGACTTTCTTGGAAAGATAGTTGTATTGTTTGTAGATCACTACCATTTGTTTGAAGTGACGAGTCATCAGTAAATAAATCTGTCGCGACACTTTTATCTGATATGGACGATGGTAAATCATTGATCAAGATGCAGACTAAGAGGGGCCTAGTACTGAGCCTTGTGGAACTCCATGTCTGACAAAGTCTACAGAGGAGGTTTTGCCACTGAGCAGCACGAACTGAATCCTATCATTCAAATATGATTGGAATAATGAGACTGTCGATGAACGGTTCAAATAGATAGACAGTTTCTTTAGAAGAATGAGAATGATCGACAAGATCAAACGCCGTTTTGAAGTCAAGAAAGAGCACTCCTGCCATTTGTGACAGGCTCATATTTGAAAGCCATGAGTCACACATTCATGATAATGCTGTGTGGCAGGAGTGATTAGATCGGAATCCAGATTGGAATGGGTGTGAAATTTTTTTTTCTCCAAGAACTGAAATACGTGTGCGTGTATGTCTTTCGAGGGGTTTGGATAGAATTGATAGAAAGGATATAAGTCTGAAATTGTTTGGATCCGACGACTCATTTGATTTTGGAAGGGGGATCACTGTGGTGTTGTTGAACGCTTGATGGCTGACACTGGTTTTAATGAATAAATCATATATGTATGTAAGATACTCAACAGTGTGAATTATATATGTATGCAAGATACTCAACAGTGTGAATTATGTATGTATGCAAGATACTCAACAGTGTGAATTATAGATGTATGTAAGATACTCAACAGTGGGAATTATAGATGTATGTAAGCTACTCAACAGTGGGAATTATATATGTATGTAAGATACTCAACAGTGGGAATTATATATGTATGTAAGATACTCAACAGTGTAAATTATATATGTTTGTAAGATACTCTACAGTGGGAATTATAGATGTATATAAGATACTCAACAATGGGAATTATAGATGTATGTAAGATACTCAACAGTGGGAATTATGTATGTATGTAAGATACTCAACAGTGGGAATTATATATGTATGTAAGATACTCAACAGTGTAAATTATACATGTATGTAAGATACTCAAAAAGTGTAAGGCAGAACGAGTTTGAGTAGAAAAGTAGGTCTGTTATCAGGACCCATGGATTTTTCACTCTTTAACTGCACTACGGGAATTCCTGCTCTATGTACAGCAAGAGGAGGAATTTGGAGTGAATTTCTGGATCCACCATTTTGTTTGCAAAATGACATCAGGGAAACCGTACATGTGTATTCATGAGATACTCTTATAGTCTGTAAAGCTTGTGTAAGGACGTCTAATAATGTCAGAAAGTGTGTGTTAAGTTTATCCGGAGTCATATTTGTTGTTGAGTTTGGTGAATCTGTACGCTTTCTCTGTACAATAATGTGTATTGCCCTCCAGATAGGCGCTGTGGCTTTTGCATCCGTAGTCATTTGACTGAAGTACTCTCTTTTTTGCCTTTTTCAACTTCATTTGAAAACACACAGTTTCTCTGATCTTTGCATTCGTCAATAAATTTGCTGCCTTGAGTTGGTCACGTCGGATCATTCTTGCAGCCATTCTGGTGTTAACCACGGGTTCATAAGGGGATGCCTAACTCTTCTTTTTGTGCGTGTTTATTTAAGATGGTGAGAAATTTTGGTACCAGAAAGACACTGCATATTTTGACGTCTGACTAATTATAAGTTAAGTGAAATGGAGAATACTTAAGTCGTAGAGATATGCTCTTTCATTAAACTTTTTGAAAGAGCGGTATTGGATGGTCGTATGATCTTTGGATGGTGATTTGGGAGCCTGAAGGACCATGTGCGAAAGACTGGACAGTGCTGACTCATACCAGAATGTACCTCTGAAACATCTGCTTTGCACATTTGTTGTTTGTGCATACATGATCAGTAAGAGTTGCAATTTGTGCACACAGAGAGAGAGAGAGAGAGAGAGAGAGAGAGAGAGAGAGAGAGAGAGAGAGAGAGAGAGAGAGAGAGAGAGAGAGAGAGAGAGAGAGAGAGAGAGCAAAAAAAATTCATTCTTTGAGCTGTTTGAGCTGATTTCCGTATTTTTGTAGCCGAATGTTTTTACTTAACTTGAGCTTTCCGCTCTTCATGAATTCAGTTCCATTTGTGGCTGACCTTTTCTTTTTAACTGCTTTTGTTTCAGTTGCGTCTGCTGAACTCTCTCTCTCTCTCTCTCTCTCTCTCTCTCTCTCTCTCTCTCTCTCTCTCTCTCTCTCTCTCTCTCTCTCTCATATACACACACATTTGTGGCTGAATGTTCCATTCTTTAGCGTTGTTTCTATTCTTTATTATGTTTATTTCCCTTGTCACTGAACTTTGTATTGATTCTCTTTTGTTTTATTTATGACTGAACCTTCTTTCTACTTATGACACTAGTTTAAGTAGTCGCTGATTGTTCTATTGTCTGTGATTTGTGATTTTTCTGTGTTTCATTTTGGGGTGAACTTTCTGTTTCTGATTATATCCGTTTCATTTTGGGGTGAACTTTCTGTTTTCTGATTATATCCGTTTCCTTTTGGGGTGAACTTCCTGTTTTCTAATTATATCCGTTTCATTTTGGGGTGAGCTTTCTGTTTTTTTGATTATATCCGTTTCATTTTTTGGGTGAATTTTTCTTTTTTTTATTTATTTTTTTTTTTTTTTTGGTTTGTGGCATCAGTTATCGGATCAATGGAGCACCTAAGGCGGTACTCTTTTTTTTTTCTTTTCCTACGGCCGAAATCCGCCTCTTCATTTT
>JADBJO010001111.1:270000-272500 GCA_016801955.1 Conus betulinus
ACCCAACGTCCGGGACACCCAACACACGCATCAGAGCACAAACGGGCAGCAAACAGGAGCAAACAAGTCAAACATACCTAAACCTGACAGTACATCAGATCTACTACCCCAGGTTCTAGTGTTGCATGACTCTGTATTGAATGGAGTTTCCGGAGATCGTTTAGGATATGCCTACGGTCTTGTTGTCAGGAACCAGAAGATTCACACTATCAGAGAATGCAAAGATCTGCTCTTTGACAAAACTCTCCCAGATTATGATGTTGTTGTACTCCATGTTGGTTTAAATGACCTTGAAACATCAAGAGATCCAAAAGCTACCTCAAACATATTCATCAATCTGGTGAAAGACCTTCAAAAAGAAACACCCTACAATGCGATTGTCGTTAGTAAGGTAGCCCCAACATGTCTCTCAGATCTCAACAACAAACGTGAAGTTTTTAATGCTGCAAATCTTTCAAGTCTTCACAATGTCAAAAATGTCTCCTTTGTGTCTCATGAAAACATCAACAGCAAGAGACAATACATGCGGGACAACATTCATCCCTCCACAAGAGGCTTGAGCGTTTTTTTGCTGGCAACCTGGGCCGCCATCTGCATTACCTGTTCTGGACGAAACAAAGGCGGCATCATCAGAACATCCCAAGAGAACGCCACCAGGACGGTAGACTGAGACCCCGGTACTATCACATGGACCCACTTTCTGCCCATGCCTCCTTTCCCGCCGAGAAGACCTGACATCTTTTTCGATTGGTTCCCGTGATCGTCTTCTACCAGCAGAATGATAGTATCTCTCCAATTCGCCATTACTGAAACCACTCTACAACTGTAGTTTAACTAAATCTCGTGTTTTCTTTTTTTTCCATTGTTGTTGCTTGTAGTTTGTTTCAAAGTTTAACTTGTATTTATTGACTTTTTTTTTTTTTTTTTATTTTATTTTAATTTTTTTTTTTTTTTTTTTTTTTCTTTAGCTTTTGAATGTCAACTGTATCAATGACTAACAAATCAAAAATTGACATTTTACAATGGAACTGTTGATCAGTGTCAACCAATATCGCGAACTTTCAAGAACACATAGAGAATAACTCCTACACAGTGCTTATTCTTCAGTCACTAAATGTGTCCAAGATGAAATTACCACGTCTCGCTCATTTCTTCTACCCTCCAGTGTATCATCTCTCTGAGGAAACAGAAAAAAGTGAACTGTGCCATCTATATACATGAAAATCTATCTTACCATCCAATTTCAACGCCAGTGCCATCGATTGCGCCAAATATCCACTCTTGTGCAGCTTGTGTCAAATTTGATAACTCATTTATTTTAAATATTCTTTCTGTTTATCTCCCTAAAGGTGTTGATGACTGTAACAGTGACTGGTTACGTGCCCTGGGTACCCAAAATGAAAAGTGGCTAGTAGCCGGTGATTTTAATGAACATGCCCCATTTTGGGATAGTGCTGCCCTAAGGTCAGCTCCAATCGTCTAGTGGAGAATATTTCGGACTCGGCACTCTTTCTTCTAAATGATGGAACCATAACCAGATTGCCTGATGTTCCTAGCCACAAACCATTTGCTATTGACCTGTCTTTGATATCGCCATCACTAGCGACTAGCTGTACTTGGCAAGTTCATAATAACACTTTAGGTAGCGATCACCTCCCAATTACCATTTCCTTGAGAGGATTTTACAATTTTGCATGATGATACAAGGGATAAAATCCCAAAATTTAATTATAAACAAGCTGACTGGGATAAAATTCAAGTCCATTTTAATGCCCTTTAATGTTAGCGTGCTGGAGAACCCAGATATGGATAAAATGTATTGTACTTTTCTGATCGGTCACCCTGTGACACAAGCATGTGCGCGGGTGTGTATGTCTGTGAGCAAGCGGGAAAGTATAGATGCTGGAGTGTGGGTGTGTTTGTGTGTTATGTGTGCATGTCCTGGAACAGAGAGGAATAGAAATGTCTGGAATATGTCTTATCTTAATGATTTTTAATGATAAATCGATCTCTCTCTCTCTCTCTCTCTCTCTCTCTCTCTCTCTCTCTCTCTCTCTCTCTCTCTCTCTCTCTCTCTCTCTCTCTCTCTCTCTCTCTCTCTCTCTCTCTCTCTCTCTCTCTCTCTCTCTCTCTCATACGTGCACACATTTATGTATATATAATTATGAGTGGCTGAGTGCATGCTTCATTTGCACTACCAAAAAGGAGAAAGACTGAAATTCCCATTTTGGTGTACACGCATGTTTTATTGTTTGAAAGTAATTTTAATTTTCAGTGTCACGTTTGTAACTATAAATATGTATGTCTTAACTTTTAGGGCAGTGGACACAAATGTAATTTTTCTTGTAACGAGAGATAATAAAGTTTTCTGAATCTGAATCTGAATCTGAAAGCTGCAACCGAGGCAATTCCAAAATTTAGTCAGACAAAATCCTCTAAACATGCTGGCAAGGTCTGGTGGACGGAATCCTGCAAAGATGCTGTTAATAAAAAGAAATCA
>JADBJO010001111.1:285000-312500 GCA_016801955.1 Conus betulinus
CTCTCTCTCACACACACACACACGCACACGCACACGCACACACACACACACACACACACGCACGCACGCACGCGCGCGCGCGTGCGCGCATATAAACACACATACAAACATGTTTAATTACACACAAAAACGCAAAAACTTTCGGACTAACGAATCTTCGGGGGGAAAAAAATTTTTTAGAATCTTTCGGACTAACGAACCTTCGGAAAACATTTTTTTTTTTAGAAACTTTCGGACTAACGCACCTTCGGACCTTTGCTCCGATATTGAAAATAGATTTGAAGCGTTAGTCCGAAGGAGCGGTAGTCCGATTTTCTTTTCCGAACTATCGCACCGTCGGACCGTGATTCTTCGGACTATCGAACATTCGACCATTGCCTTTTCGGACTATCGGAGTGTAACCAGCTAGTGAAAGGCTTTCATATTCATAATAATTGTATATTTTCCGGTTTTCTTCATCTTCAACTGGTTTTTTTTTTTTTCTTCAATTTCAAATCTTTGCCAAGTCATTACTGTAATGATGGAAGAATTGTTAACCTGCACTTGTTTCCCCCACTACTTAATTGTTCAGCATTATAAGGTTTTTCTGTTTATTCTGCAATGTTTTAAGTCCCTCCATCTTTACGCCTGTCTTCATTCCCTGTGACCTTCCTTCACCAGTTCAATGGACGGTTGTGTCAGCGCTGCTGGACCTTCTTACATGACCATACCAACTTCGTTTTCACTGATAACACTTGACTGGGTCTTTTTCAGAACAACTATATAATTTGAGGATTGGTGATAAAGACCGAAACAAAAGGGGGGATCAAAAAGAAAACAAAAACAATGCACAACGTTTCGACTATTAGAGTCTTTTTTCAAGTGACATGAAAGACAGTACACGCAAATTTTGCTGTGTTAATGACGTAAAGAACGGGGGAGACGCAGATAAAACAACAAAGACGTCACAATAAATTTTGACGTGACAAGAACTCAAAACACACACACCACACCCACACACAAATAAAATAAAATAAAATAAAATAAAATAAAATAAATTAAAATAAATTAAAATAAAATAAAATAAAATAAATACCTTTCTTAGCCTGTGTCTACCCAGCCTCCTTTATTTTATTTTATTTTATTTTGTGTTGTGTGTGTGTGTGTGTGTGTGTGTGTGTGTGTGTGTGTGTGTGTGTTTTGAGTTCTTGTCACGTCAAAATTTATTGTGACGTCTTTGTTGTTTTATCTGCGTCTCCCCGTTCTTTACGTCATTAACACAGCAAAATTTGCGTGTACTGTCTTTCATGTCACTTGAAAAAGACTCTAAGAGTCGAAACGCTGTGCATTGTTTTTGTTTTCTTTTTGATCCCCCCTTTTGTTTCGGTCTTTATCACCAATCCTCAGATTATATAGTTGTTCGTTTTCACTGCTTAACTGAAGTCAGAGGATCTCCCTGTGGTCCGCTACGCTGCTAGCTGATCTGGCGCACTTCCTCATCTGTGAAGTGATGAATAAACCTTATGCCTGGCATCTTACGATGACAGTTTGTTTCCCCTCATTTCAAAGGTTTGGATTCTTCCTTCCAAATCCCTTAGTGGTTGAATGGTATGGTATCATGGTCAGGAACTGTGTCCAAGTTCCTAGAGGTTTCGTATGTTTATTTGTTAGGGGAGTGTGTCGATGGAAAAGACGAATCGCTTGTGCAGGCTATCCAAAAAGAAAAAAAAAAAAAAGGGGGGGGGGGGGGGGGGAGAGAGTTTAAAGTCTTGTGCTTGCGCTCACCTGTTCAAGCAAAACCATGCAGCATGCATACACGCTGAACGGGGAACAGAAAGCTCAGGGAGATGTGTTATCTGTAGGATGTTTAGTTGAAGTGGAGACTGACAAATAAAAAAAGACCGGTCGACAGCACCAAAGAGACGGTGAGGCGCCGCAGAAATGCATGCCACAGGTTTTTTTTTGGTTGTTGTTGTTTTTTTTCACAGACACTGGAAGAGTTTTTTGTGAACTTGTAAACTGATGGCAGCAGCTGGTCATAAAAAAAAAAACAAATCGTCATATAAGCCATGATGAATAAGATGAAAAGTGGAAAAAAAAAAAAAAAGGAAGCTGAATATTTTTAAGATGAAGAATAGCATGATTATTACTATAGTTTTTCTTCTTTCAGGAACTTTCTGCACAGATCAGATAAGGCTATAGTCATTTTGTTTGTTGTTTTGTTGTTGTTGTTGTTGTTGTTGTTGTTTGAGAGAGGCGCAGGCACAGTTTGTGGTTTGTCTCGTAAGTCAGCGAGAGGTTTCAGAGACTGCAAATTTTATAAGAATGGTTATGGACCGGTGAGGTCCAGAGAACTTTTGTTTATGGAAATGATCAGTGTGTGTGTGTGTGTGTGTGTGTGTGTGTGTGTGTGTGTGTGTGTCTGTGTGTCTGTGTCTGTGTCTGTGTCACACTGTGAAAGCGAATTTTGACCACAAAAAAGACATGTTTAGTCCGTGAAGACCTGTAATTAAAAAAAAGTCTAATCAATTTAAAAGTGAAAAGAATTTGTATGCATGTAAAAGGTGGCACACTCTTTTTAGTTGTTCGTCGACGTTGCGTGAGCGAGAGTTGACAGTAATAGAGTGAAAGTAAAAGGTCGTTGGTTTGAACAGGATCTCAGCAAAACGTTCTCCGACACTAGAAACGATCTTTCAGCTCTACAGTAGAAACTAAAATCCTCACAATCTTTCAACTCTGCAGTAGAAACTAAAATCCTCACCATCTTTCAACTCTACAGTAGAAACTAAAATCCCCAACATCTTCAAACTCTACAGTAGAAACTAAAATCCTCACCATCTTTCAACTCTACAGTAGAAACTAAAATCATCACCACCTTCAAACTCAACAGTAGAAACTAAACTCATCACAATCTTTCAACTCTGCAGTAGAAACTAAAATCCTCATCATCATTCAACTCTACAGTAGAAACTAAAATCCTCACCGTCTTTCGACTCTACAGTTGAAACTAAAATCCTCACCATCTTTCAACTCTACAGGAGAAACTAAAATCCTCACCATCTTCAAACTCGACAGTAGGACTAAAATCCTCACCATCTTCAAACTCTACAGTATATACTAAAATCCTCAACATCTTCAAAGTCTACAGTAGAAACTAAAATCCTCACCATCTTTCAACTCTACAGTAGTAGAAAGTAAAATCCTCACCATCTTTTAACTCTACAGTAGAAACGAAAATCCTCACCATCTTTCAACTCTACAGTAGAAACTAATGTATTACTCAGCTCTGTTTGGCTTTTGTATTTTGTGTTGCAAGACAACAAAGAAGGGTGATGAAAGGACATCTTGCAACTGCACTAAAAAAAAGAACAGTGCCCCCTAAGCACTAAATGTCTTTACAACAATATTGTATTCCAAGCTACGATAACATCAGAAAATAAAAAAGAAACATATATAGGGATTACTGAAAACCACTTCAAAACCAGATACGCAAACTATAAACAGTCATTCAAAAAAAAAAAAAATACAAAAACCAAACAGAGCTGAGTAAATACATTTGGAGACTTAAAGATAAAAAAATAGACTACAGCATATCATGGACAATCACAAAAAGAGCAACACCATACAACAATATTTCAAAAAGATGCAACTTATGCTCCACAGAAAATGGTTAATATGATGTAAACCCCACCTAGCAACTTTGAATACAAAGTAGAAATAGTAAACAATTGCAGGCACAAATGGAAATCTTTGTCAGCGAACTCCACCTGAACAGACCCCAGCAAGAACCACAGACCACACGTGCAACGAATGAGATTGACTCACACATACAGAAATGGAACCAGGTCCCGTACGCTATAAAAGACCGACAGCGTGCCCCGAAAGGATATCCTGATGAGAGCAAGAGGCTCGAAAAAAGCTCGTTGGTTTTAAATGCTTCATTTTAATAACATTTTTTAACACACACACACACACACACACACACACACACACAAAATAGCATTCCCCAGTGCATGAACTACGCACACGGTGCAAACTCGGTTGTAACCTCAAGCTCAGTCTGTGTATGTGGGCGCGTATGACGAACAGATTCATAACTGACTGTATAAAATACTTCATTGACATGAATTCACAATTCACAAGAATGATGAACAGTAAAGTACAAAACAGTGCAGAGAAGGAAAAAAAAATTATTATGATCACGAAATTAACTGCAAATAATGCAGCATACCCCAAAATACACACACACACACACACACACACACACACACACACACACACACACACACACACTCCAGAACCCACAGATGCCACACAAAAGATATTCATAATTTGCGACGAAGCATACAGTCATATGTGTGTCCAGGGGAAAATTGAGAACTCCCGCTTCCACGTTCAGATGCCAGTCAAACGATATTCAAATAGTAGAAATCTCTTTTTTTTCTTAATCCTCAAGCGGGAAGACTTTGACAACAACAATAATGCGAAGAAAGGAAGACGAAGAAAACATAATTATATTTCACTGAGGAAAGGAAACTCTGCTGCGGAATGTTTTTGCAAGTAATTCGTGGGTGGCATGCACTGGTGCAATCGCTCTTGTTCTTGAAACATTTGCACCTTATTTTAAGGCATCCCTGTCTTGCAAGAGCATCTTACTTTTCCCTGACCCTTACCCACCGAGAGTAGGCGCACAGCTGTTCTGATGGACATTTCTTCATGGTTTGGAACCATGTCGATTGTAACTTTTTCTAATTTTGTCATTTCAGTTTGATTTCTGGCAAACAATCCAGATAACACTCCAGCTTTTGTTCCTACCTTTAAGCCTCTATCACTCTTTTCCGTGACAACACCAATCAAGTTGGTCGGATCTCCCCGCCCATGATCAAGTTAAGAAACTGGTATGAGAACATTATCGCCAACATCGAGCGCCTTCATTTTCGCTTCTGATCGGTCTAGCATTTCTTGTCTTTTTAAACCCCGTGCTACAGCCGCTCTGATACTCTAAAATTGGTCACCCTGACTCATCATTTTCTGTTGTGTCACCCTGACTCTCATCATCATTGTCTGTTGCGTCCGTGTTTTCTTCTTCTATCACTCCACTCTCTGCACCAGCAGCACCCTGTTCTCTCTGTCCACCCTGCCCTGTAACGTCATTTTGTCTTCCGTCATGTCCTGTGACGTCATTTTGTCCGTCATGTCCTGTGACGTCATGTTATCCATCATGTTCCATGAGGTCTGAAACCTCAGTCTGATGTTTCTGTAGCATGACGTCAATAACGTCAGTCTGTCCGTCCTGTAGAACAACATCAACTACGCCCCCGTTCTGTCATGTTTGCCCACCTTCTACAATGACCTTCATAACGTCAGTCTGTCCAACATGTTCTGTGATCTCTGTTATGTCTGTCTGTCTGTCTCCCCTGTCCTGTGACTGCATTGTATCCATCCTGTTCTGTATTATGAGCACCTTGTCCTGTGAAGCCATTTTGACCATCGTGTTTCATAACCATAACGCCAGTCTGTCCAACATGTCCTGTGACGCCAGTCTGCCCTGCGCCAGTCTGTCCAACATGTCCTGTGACGCCAGTCTGCCCTGCGCCAGTTTGTCCAACATGTCCTGTGACGTCAGTCTCTGCCCTGCGCCAGTCTGTTCAACATGTCCTGTGACGCCAGTCTGCCTTGCGCCAGTCTGTCCAACATGTCCTGTGACGTCAGTCTGCCCTGCGCCAGTCTGTCTATCATGTCCTGTGACGCCTGTCTGCCCTGCGCCAGTCTGTCCATGTCCTGTGACGTCAGTCTGCCCTGCGCCAGTCTGTCCAACATGTACTGTGACGTCAGTCTGCCCTGCGCCAGTCTGTCTATCATGTCCTGTGACACCAGTCTGCTCTGCGCCAGTCTGTCTATCATGTCCTGTGATGCCTGTCTGCCCTGCGCCAGTCTGTCCAACATGTCCTGTGACGTCAGTCTGCCCTGCGCCAGTCTGTCCAACATGTCCCTGTGACGTCAGTCTGCCCTGCACCATGTCCGTTTATCATACCTAGGAGCTGCTCTGCTCTTCTTACACCCCACTTCCTATTTTCTGAAGAAACTCAACGGGTACAGATGATGCCAAACCAATACACGGTTTTTTTTTTTTTGCCGAACATCACAGTATTTGGTTCTTTAGCAGTTGCTTCACTAACAACTAAGTTCATCTGCCACTGGACAAATCGTATGCCTAAAGACCAGTTTGGACAACGATGGTCTCTCATCCAGGCCGTAAGCTTGTCTTTCATCACCCCATTGGACCTCTCGACGGAACGCTGGGTTTGGGGATGGCGTGGGCGTCCGTTGACCAACACCAGCTCAGGCCAGATCTTGGCAAGTTATTCAATTACGTTGGCGGTGAATTATCTGCCATTATCACTTTGCAGAACTCTAGGAGCACCGAAATCCAAGAAAAGAAGCAAAATTTCTCTTGCAACGTCTATGGCACTCTAGGTCTCGAGAGGACGCAGCAAGTGGAACTTGCTAAGGTGCTCCTGGTAATGCAGGATGAACGAGAATGACCCATCCTTCATGCTCTGCATATCGACAAGGTCTGCTTGCCCCCTTTGATTCAGGTCCGAAACGAGTATCGGTCTGCCTGCTGTTCGAGAGACAGTCTCTTTCCTCTTTCTCTCCTCCTGGCAGCGTCCACACTCGGTGATGAAGGCACGCACAGCCATGAGGGGAATGTTGTCAGAGCTGTCTTGCAACTTCGCATTCGTCTTCTTTTCGCCAGCATGCCCTGCAATTAGAAACAAAAACGGCAGAGAGAGAGGGGGGGGGGGGGGGTGAAAGAGAGAGAGAAGGGGGTGAGGGAGAGAGAGAGAGAGAGAGAGAGAGAGAGAGAGAGAGAGAGAGAGAGAGAGAGAGAGACAGAGAGACAGACAGACAGACAGACAGAGACAGAGAGACAGAGAGAGAGAGAGAGAGAGAGAGAGAGAGAGAGAGAGAGGTTAACAATTTCTCCATCATTACAACAACTTGCTATGATAGGGTTTGTGGTATGCATAATGTGTGTGTGTATGTGTGTGTGTGTGTGTGTGTGTGTGTGTGTGTGTGTGTGTGTCCGCGCGTGTGTGTGCGCGTGTGTGTGTGCGTGCGTGCGTGCGTGCGTGCGTGCGCTCGCACGTGAATGGGTGTGTTCTTCCCGCTTTTTTTTTTTTTTTTTATCAAGCTAAACATATATATGCAGGTAAAGCAGATGTTGGCAAACAGAGACACAAGCGCATACAAACTATTTTCTTGCGTTTTCATTAAATCGAGGTTACTTGTATTTGTTTGTTTCTGTCTGTCTTTGTGTTTGTCTTCTGATCTCCCTTGCATCCTTGGGTGGATCCTCAGGCGTAGGCTCAAAGATTGCCCCCTACATTTTATACTATCTGCATAATATCTGTAGTTTTTTTCAGCAACTTTTTCCTCCCCCACCCTTTCATTTTGGTTTCCTTAACTACTCTTCGCTGGCTGCTTTGGGGGTGCTGTTGGATTCTTTTTTTTTGCACCCTTGGTGGTGAGAACACCACGGTATTGTGGACTGTGGTGTGTCTCTATTTGACGCCAGGAGAGCAGATACAGCCAGCCGTGTCTCCCTGATGAGTTTCCGACCCAGCGCGGACGAAAGGCCTCGGAGCAGGCAATACAAATATATCTGCCTTTAAAAGGGATTGCGATGGTTCCCTTATGCAGCCAGTGAAGAGTTTTCATATTTTCTTAATTTCATTTTCCCAGTTTTTACATCTTCTTCAACCTTCTGCTGGCACCCCCCTCCATAAGTTCAAAAATTTTGCCAAGTCATTACTATGAAGACAATTTAGTTGTTGTTGGCTTGCGCTTGTTTTTCCCCCGCTATTAGATTGTTCGTCTTTGTATTTTGTCTGACTTTATTCAAGTTTAAAAGGCTGTGCCAGTCTTGAATAAAAGTTACTCTGTTAGGTTTCCTTATGGGAGCAAAGACTACCCCACTTATTTACTGTTTACGTTATTTTCTTGCCATCAAGACAATGACTTAGCAAAGATCATACACAAGAAAGTGGAGAAAGAGGACCAGAAGTAAGAGGTGCAGGTAAAGGGGGTGGAACAAGGGGTGAGGAAGAGAAAAGGAGGGCAACAAAATCAAAAAGATCACCGGAAGGTGTTTTATAATGTTTTGGGGGAAAAAAACCTCTCTTTTGACCTTCATTATTAACTGTAGAACTGGAATTATTACAAGAAAGGGGGGGAGAAAAGAAACATAAGCAAACAAACCCCGAACATTCGCAATCCCCCGTTCCTATCCTGCCCCTTCCCTGAAACTCACTTCCCCTCCACTCCACTACCCCCCAAAAATAAAAAATAAAAATGACAAAAATAATAAACGAATAAACAACAACAACAAACAGCAGCAACAACAAAACAAAACAAGGAAGCAAGCAAACAAACACGCTCGAGAACAAAATAAAAATTCAAAGCCTGAAAGAGAAAGAAACATAACGGAGCGTTGTCATAGCAATCAATGACGTCAAGCGGAGCGTGTTTTTCTCTTGTGTAGAAAACACGTCTGTAACAGCGATCTGAGAGAGAGTTGGAATACCTTCATTCTTGTCATCCCCTCAGAGTTGGTTATCACTTTCAGCTCCGTGACTGTGGGTCGTAGGATGCTGTGCTGGACACTGGGGCACAAAGGGATCTCCACAGACCTCTGTTCTCAGTCCTGTGCAACTGGATAGAGGCTCGTGATGAGTCAGATCGTCTGTGTTGTCCCTTTTGGACGTCTCTCTCTCTCTCTCTCTCTCTCTCTCTCTCTCTCTCGGTGAGTCAGATCTATTGTGTTGTCCCTTTTGGACTTCTTCTCTCTCTCTCTCTCTCTCTCGGTGAGTCAGATCTATTGTGTTGTGTTTTGGTCCCTTTTGGACTCTCTCTCTCTCTCTCTCTCTCTCTCTCTCTCTCTCTCTGGGGTAAAGTGGGGTTACCAGACAATGTGTTCGAGCTTGTATGTCTAGTATGTTTGTATGCAGCATCTTTCTAATTACCACTTCTTCATAGTTTGAGATTTGGAGAGTGAGCCTTCGAGATTTTTGCTGTGGATCGTTTCCCTTTGAAGTCACCGAGATTTTTGTGTAAATCAAATGTTGCGAGTTTGTTTTCGTGATTTTGGCTGCAACTTTTACATTTTCTTGAAGCTGGTAGCCTGAGGGTGGGTTGCCAACTGTTTAAGCAGTGAAGCTTTTAGCTTCATCCTTTTGTTTGTCACACAGCCACAACATTGTGTTATGATACTACAAATCGATACAACCCCAATATTCAGAAATTTGATTTTTTTCCCTTGCAATCCTGGCTAGTGAATAAAAAAAAACTCTACTAGTCTTACCACCGCGTGACCCCCCTATCTATCTACCTATCTATATATGTATATGTATATATATGTTGCATTGAAAGTGTACTGGCGTGGAAAGTGTACGGGCAAATCGTGGAATGTATACCTTCCATGGATCAGCCGTTGTATACATTCCACGATTTTGCCCGTGGAGAGTACACTTTCCACGCCAGTACACTTTCAATGCAAACATATACATACAAATATGTGTGTATATATATATATATATATATATATATATATATATACAGATATATGTATGTTTATATATATATATATAGAGAGAGAGAGAGAGAGAGAGAGAGAGAGAGAGAGAGAGAGTAAAGCATTTAGTTTTTAAAAATGGTTAGAGAAATGATAGGTACCGACAGCAGATTTTCAAACCGGCTGAAGGGCTATTCAGTTTTGAAGTACACTTGCACACTCCTACAATTGCCCTCGCCTCGGGTGGACCAGTCGACTGAATGTGTCCAACACTGTGCTTCTCTCAGCACTCGGCATGTTTGATAGATCCCGTTGAAACAACAGCCACCAGGCCAGTGCCACTGCAAACTTTGCTGAGTTCTTTCCGAGTTATTGCAGCACAGTTTTATATCCCAGTAACTTGAAAAGTGCATGTACACGGAGCTGATGCTTTGGCTAATGGAAGAATTGAAACATGTTGTCGCACGTTTGACTGGGAGTATGCCTCTTCCTGATGGCCCGGCTGCACACGTTTACATTGCCATAACGTCTACAAACCGTCTCTCTCTCTCTCTCTCTCTCTCTCTCTCTCTCTCTCTCTCTCTCTCTGTGTGTGTGTGTGTGTGTGTGTGTGTGTGTGTGTGTGTGTGTGTGAATTTTTGTAAATGTTAACCCGGTCATGTTTTTCAGCAAATGCAAGTGTTGGTATTCTTAAACTTGACCAGATTGATAGATATCAAGACCTTACCAGCCATTTCACCACTGAGGGTGTCACCAAAAGCCTGGGTTTGAACATTTTCAGCATTATTTTCCTGCAAAGAAGGCAGAAAGAACAGGAGACAGACACAAGGTCTTGGCTAGAATGATTTGGAGTTAGTCCTCTCCACAGCAGGTGGCGGTGACATTATGGGTATACGTCAGTCAGGTAGGTCAGGACACTTGACTGGCACTTGGCTTCCAACTTTCCCGGTGAGGGGGGGGGGGGGGGGGGGGGGGGGGGGGGGAGGGGGGGGGGGGAGGGCAGAGGCAGGAATGAGGGAGGGCAGAGTAGAAAGGAGGGGTAGTAGAAAGGGGGTAGAGAAGGGGTGGTGGGCGGGGTGTGATGAGGTGGTGTAGGGTACGTAGGGTAGGTAGGGTAGGGTGAGGAATGAAGCTGGGATGGGGGGAGCTGTGTGGATTAACAGAAGAGTGGAAGCAACCCCGTCACGAAAGTAAGAGAGGTGCTGTTTCATCACTGTGCTGGCGGCCTGATGTTCTTTAGAATTGAGTCTTTGGTGGTCAGCTGTGTACTGCAACAGTTGACAGACGAAGCTAGCCAGAGCTGTGAAGATGACACTGGACTGTTCTGAATTTTTTTTTTTTGAAACACCTGCTTCTTTCCTTCTTGTGAAGGAGGGCAGCGTTTCCTGTTCAATATGTCTATTGAGGGCACATAAGACTGTATAGCGAAAGCTTGGCTGTGCCTGGAGTGGCACTGTCTTCATCTGTCCTTGGGCAGGGGTGGTTGGGTCTGTGGGGTGTGCTCGACAGCTGCTGGGGTGGTGTTTTTTCGCCGGTGGGCTCTGCAGTCATGAAACACGGGCTGGTACACCCATGGGGATGCTACTTTAAGGCTGTGATGAGTTGCATCCTGTAGTCTGATTTACCTCTGTTCAGGAGCAGTTATGTCCCTTGATATCTTAATGAGTGTCCTGCGCGTGCCTGTACCCATCGTCAACACAGCGCAGGCCTCCAAAGGTGGTAACGGACTGCTCAAAGGGCAGGTGAAGGCAGTGCTTCTCTGGTTCCTCCCCAGCACCTTCGGGCGTTTCTTTTTTTTCTTCTTTTTCCTATGTTATGAAGGAGGGCGGCGTTTCCTGTTTAATATCTTATGAAGGAGGGCGGCGTTTCCTGTTTAATATCTGTTTGAATCTTATGAAGGAGGGCAGCGTTTCCTGTTGAATATCTTATGAAGGAGGGCAGCGTTTCCTGTTGAATATCTTATGAAGGAGGGCAGGGTTTCCTGTTTAATATCTTGAGGATGGCAGCGTTTCCTGTTTAATATCTTGTGGAGGAGGGCAGCGTTTCTGTTTAATATCTTATGGGGGAGGGCAGCGTTTTCTGTTTAATATCTTGTTGAGGAGGGCAGCGTTTCCCGTTTGTTGCCTGTGCCACTACCTTCTGTGATGAGACATTGAAAGGAAACTTTGATTTCCTACAGCAGATACTAGAAAGGAAACGCTGCCTTCCCCCAGAAGACTGTAAAATGGAAACATGAGTAGATGACAGTTCAAACAACGAGTGACCTGTCTATCCTGCAACTACTTCTGTCATTTTTCATCATTGTGCACTAGCAGGAGTGTTTATGTGGTGAGATGGGCCTGTCTGTCTGTCTGTCTGTCTGTCTGTCTGTCTCTCTCTCTCTCTCTCTCTCTCTCTCTCTCTCTCTCTCTCTCTCTCTCTCTCCCTGTGTATGCAAATTCCGACTCTATCTATCTGTCTGTCTGTGTCTCTCTATCTGTCTATCTGTTTGTCTATCTATCTTTGCCTGTCAGTCTGTCTGTTTATCTATCTGTTATATCTAGCTGCCAACCAGCTGCTGAAAAAATACCGGTCGTTTTCAAGGATGATGAAGAAAAGAAGCAGGTTTAAACAAAAATTCAAACCACTCTGTTGTCATCCTAACAGCTCTGGCTAGCTTCGTCTGCCAACCGCTGCAGTACACAGCTGACCACCAAAGACTGCACTCCAGAGGATATCAGGTGACCAGCATAGCGCCGAAACAGCAGACTCATTTACATTTTTGTCTCCTGTTAATTCACGCAGCTCTGGAACTGCCGTTCCACTCGTCACTCACCACCCACCCACCCACCCACCCCTTATCGACCCTACCACCTCCCCCCATGACATCCCATCCCCAACCACCCGCGGTCTACCTCCCCTCCCCCTGTCCACACCCCACCACTCTCCACGCCTCTGCCTTTCCCCTGTCCCTCCTACCACTGGCAAAGATGGCAGCAATGTGCAATTAGAGTGCTCTGACCTTGACACCAGCTGCTACGTCACTGCCACCTGCTGAGGGAGAGGACTAATCCAAATCATTTTAGCCAAGGCTTCGTGTCTCCTGTTCTTTCCGTTTGCTTTGTAAGAAATACGGCCGGAAACATTTACCACGGTGTCTATGGTCCTTATCATTAGATAACATCTTCACTGGTGGGCTGGCTGGTAAGGTCTTAATATTTATTATTCTGTCAAGTTTAAGTATGACATTGCTTGTACTTGTTGGGGAAAAAATATCAGTGTTACATTAACAAGAACACACACACACACACACACACACACACAGACACAGAGACAGAGAGAGAGAGAGAGAGAGAGAGAGAGAGAGAGAGAGAGAGAGAGAGAGAGAGAGAGAGAGAGAGAGAGAGAGACTCAAAGATACATACATACAGTGATGGAAATGAAATTAAATCTATTCAGACAGGCCACAGCCCCTCTCAAGGGGGTTACTTTCAATACCTTACATGGAGATTACAACAAAAATAATGCATGAAAAGATAATACATAAAACAGAAATATGTGGAGTACAATCTGCTATACAAGGGCACGAAGTACAATCTACCGACTCTGATACTAAATTCGACTTGGATGGCAAAATTCATATAACATCGACATACCAATACATTTATTAGATGAGCACAACAGATCGCCTCTTAAAGGCTCTATACAAATATATGCACTAATTCCTCACAATACTTTGATTTCTGTTCGTCATTAGTAGATTCATACGGAACTGACATGGGTTTGCACAATATTTAAGTGGAATAAATTCCTGCCGTAGATCACTGAGAGCAGGGCAGAGGAACAAAAAGTGAAGTTCATCATTGTTTACCTTTTTACATAGCAGGCATATGAAACTGCCATCCTGAGCTCCATTATACCTTTGACGATGCACTGCTATATCTTAAGAACCAAATCTGAACTTGATCATATATTCTTAATATTTCACAATTATTGGATTATTTAAATATTCTCTACTATGAAACCTAACACTTTCCTGAATATGTTCATGTCAGTTTTGCCATCTGTTATCAATGAGTCTTTGACGAAATTCTTGCAAAAAATGTTTTGCATTTTCCACACCCTGGTTCAGCCATACAAACCCAAAACCATTTAGAAATTGTATCTTAAGAATACCTGACGCCCACGTGGATTTACCACGTGAATCTAACCAGAATAACATTTTGTAAGCCTTCAAAGGTAACCTATTATTATTCATCCTTGATATCTTCAACCAATATCTGATACACTGTACACGCGAATTTATATCAATACGATAACGTCCAGTATCTCCCATAAACTAAACCATTAGGTGTTTTTACATGAACGCCTGAAACGTTTTTAGAGCATACAAATGAACCTTTTTAATATGGACAGCGGTAACATCCAATCCCCACAAGTCAGCACCATAGAGAGCAATGGGTTGCACCTGAATATTAAACATTTTTAACAATACTTTAAGTGAATTATTACTAAGTACGTACAATCTTTGCAAAACGCATAGCAGAGCATTTCTTGCCCTACTTGCAAGATCTTTACAAGCAGCCACAAAACTAAGTCGGGTTGAAAAATAAATACCAAGATTTTTATAACAATTAACAACAGCCATTTGTTCCCCGTTAAAAGACCATCTCTCTCTCTCTCTTGCTGCAAGGAACCCCCCCTCTCCCCCCTTTTCAAAATACAACGATTTTGCTCTTGTTGAATTTACCTTAAGTTGAAGACTTGATGCTGCATTATACCAATTGTTCAATTGGGTCTGAAGGCCCACTGGGGTTTCTGACAACAAAGTTATATCATCTGCCAATAACAAAATAAATAATTCAACTACATCTGGAGACAGGAAGCCATCAAAGCAGACATAGAGAGACAGCTGTCACTTGCTATACCGCCTCTTCAGCAAGATCTAGGAGAAGGAGGAGATACCAACCCAGTGGAAAGAAGAAATAATCATCAAGCTGCCGAAGAAAGGATACCTCAGGGACTGCAGCAACTACTGAGGGATCATCTCCTGTCAACGCCAGGCAAGGTTCTCAAGAGGTTCTACTGGAGAGGATGAAAGAGGCTGTCGACCCCAAGCTCTGAGACCAGCAGGCAGGCTTCTAGCGGAACAAATCATGTGCTGACCAGATCGCCAGCCTGTGCATCATCGTGGAGCAGTCACTGGAGTGGAACTCCCCCCTCTACATCAACTTCATAGATTATGAGAAGGCCTTCGACAGTGTGGACAGAGAAACGCTGTGGAAGCTGCTGAGGCATTACTGAGGCCCCAAGAAGATCATCTCCCTCTTTCGGTGCACCTACCAGGACATGAACTGCAGGATTGCCCACGCCAGCCAGCTGTCCAAAATTTTGAGGTGAAGACCAGAGTTTGGCAGGGGTGCCTGCTGTCGCCTTTCCTCTTCCTCCTGGTCATTGACTGGATCATGAAGACCACTACAACAGGCAGGAACAACGGTATACAGTGGACACTCTGGATGAAGCTCAACGACCTAGACTACGCTGATGACCTGGTGCTCCTGTCACACAGCCACAGCCAGATGTAAGGCAAGACCACTCCCCTGGAGACCACATCGGCCGGCACAGGGCTCAAGATTAACAGGAAGAAGACCGAGCTGATGAAAATCAACACCACTGCCAACACACCAGTCACAGTCGGTGGAGAGCCAATCAGGGAGGGTGGAGTCTTTCGTCTACCTGGGAAGCGTGGTTGACCAACAGGGAGGCACGGACCGAGACGTCACAGCCAGAATCGGCAAGGCAATAGCAGCTTTCGTCATGCTCAAGAACATCTGGGTATCTGGAGGAATCAGCATAGCAACCAAACTCGGCATCTTCAACTCCAACGTGAAATCAATTCTGCTCTACGGATGCGAGACATGGCGGACAACACAGACAATACAATAAAAGATTCAGACATTCTTCAACACCTGTCCGAGGCGCATCTACAAAATCAAATGGCAGGACAAGATCCGAAACGAAGATCTGTGGGAGCGTGCGGGACAGGAACCAGTGGCCAAGCAGATACTGCGAAGGAAGTGGGGCTGGATCGGACATACCCTCAGGAAGCCAGCGTCCAGCACCACACGCCAAGCCCTGACCTGGAACCCACAGGGAAAGAGGAAGAGAGGCCGACCTCGCAACAGCTGGAGGTGAGACACTGAGGCGGAGTTGAAACAAGGTACCAACTGGACTGGAATGACCAGAACAGCCTAGAACAGCCCAGAACAGAGTGTGATGGCGAAGCGTCGTCGATGGCCTATGCTCCACCGGGAGCGATGGGCATAATGATAATGATCTGGAGACAGGATTGCTCCTCCATGCCTTCCCTTCTCTATTATTTCTTGTGCCAATTCGTTGATAAATAAGGAAAACAAAACAGGGCTACACGCACGCATCTCCTTGCTTCACACCTTTTGTACAAACTAGGTAATCGATAAAATTTGCAATACACCTGATCTTTGCTTTTACACAATCATACATGCTCTTAATGCAACGATGCACCTTACCCCTTTATCCCATTCTTTTGAAGTATTGGCCAAAGTAATTTTCTAGACACTGAATCGAATGCCTTTTCGAAGTCAATGAAGGCTACTTACAATTTCCGATTCCATGAAAACTGTTTCTGTATAATAGCCAAAAGGGTAAACATTTGATCGATAGTTGAATAACCTTTCTTAAAACCTGCTTGCCACTCACCCGTACTATTATTATGTTCAACCATTCTTGGAATCTACAGTTAATTATAGAACTATATAACTTACTACTTACTAAGCCATCAGGGCCTGCAGCTTTTCTGTTCTTGAGTTTTTTGATTGCAGAAATTACTTCTATTCTAGAGACCGGACGATCGAGGAAACTTGCATCGCTTTTAATGTCGAGAAAAGTACCTTCTTCATCCACTTCTACATCTTCTTCAGTATCTTCTTCGAGAAGTTCTTTGAAATGCTGATACCAATCGTTTACGGAAATATTGTTACGGATATTGCTATGTTTAACTGATATTTGCGCAAATGCTTCCAGAATTCTTGCTGATTTTTTTTTATTGAGTTAACTAAACTGCATGATGAAGTAGAATTATACTCGTTCTCTTTCCTGTTTAAAAGATTCTTATGCTCTTTTCGAACTTTACAATAAACGTCTCTGTCTTTATTGTCTAACGTCTTTCTAGATATTCTTAAGAGCTGCTTCACGCCTTTTTTTTGGTTCTATAACATTCATGAACAAACCAATCATCCTTCTGAATATTATTTATTCTTATTTGTTTCATCATGCACTCTGCCTGTTCTTTTATACAAGCAGTAAATATATTTAAAGCGGCGTTGACATCATCATCGATCAAGTTGACAGCTTCTTCCAGCATTGATAATGCATGCTGACTATTTATTAGATTATGGAAAATATTAGCATATTCATCTTGCTATTTATACGCATCAAGAAGCTGTGTGTACATACAGAGAGGGGGGGGGGGGGGGGAGAGAGAGACAGAGAGAGAGAGAGAGAGAGAGGAGAGAGACACACACACACACACACACACACACACACACACACACACACACACACACACACACACACACACACACACACACACACACACACTCACTCGCCTACCTGGCGATGCTTTGAACACATCAGTGGAGAACACTTCAAACATTTGGCATGCAATGCGTGTAATTAACTTCTAACACAATGGGTTGTGTTCATCTGGTTCTGTCACCGTCGTGACGTTTAGCCCATTGTACCGTTATTGAAAGAATCATGCACTTTTGTCAGCTTATTAAGGATTAAAGGAGATGATTAGCATATTTGTCAACATCATTGTCTACAAATAAGTAACAATTAGTAGAACCTGTTTTTAAGTAAGGCAAGATGTTATTGTTTTACATGTCGGTTTTACCGTTCAACAATGAAGATCTATGGAAGCAAGCAGGACAGAAACCAGTGGCCGAGCAGATTCTGCGGAGGGAAGTGGGGCTTGATTGGACACACTCTCAGGAAGCCAGCATCCAGCACCACACGCCAAGCCCTGACATGGAACCCGCAGGGGAAAAGGAAGAGAGTCCGACCTTGCAGCAGCTGGAGGCGAGACACTGAGGCAGAGATAAAGAGGCAGTAGACAACTGGACAGGCATTCAGCGAGCAGCCCAGAACCGAGTGCGATGGCGGAGTGTTGTCGACGGCCTATGCTCACCCTTGAGCTGCGGGCCTAAGTAAGTAAGAAAGTTTACCGTTTGCGACCGCAGGTGATATTGGATAAAGAGTCTTATATTTTTCCCACCTTTGTCTTAATGTTATGTTTCTGCCGTCATTACTGGGTGCAATCGTCGTAGAAAAGAAACGATTTTTTTCTCCTTTTATTATGTTATTTCTTGTTATGAAAGCAGGGTGGAGGTGAGGTTGGAAGTGGCGATGGAGGGGGTAGGAAGTGGGGTGGAGGTCCATTTCAACACAAAGACAAAAAATCGGTCATGTTCACTTAAGTCTTAGATCTTCTTCGAGTGTGATGCCATGAAATGAAATGACGCATGAAAGGACAAATAATGGCGTATTTTTGAAACTCTGTGTGTGTGTGTGTGTGTGTGTGTGTGTGTGTGTGTGTGTGTGTGTGTGTGTGCTCAGCTGTATTTGTCATGAAATGATACAGAGCGAACGAACCAACGAACGAATGTTGTTGCTGACAGATGACACTCGAATATGTGAAACTACCTCTGTGTGTGTGTGTGTGTGTGTGTGTGTGTGTGTGTGTGTGTGTGTGTGTGTGTGTGTGTGAGAGAGAGAGAGAGAGAGAGAGAGAGAGAGAGAGAGAGAGAGTTGCATCCGAGCATGGGAATTAGGAACACTCGCAATTAAATGTGTAACAATGTGTTGAAATTCCTGTATTGGTCGAAGCCTCAAATCACTGTATGCCTTTTAAATTACTGCCACATAAACTGTACGGTAATAACTCGGACAGATCATAGCGAAGCTCAAAGTGTGCAGCAACACTGACTTGAGTATTAATTCATTAGGATCCATCGGATACGAATGGAGTTAGTGAAGCAAAAACTGAGTTAAGGGCAAGGTTGGCCAAACTCAGTCACCCGGCCGCCCCCCGAGGCAAGGGCAAATGCATGTGGGCGAGAGGATTTCAAAGCTTAACTGCCCGTCAGCCAATTACAAACTTTGCTGTCCTTACCTAGTATTTCTCGAGATATATATTTATTTTTATATATATAATAGCTTCAAGCTTTAATTTTGATATGAAATGTTATGTATGTGCCGCTATTATATATATATATATAATGTTTCTCTCCAGCTTCAAGCTTTAATTTGATCTGAAAAGAATGTGTCGCTTTGCCACTGAAATTTTCCTCTCCAACACAAAAAAAAATAGTTTCAAAGTCCCAAAATAATTAAGCCAGACTTAAGAGAGGGTATGGGACATGGCAAGTGATGGACCCTACAGGGAGTTGTCCTCTACATTGAGGAAAATGATTATGTCATCAGTCTCACAATAATCCCGCATACTGCGGACTTGAAATTCTTAGTTGGGCTTACACGTCAATCTGTTGAATTCGCGTACTTTTGAATTCAGTGCTAGCTACCAGTTGAAAAAAAAAGGTAATGCCTTCAAATATCGAGCAGTAAAAACTATGGCGAGCGAGTGGAATTCTTTTTTATTCACTATTCAGCCTTGAACGTGAAGAACTGAAACATCTCCAGCCCTGGACATGGGCCGCTCGATTTGTAGTATTATAACACATTGTTGAAGCTATGTGACAGACAAAATGCAGAGGCTACGAGTTTCATTGCTTTAAACAACTCTCAAAATCCATTTTCAAGCTTATCAGTTGCCAGAAAATGTTACAAACTGCAAAATTACGTCAGAAAAAGCGTGACATTTGTTTGACACAAAAATCTCATTAACTTCAAACGATCTACAGCAAAAATCTCGGATGCTTACTCTCGAAATTTCAAACTATCCAAAAAAAAAAAAAAAAAAAAAAAAAAAAAAAAAAGCCAACTTTACTGATTCTGCAAACAAAAATACTTGGAATACTGGCCCATACATATTGTCTGGTACATCTCCCTCTCCCACCCAGCCAGAGAGAGAGAGAGAGAGAGAGAGAGAGAGAGAGAGAGAGAGAGAGAGAGAGACAGACAGACAGACAGACAGACAGACAGACACAGAGAGAATGCGAATGTTTGCGGAGGAGAGAGAGAGAGAGAGAGAGAGAGAGAGAGAGAGAGACGTCCAAAACGGACAACACAGATCTGACTCATCACGAGCCTCTATCCAGTTGCACAGGACTGAGAACAGCGGTCTGTGGAGATCCCTTTGTGCCCCAGTGTCCGATACAACGCATCCTATGACCCACAGTCGTGGAGCTGAAAAGTGATAATCCACCCTGAAGGGATGACAAGAATGAAGGTATTGGAAGCGTGTCGCAATTCGCTGTTGCAGGCGCGTTTCCCGGCAAGACAAAACACACGTCTTATTCTCCTTCTGACGTCATGGATTGCTATGACAACGTTCCATTATGTCCTTCCTGTCTCAGGCTCTACTAGATCTTTGCTGTTTCTTTCCTGGAGGGTTTTTTTTGTTGTTTGAGAGTTAGCGGATTTGTCGCTGGGGGAGGAACGTGGGTGGGGATATGTTCTTGTTTGTGTTTTTGTTTCGATTTTTCTTTTGTGTTGTTGTTTGTTTGTTGTTTTCTTTTTAATAATTCTACGTCGACTTTCAACCATAAACGTCAAAAGAATACACCCCCCCCCCCCCCCCCCCCCCCCCCCCCCCCCCCCCCCCCCCCGTTTTTTGGAGGTGATTTTGACTTTTGTCGCCTGCTTTTCTCCCCTTCTCTCCCCCCACGTTCCGTCCATCCCCCAATTCCCTCCCCTTCGCTGGCACCATTCCTTCTCACTTCCTCCCTCACATTCTTCTGTACTTTTTTTTTTTTTTTTTTTTTTTTTTGCGCAGTCTTAACTGCGGAGAAATTGTTTGCATGCACTTGTTTACTATACACTTGCTTTCTCCATACTTATTTTGTCAGTTTGGTTTAAAAGAAAAAAAAGAAAAAAAGGTGGAGAGGGGGGTGGGAATACACACACACACATCTCTCTCTCTCTCTCTCTCTCTCTCTCTCTCTCTCTCTCTCTCTCTCTCTCTCTCTCTCTCTCTCTTTCTTCAATCGTTATAGTGAAGAAGGAATCGTTAGCCTGGACTTGTTTTTTCGCCACTACTGTATGCACCCGCACTCTCGTGTGTGTGTGTGTGTGTGTGTGTGTGTGTGTGTGTGTGTGTGTGTGTGTGTGTGTGTGTGTGTCTGTCTGTCTGTCTGTCTGTGCAGGCATGTTTGTGTTTGAGATAGTGTAAAAAGAAACTCGTGGAGAGAGCGTGGCAGCAGAGAGTCCTCAGAATAGAAGCCCCCTTTAAACAAGTGTTTCGGCCCTTATCTCCTCACACTCTATGGGGGTTGGGCCACACACCCGGTTCACGACTCCGGATGTCCCTCTGCTGCCCCTTTTTTTTTCCCATCTTGGGACGAGTCATGGCTGGGATTCGAACCCATGACCCTCTGGACATGCTCATTTTCCACTTAATGACTCGCGCACTAACCACTGAGCCACTGGGACACATGATATTTGTTAAGCCTTATGAAGTTCACTTTTGTTCCTCCTTGACCAGATCCAGCTTTGAACACCTCTCTGCCGCTTCTGCCATTGCTTTCAGGGCTCTGTTTTTTCCCTTCCTGCAACTGAGAGCTGTTTCATGAGGCTGTATGCAGACGTTCCTACAACCCCCTAGCTCCAATTTCTGCAATGAGGACTTTGACCTGATAGCCTTCTGTGCCAGGATCAGATCAGCATACTTTTCATTCTTGTAGATTTGAGCTGCCTCCATTCTGTTCTCATATGGCACCGTGAACTCGACCATGATCAGCTGCTTGGGTGACTGAGAGTGGACTACTATGTCTGGTTTCATGCCACTCTTACTGATGATTTTTAGGTGACTCTTCCATTCTGGGAGATCTGCAGTGCACTCCCAGTCATCTGCCACGTCCAGCAGATTCTGCCTGCATTTCCGAGTGGCACTGTTGTTCTTGGCCATGATTCGCTGCCTGCCTCCTGCCGTGAAGAATGTTGCGGGTACTTTTGGAGTCCTGATTTTCTTTTTGTGGTGTTAGTGAAGAGGAGTCGGATGTGAGATGTGGTGGTACATATTAGTGTTTTTCGGTTGGTGCCATCACAGTTACGTTACCTGTTTCAGCTTTGTTGCTGAGAAGATAAATCAAACGTTTACATACAGGGGACGGATAGCCTACATTAGCTTATCTAAGTTGCAAGTTTTTCTTGTCTAAAAAATGAAGTACGTAAACTGTGTTTTAAGAACGGGTATGACCGTCCTACTTTGTCCAGCCCACGTGCGCTGAAAGGAAAACATTTGACTTGAGTCTAATTTCTAAATGCATTGGATAATGAAAGGTATATAAAGTCAATTAAAGTGGACTGTGCGTTGTTATGTGGCATAAAATTTGTATGGTTTGACCATTTTGTTTCTGTACAAGGTCAAATATGTTGTCACCTAAGCTAGAGAGAGAGGAGAGAGAGAGAGAGAGAGACTGTGAGTCATGTAGAGTTATGTGCAACACCACACACACACACACCACACCCATCCAAAATTGTATGGTTTGGAATTTTGTTGACTTATTTGATACATTCAGTACAGACAATAAATATCTATTTTGAAGTTTTTGTATTATCAGATTGTAGAGAGAGAGAAAAGAATAGAGAGAGAGATGCGACAGGGAGAGATCAAATGGGATGGTCGTCAGGAGAGAGAGTGAGAGAGAGAGAGGAGAGGAGAGGAGAGAGAGAGAGAGAAGAGAGAGAGAGAAGAGAGATCTTTTTTCTGTTTTGAGAAGAGATTCCAGAGATGGTATTTAGGTTGTTATTGGAGATGTAGAGCGGAATTTTGTTTGAGTTTTTGATTCTCATTCATCACATTTAGGTTTATTAAGACGTCTCTCTGACACACACACACACCACACACTCTCTCTCTCTCTCTCTCTCTCTCTCGCTCTCTCACACACCACACACACACACACACACACACACACACACACACAGATAGGCAGGCAGGCAGACAGACAGACAGGTAGACAGACAGACAGATAGACAGACAGACAAAGACACACAATCATCTTGTTTAAGTTTTTGTTTGTCATATCACGGATTAGGTTCAAGTTAAATCTACTGTCAGAGAGAGAGAGAGAGAGAGAGAGAGAGGAGAGAGAGAGAGAGAGAGAGAGAGGAGAGAGAGAGAGAGAGAGAGATCAAATAATGTGTGTGTGTGGAGAGGCATGGGTACATGTGTATGATTGGTATGGGTTGAGTGGGTGAGGTAAAGAGGAATGTTGAAGGATGAATTGTCCTTATCCCAAACAACGAAGAAAGAATGCCTCTCTTTCTCTCTCTCTCTCTCTCTCTCTCTCTCTCTCTCTCTCTCTCTCTCTGTGTGGTGTGTGTGTGTGTGTGTGTGTGTGTGTGTGTGTGTGTGCGTGTGCGCTGTGGCCACTATGACATTGTGCTGAGAGAGAGAGAGAGAGAGAGAGAGAGAGGGAGAACGACAATGACAATGACAACGACAACGACAATAACCATGATTTATTGATTAGGCATTAGGCCCATTGCAAGGAGGGCTACATGAACTTTATAGGAACTGACATCAGACACACCAATCTGGATATACAGTGACAGGGTAGCCATGTCACGCATTGCACCCAATGTCCAGTTTATCACGCGCAATGCCACTCGGTGAACAGAAGGCCTACAACAACACAACGTGTACGACTAACTTCAGAGCGTTGGAGGGGCGGGAGGGGGGGGGGAGGTGGGAAGGGGGGGGGGGGGGGGGGAGGGGGGAAGGGGACGGGTTATAGGCTCAGTCAGGCAAGAATTGAAATCCAACTACATCCATGATCGTGGTGCCTGTTGTCGGATTGCCCGCGACACTGGAAGGCACGCTGGGTGGCCTGCTTCGGCACAATCATCTCACGTCCTGGAAGTTTTCTGATTCCACTGAAACCGGAACCACTGCAGTGGCAGACACGCACGCACGCACGCACGCACGCACACACACACACACACACACACACACACACACACACGCACGCACGCACGCGCACGCACGTACGTACGCACACACACACACACACACACACACACACACACACACACACACACACACACACACACACATACACACACACACACACACACGCACGCACACACACACACACACACACACACACACACACACACACACACACTCACATAGGCATACACTTACGTGCGCGCATGCACACACATACACGCCCGCGCAAACCCACGCGCGCACGGACGCATGCACACACGCACAAGAGAGAGAGAGAGAGAGAGAGAGAGAGAGAGAGTGGGGGAGGGGAGGGGGTATTGGTGAAAGAGTGGGGGAGACGGGGTTGGATGGGGGGGGGGGGGGGGGGGGGGGGGGAACTGATACTAGCACACTATTTTTTTTTTTTTTTTACCGCACACTGGTGCCAGATGTATATGGTGCCTTTTCGTGTCAGAAAGGCATCAAACTCGCACTTAAACCTGATGTGCTAAGCAATAGTATACACAGGAAGGAGATATTTGATTTGAGGATATACTTTAATCTGTTCTGAGTTGTCTCAAAGTCTAAACCCTCTAGGGTCCAAAGCGTTCCGTGCAAAGTGACCCTCTCCCCTTTCCAATCAAATGGCTATTTTTTTCCCCTGACACTGTGTCTGAGAAAGCAAAATAACATACCGATAAGCTGTATGCTGGTCACTTCTGCATGGATTGTGTTACTGGCCTTCAGGGTGCTGCTGTACGTTCCAGCAACTTGTGTTGATTTTCGCCCGCAAGATTCGAGAATCAAGATTTATTCCCCTTTGATCCCTGTTGGAGGCATGGAGGATCCAAGATGGTGACCGTGTTTCAACAAACTGTACATAAAAAGCGAACGCTTTCAATCAAAGAAATGAAAGATGAAGGCACGTTGATAATCTCAGAGCTCTATCAGTCTCTGCTTTAGTTCTTCACTCAGATTTTTTGAGTGGATTTTTAAAACAAGTGGTAGGCGACAGTAACACAATGCTAAACAATTGAAGGCAAACAATTCTTCCAAGTTTTCTCATGAATTAAATTGAAGTAACCTGGAATACACTTAGCCCAAATACACATGTTTATAAGACTTAGAGTCACCTGCTACAAAACATTGAGACAATCAACAGGATTCAGAAATCAGCTGAGCAGCTTTTGCCTAGTATAGGCATAGTGTTTTTCCTGTGAGAAGTAACGTTCAGTAATCATCTTAACAGATAGCACTGATACTACTGGCACAAAAGTCATATCGTTAACATAGAGCATTAATCAAGCATCTGGACAGTTTTTACCAAGTTGTGGCAACCAAGCTATTACAATAGAATACTCATTCATCTTTTTGATAGATGTCACCATGTATTGGCATGGAGTCGTACTGTTAAAACATACTGTGGCATACATACAAGCAATGCGTAGTCTCAAGACTTAGAATCACAGTCACCAAGTATAGGCGTAAAGTTATACTGTTAAAACACATGGCATACGTACAAGCAAGGCATAGTGCCAAGACTGTTAAAAACATAGTTTCAACTTACAGTTCTTCTGGGGTTGATCAGTGACACCTTACACAGGTTCTCAGTGTACAGGGAGGGAGGTGATCTTTCTCTTATCTGATCTGAGCCTTTTTTTTTATCTTTGGTTCACTGCTGGTGGTCAGTCTTATAGCCTGCGTGGACACTGAAGTGAAGTGAGGAGACTTGGTTTTCCTCTTTTTGTTTGCTAAGCTACACACCCAGTCTCTGATTATCTGATTGACAGGACTGACAAAGGAGGGGGGGGGGGTGTTAGTAAGCACGGGGGGGGGGGGGGGGGGGGGGGGATTGGTCATCCCCCACCACCTACAGTATGAGGAAATGTGTAGAAGATTTCAAGAACATCTCTTAGATGAAGGCGGCAGGTTTAGCCTTTATGTACATACAGAGCTACATAGCCTGCACCTGTAAGAGACATGTGTACAAGTTGCTACCTTTCCTGTGACTGGGGGGGGGGGGGGGGGGGGTTAAGGTAAGGGGAAGAGAGGGGGCTGGCTAGCACCATCTATGAACTACATGGACACTTTTCCTTTCTGTGATTGGTCGCTGTGCTCCCAGATAAGGGAAAGAGAGAAAGGGGGTGGAGAGGGGAAACATGCTGGGCAAAGTGTTTTGTCTCCCATTATCAGTGCTGAGCATTTCACTTACTTCAAAGGAGACGCCCGACAGACTGTGGGGGGGGGGGGGTGGGGGGGGATGGACTTCAAAGGAGACACCCAACAGACTGTGGGGAGGGTGTGTGGCCTGGATGGACTTCAAAGGAGACACCTGACAGACTGTGGGGAGGGGGTGTGTGGGTGGAAGGGGGAGGGGGGAGACTGAAAATTAATGTAGAGATGTAGATTAGTAATCTTTAATTGCCGTTCGTAAGACAAAAAGAGAGAGAATAACAGAGGGGGGAAAAAACTGGGGGTAGAGTAGAAGGGAGGTTGTGTAGAGGATGGTGTGGCAGGCAATTGTTGCATCACAACCCCCATTCCCCGGTTCCAACGCCACTGCTTAGTACACTTTACTAAAGACTCATTTGTTTGGACAAAAATGTAGATGGCGAATCTGCTTGACTTATCTGTTGGATGGAGAAAAAAAACATCTCTCACGGAACTTTTCCATCAGCCAGCTTGCTTGGCCACTACCTGCTGCTGACCATTGACTGACCAGCATGTCATTGAACTCTTCATGGAAACTCTGACACCCGTCGTCGTTAAACCTACTTTTAGCGAGAAACTCATGTCAATGTTATACAATTTAAGCACACACACACACACACACACACACACACACACACACACACACACACACACACACCACCTGTATTCAAAGCACTACCAAGCGAAGTTATCTCAGGGTTTTCAGTGAGAAGCTCCATACTCACCTTAGAAGATAACCTCCTTTCGAAAGACTTCTGTCAGATAGTAAGTTTGGATCTGTCAACTTTTGAGTTCATTCGGTATTTACACAGGACATTGAGGTGTCTTGCATTTCAATTCACTTTGATTCTTGACAGAAGGAAAACACAACATACAGAAGCCATGCTCAAGTGCGAGTGAGCGTTTGCTCTTTTGCATAGGCAGAATGACTGGAACGTTGTACCAACATCCCGCCTTGGCTTAAGGTTTGTGTCAGACCAGTTGACATAGGCTAGAACATCAAGGCTACATCAAAATGTTGTTATGCTCTGCATAGTTATGCGGGGACTGCCTTCAGTCGTGACAAGCTCCTAGCATAACACTATCAGTCTCTAAAACCCCTCGAAGTCGGAGTGTGGCTGCCCACGTGGGGGGGTATTCAAAAACGGTCACACACGTAATGTTCTCATCCCAGCTTACGCATTTGTACCATAGTGTTCAAGTACTTTGACTGTTCGGATGATCCCCGGAGTGTTTTGGCCAGGGTACGTCAACAACAAAAATACCAACACAAAAAGAAGGGGAGGGGCGACACTTAGAACTGATGTAGTTCTTTTGTGAAACTTCGATGCACGTGTCAGTTCTTTAATGTGGGCCTGTACTAACAGCAACGACAGAGAACAATAGAGAACTTTTCCAGCACTAGGTCCACGTCTCAAAATACTTCAGCATCAGTGCAGCTCAGTGATCGGGTCGTTTCGTAAGTGGCAGAAGCGCTGAAGAGATTTGTAGGTATAATTAACAAGTTACTTGACTGTCGTGCGCGCGTGTGTGCGTGTGTGTGTGTGTGTGTGTGTGTGTGTGTGTGTGTGTGTGTGTGTGTGTGTGCGCGCGCGCGCGCGC
>JADBJO010001111.1:322500-355000 GCA_016801955.1 Conus betulinus
ATTTTTTCTGAATCCAGCTTGTTCACGGGTTAAAGGTTTGTTGTCGGGACAGCCAGATATTCTTTCATCTGATATGAGGCTGAAAAAAGTCTCCCAGTGTATTGTTTGTTATCCTCCATAGTTGTTTGGGTTTAAGGGATCGCCGTTTTTTTGTGAATGGGTAGATTGATTCCTGTTTTCTAATCTTGAGAGTTTATACCCAGGTGCAGAATAATTTCTGAAAAGTTCTAGGAAGATTGGTTTTTATGATCTCGTTTGTAATTCCATCAATACCCGGCAATTTTTTTTAAAAAAGAGATTCTTGAAGCGTTCTATATTTCTTTAAGTGTGAACTATATCGTTAGCGCTTTGATCTGTGTGTATATCTTTGTTGAACACTTTCTCTAGATGGCTGATCGATTTTGCTGCTTTGATAGTTCAAGCACATGTGGATTCGGGTTGACCTAATTCTTGTAATATGCCAGCTGGATCTTTAACAAACTTTTCATTAGGGCTGGTGACCGGCTGTTGTTTGTACATTTTCTTTTTCTTTTGATTAATTTGTTATATGCCTTGCTCTTTTGGATTTTTTTTTCTTTTTATATGGCGCTGTTGTGGATATCTGTTGACTGCCTTTCATGAAGTCTTCATTTTGAATTTCAGTAAATAACACTCTTGTCGAACTATTTTTGTAACGGGGGATCCTTTTCCTGAGCTTTTTTTTTATTTTTTATTTTTGTATTTTTTTGAATGATTGTTCTGTGACTAGAGGTTAGTTTTTATGCCTTTTTCAACATGTTTGTGAATTTCTTATTTTTGACAGAGATTTTCTGCTGACATTGTTGTACTGTTTTGTTCTAGATCTCCTAGTTCTTTCAAGAGTGTCCCTATTTCACTGGTCTTCACTGCTTGTTTTAAAGTTTTGGCGGACCGTTCAGTCCATTCATATATTTCTCGACTGTTACGGTGATCTATCCCGGTGTAACGATCTATTTCAACTCCCCCCTCCACTTTTCACTCCCTGGGAGTTAGAATTAGCACGTGCCGATTGTAACTCCCCGGGAGAGTTAAAACAAACCACGCCAGAATGACTCCCCCCCCCCCCCCCCCTCCCCCCTCCTTGTTTTAGATTAATTCCCCCCACCCCAAAACATTCAGTTTTATGTGTTAGTCACGATATGAGAATAAACATTTGATATACACCCCCTCCCTCCCTCCTTCCCTCCCCCTCTCTCCGTCTGTCTGCCTGTCTGTCTCCCTCCCTCCCTCCCTCCCTCTCTCTCTCTCTCTCTCTATCCCCCCCCCCCTCTCTCTCTCTCTCTCTCCTCTCTCTCTCTCTCTGTCTTTCTGGTGGTCTATTTGTCCGTCTGTCTGGTTGTCTCCATCTCTGTCTGTGTGCCCCCCCACCCCCATGTCTGTCGTTTATATAAATCTTACGAAGGATAAAAGTCTTAAGAGATGGGAAGTCACTACCCTCCTTTCGTTCTAGCACGGCAACAACCATGATGAAGAACATTACAATGCAAATGTGTGTGTGTGTGTGTGTGTGTGTGTGTGTGTGTGTGTGTGTGTGTGTGTGTGTGTGTGTTAAATATAAAACGGACCTTATAACTCAGCTGTTTCTCAACGGATTCAGGTCAGTTTTGCTTTGAGAAGTGGTGTGACTATGCCAATGTGATTTGAAAGTTAGCGTCCTTTTAGTGGATGACCTGGGCATCCAGTACCCGTTCTGCAGGGCACTGGGCCTTATAGGTCAGTCCTTTTTCAATCGATTTTCGTCAAATCTATGTAATGCTTGCTGTAGCAAAGGCAATCTAACCTGACCAGTTAGCACTTCAGCAGGTGACATGGCCAGCCAGCGTCTAAGATGCTAGGCATTCTAGCTTGACCACTTCTGAACCGATGTTATTCGAATTTGCAGCGAAGTTTGGTGTTTCCATTATAACAAATCTTCACAGCAATACAAGTACCTGTTTTTATGACGGGTATTCAGCATCATGTACTCTGTGTTACACCACAAAAAAAAAAAGACTGCAAATGTGAGTGCGCATGCACGTGTGTGTGTGTGTGTGTGTGTGTGTGTGTGTGTGTGTGTGTGTGTGTGTGTGTGTGTGTTGTGTGTTGTGTTGTGTTGTGTGTGTGTGTGTGTGTGTGTGTGTGTGTGTGTGTGTGTGTGTGTGTGTGTGTGTGTGTGTGTGTGTGTGTGTGTGTGTGTGTGTGTGTGTGTGTAGTGTGTGTGATGTGGGTGTGTGTGTTGTGTGTGTGTGTGTGTGTGTGTGTGTGTGTGTGTGTGTGTGTGTTTGTGCTTCGTGCATGGTTGTGTGCATAAGTGTGTCTGTATAAGTGCATGTGGTCGACGTGCCCAGAATGACCCCCTCCTCTCCCCACCCCATTTTCAAATTATGGAATGAGTGAGATAAATTTCAAATATGTTTTGAAAATTGTATTAGCATTGCCTTACAATGCGAATTTCACCCAGGAAGAAAATATGAAATAATCTGAATAACCAGGGGGCAGGGGGGGGGGGGAGGAAGAGTTTAGGCACGTGCGTATTTTACCCCCCCCCCCCCCCCCCCCCCCCCCCCCCCCCCCCCCCCTACTCCCGGGGAGTTACTTTCGATCAAGAAATGTTGATCCATATTGACTCCCGGGGGGAGTCATTCTGGCCTTATGCCAGGAATGCCACCCCTCCCCCCAAACACACACACACACACACACACACACACACCACACACACACACACACACACACACACACACACACACACACTGCAAAGAGACACTTAACACATGACACTTGAAAACTTTACTTGACAAGGATAAAGATCTTAGGCTAACATAAAAGCCTATTAATCTGATATGTCTTTGATAAACACTAATAATGGTAAACAAAGCTGACTAGAAGCATGCAGAGAGAGAGAGAGAGAGATGGTGAGAGAGAAGAGAGAGAGAGAGGGGGGAGAGAGAGTGAGAGAGAGAGAGAGAAGGGGGGGTAAAAGAAAGAAAAAAGAGAGGGGAGGGGGGGGAAACACTAGAGACAGAGACACTGAGATAGATAAACAAATAGACAGGCAGACAGAGAGACAAGCAAAGAGAGAGGGAGAGAGATTAAGAGAGACAAACAGACAGACAAGCAAAAAGGCAGACAGACAAGCAAGGAGAGTGAGAGAGTGAGCGAGAGACTGAGAGAAAGTTGGGGGGGGGGGGGGAGGAAGACAGATAGACAGGCAGACAGACATAGAGAGAAAGGGGGAGGGAAGGAGGAGGGGGTGTATATTAAAATGTTTATTTCTCATATCGTGACTAACATATAAACTGAATGTTTTGGGGTGGGGGGGAGTTAATCTAAAACCCTGGGGGGGGGGGGGGGGGGGGGGGGGGGGTCATTCTGGCGTGGTTGTTTTAACTCCTGGGGAGTTAGAATTGGCGCGTGCTAATTCTCACTCCCGGGGGAGTAAAAAGTGGAGAGGACTTAAAATGGATCGTTTCACCGGTTCCATTATTATGGGATTTAAGGATAGTCTCTTCCTTTTCTGTTTAGCTGCTATTTTTAGTACATATACATATAAACGCAAAGGACAATGGTCCGAGTATTCTGTAATTGTCCACTTTCATTTGTTTGACGTTCTGAATAATTCGTTGTGAGCAAATAAAGTTGTGTATAACACTGCTACCGTATCTAGAATGACGTGTATACTTTCCCTCCAAATCTCCTAGCGTTCGACGATTTAGCATTAATGCGTTATTTTCTGGGGGGGGGGGGGGGGGGGGGGGGGGGGAAACGTCATTCAGTTACGTCATACCTTTTGGACCATGCTGTCCATAGAACCTCTGTTATAAGTACAATCAAAGAAATATGACGATAGTAGTGCAATGGTCGCTTTCTAGGTCTGACTGAAGTTAGTGGTTGGTCTGTCCTGAACGAGTATTTTTCAATGTCGTTTTCAAGATTTTCTCATGTCTGTTCTGAATGATAAATGTCTAGGAAGGATATAACAGCAAGCTACGTATTTTTCACTTTCAATGCCATTCTCTGCTGTTGCTTGTACCCAAACAATATCGCTATTGCTCTGTGGCATGACTTTTACATGGTCTTTGAGTTCTGCATAGATGGAGACAGAGATCCCACTGATAAAGTTTGCGCATTCTCCGTTTTCTCGTGTGTGTGTGTGTGTGTGTGTGTGACGTAGAGTTCCGGAGGGAGGGCTTTCTAACATTATTCATCGGCCTTCCGTTTCTAAATGTTAGGTGCCAGAAAGATTCAAACTCACAGCATCTGACTGCAAACTAGCTGCTATATCGCTGAGCCACCCAGCAGCCTACCCTCTGGCCAGGGGTCACCGGTCCAGGCTTAGGAACAGAACAAAGCGGACCTCCTACAGAGTTAACTGCGATGCGAGATCTCGGCTAACGACCGCTGGGGGATCCTGAAGGGGGTGAGAGAGAGGTCAGGAAAGCCAGCTGCTAAATGTTTTGTTACCATGGTAACTGCGAGGTGGGGGGGGGGGGGGGAGGAGAAGGAAGCGGGAAATAGATGAGAGGGGAGGAGGGGGGGTGACGTCAAACAACGAAGCTGATAGACAGGAGGCTGGCAATCTGACCAGTTTACAGCAGCATATCGATAAAGCTGGGTGACGCAGTGGGGAAGTTTCGCAAATAGTATCAACCAATTATTGGGGGATATACTTTTATTTATAGTATAGTAGCTAGACTATTCACACACACACACACACACACACACACACACACAACGAGAACAGATTCCCCTTCTGACCAATAACTGTAATGACGTTTAGCCGTGGGAGCAGTTGTATCCCTTGACGTCTCAATGGAAATGCCCTGTGCGTGGCTGCACCTACGTGAACACAGCGCAGGCTTCCCAGATGGTGCAGGATTGCTCCCACCCGGTTTGTTCGGCAGTTGAGGGTAGTACGTCTCTGGGTCCACCCGCACCCTCGAATGTATCCTTTTCTTTCACTTGCTACACAATGCAAGGTAAGCTACAGAAGGTGCAAAATTCAGTGCTGAGGCTAGACCATATCACACTTGTGTGATGAGCCTTAAACTGGTTGCCCGCTGAAGCTGTCATTCAATACAAGCTTTGTCACAATGTTTTACCATTTCGGCACCTCACATTTCGATTTTTTTCTGTCTGTCTGTCTACTCAACATCATGATCAAGCTGTTCGTCCACAGATCACCTCGTTCTATTAAACCAAGGAAAACCTAGAGATAAGGAAAACAACAAGACATAACCTAAAACCGAGAGACAGACACTGGGATCAACAGAGATGAAATGGTCGTCAGGGCAAAGGAAAAGTACAAAGTGATAACTCAGGGGCTGAAGAACAAGGAGGATGTATGCATTCGCGTGCGCGCGCGCGCGCGCGCGCGCGCGCACACACACACACACACACACACACACACACACACACACACACACACACACACCACAGACATATGCACGAACGTACACACGCGTGCACCCACGCACGCAAAAATACACACACACATGCGCGCGCGCGCACACACACACACACACACACACACACACACACACACACAAGCGCGTGTTTTAGCGCGCGCGCGATTCCAAAAGGCAGTGAAGCAAGCTCAACAGGGACAATGGGCTTTGTGGGAAAGCGCACTCCAAAGAAACGTCAGTTGGACTGCAGTGTGCATATGGCCCATCAAGGTCAGATTCGTCCACAGGTCCGCACACAACCTCCTGCCCTCTATAGCAATGCCAGTAAAACAAGAGTATTGCATTACACTACGTCTCCACTCTGTCACGAGGAGGGGGGGGGGGGGGGGGGGGTGAGTGGATTTTGTGCCCTTCACTATGCAAGCGTCGCTAACTTAACGCAGGGTATCATAGAGGCATAACCAAGTGCTTTTAAAGAAATCGCACATGCAGTTTGTACTGCCAGAGAAAGCCTCACGTCACCAGAAGTTCCAGTAACAACGTTATACGAGGCAGGAGGCTGCAAATCGTGGTCTGGAACATCTGTGACATCCGGACTAGACAAAAGAGGGATTTACTGGTGACTGATTCAAAACATGAACTTTTCAACCCGACGACATCAAGAACACTACTTGAACTATAACGACGTGGAGGAGGTGACAAAAATGTTCAGGAACTGAGACAGAGAATATGTGAATTAGTAGCCTGCATTGGTTTCGATTTTCGTACGATCACAAAATAGAACTCGTATATTTATCCACTTCTACATATATTTATCACACACACACGCGCGCGCGCGCGCGCGCGCATATACACAAACGGAGGGACAAACACACAAACATTGAGATGTACGCGGTACAAAGAAGACACGACTGATATGATTTACACATGGATTAATGATGGCCTTCGTTGAGACATAATCTAATGATCTTACTTGCTATGGTAGGTAAAAGATGCACGCAGTTGCCCCACATCTCTCTTTACACGCGGAGGTGGAGTTTTATTTCTAGTGTTTCTTGTCAGAGTGGTTGGTGCATTTTCACTCTTCGTTCCTGGGTAATGTTCTTTCTATTTCCATCATCATTAACAGTCAATTTTCGACTGCGGTCAGTTGTTAGTAAATTGCTTTGTGCTTAGAATATCAGGTTTGGCTTGACCATACCCACAATTGTCACTGCTATGCCTTGCGAACTTAGCTGTGTTGAAACCAGCTCCTGATGTATAGAGCCAAACATGGTCGTGGGCGTTTCATCCTAAAGTGCATCTCGTGTATGCGCCTTCACACGTCAATCGTCCGTGACATGCATATTCACTGAAGTGGCATGCTCAGACTGGAAGAATGCCAGACTAAATCAGGCACATGCCTGGCCTTGTTGTTGTGTGTGTTGTTGTTGTTGTTGTTCTTTTTGTTGTTATTGTTTTTGGTTTGTTTGTTTTTTTTGGCAAAATCGGCCACGGTGACATCAGGTCCAATGGGCTGCCCTCTAACATAGACAATCTAAGCATCTAGACAGCGGCGCTACCATGACCACTTGGTTAGATCAAATCACTCACTACTGACTGAAATGAAACTATCACCACATTAACGTTTCCATACAAATCACTCACACTATTGACTGAAATGAAACTATCACCACATTAACGTTCCATACAAATCGCTCAGATAGTACTGACTGAAATGAAACTATCACCGCATTAACTTTCCATATAAATCACTCAGATAGTACTGACTGAAATGAAACTATCACCACATTAACTTTCCATACAAATCACTCACTACTGACTGAAATAAAACTATCACCACATTAACGTTCCATACAAATCACTCACTACTGACTGAAATGAAACTATCACCACATTAACGTTCCATACAAATAACTCACTACTGACTGAAATAAAACTATCACCACATTAACTTTCCATACAAATCACTCACTACTGACTGAAATGAAACTATCACCACATTAACGTTCCATACAAATCACTCACTACTGACTGAAATGAAACTATCACCACATTTAACTTTCCATACAAATGACTCACTACGTACTGAAATGAAACTATCACCACATTAACTTTCTATACAAATCACTCACTACTGACTGAAATGAAACTATCACCACATTAATGTTCCATACAAATCACTCACTACGTACTGAAATGAAACTATCACCACATTAACGTTCCATACAAATAACTCACTACTGACTGAAATGAAACTGTCACCACATTAACGTTCCATACAGATCACTCAGATAGTACTGACTGAAATGAAACTGTCACCACATTAACGTTCCATACAAATCACTCAGATAGTACTGACTGAAATGAAACTATCACCACATTAACTTTCCATACAAATCACTCAGATAGTACTGACTGAAATGAAACTATCACCACATTAACGTTCCATACAAATCACTCACATAGTACTGACTGAAATGAAACTATCACCACATTAACTTTCCATACAAATCACTCAGATAGCACTGACTGAAATGAAACTATCGCCACATTAACTTTCCATACAAATCACTCAGATAGCACTGACTGAAATGAAACTATCACCACATTAACTTTCCATACGAATCACTTAGATAGCACTGACTGAAATGAAAATTATCACATTAATGTTCCATACAAATCACTCAGTTAGTACTGACTGAAATGAAACTATCACCACATTAACGTTCCATACAAATCACTCAGATAGTACTGATTGAAATGAAACTATCACCACATTAACGTTCCATACAAATCACTCAGATAGTACTGACTGAAATGAAACTATCACCACATTAACTTTCCATGCAAATCACTCAGATAGTACTGACTGAAATGAAACTATCACCACATTAACTTTCCATACAAATCACTCAGATAGCACTGACTGAAATGAAACTATCGCCACATTAACTTTCCATACAATCACTCAGATAGCACTGACTGAAATGAAACTATCACCACATTAACTTTCCATACGAATCACTTAGATAGCACTGACTGAAATGAAAATTATCACATTATAGTTCCATACAAATCACTCAGATAGTACTGACTGAAATGAAACTATCTCCACATTAACGTTCCATACAAATCACTCAGATAGTACTGACTGAAATGAAACTATCACCACATTAACTTTCCATACAAATCACTTAGATAGCACTGACTGAAATGAAACTATCACCACATTAACTTTCATACGAATCACTCAGATAGCACTGACTGAAATGAAAATTATCACATTAATGTTCCATACAAATCACTCAGATAGTACTGACTGAAATGAAACTATCACCACATTAACGTTCCATACAAATCACTCAGATAGTACTGACTGAAATGAAACTATTACCACATTAATGTTCCATACGAATCACTCAGATAGCACTGACTGAAATGAAATTATCACCACATTAACTCTCCATACGAATCACTCAGATAGTACTGACTGAAATGAAATTATCACCACATTAATGTTCCATACAAATCACTCAGATAGCACTGACTGAAATGAAATTATCACCACATTAATCATATTCCATATTGAGTGCCTTGGTTTGATTAGATCAAATCACTCAGATAGCACTGACTGAAATAAAACTATCACTGCATTAATAATATTCCATACTGAGTGCCTTGGTTTGATTAGATCAAATCACTCAGATAGCACTGACTGAAATAAAACTATCACTACATTAAAAATATTCCATACTGAGTGCCTTGGTTTGATTAGATCAAATCACTCAGATAGCACTGACTGAAATAAAAACTCACTACATTAAAAATATTCCATACTGAGTGCCTTGGTTTGATTAGATCAAATCACTCAGATAGCACTGACTGAAATAAAACTATCACCACATTAATAATATTCCATACTGAGTGCCTTGGTTTGATTAGATCAAATCACTCAGATAGCACTGACTGAAATAAAACTATCACCACATTAATAATATTCCATACTGAGTGCCTTGGTTTGATTAGATCAAATCACTCAGATAGCACTGACTGAAATAAAACTATCACCACATTAATAATATTCCATACTGAGTGCCTTGGTTTTGATTAGATCAAATCACTCAGATAGCACTGACTGAAATAAAAAAACTATCACCACATTAATAATATTCCATACTGAGTGCCTTGGTTTGATTAGATCAAATCACTCAGTACTGACTGAAATGTCCGTATCTCGGTTTTCAAATGTGAATATCGAATGGTGGTGGCTATTTACGGCGTTTTTATTAATCATTGTCATACGCTGACTTTAAAGAATTTCGATTGGTCAGTTATAGATGTTACTATTTTGTTTTTATGTCTTTTTGTTATGCCAGCAGGTAATTTGACTCCCTAGTGTGTAGGCTAGTTTACATTGCTAGATGAATTTTGTTTGTGCTAGTAGCCTACTGCTACATATTGTCCCCTTCACCCCCACCCCCAACCTTGTTTTTTTTCCCCCGAAACAACATGCAAACATGAGGAAATCTAATAAATTTACATCATCAACTTGTTTGAAAATCTTAAATGTTAAATAAGATCGCCCGTTTTTTTCTTTCCTGTTTGGCATATCTCTGTACGATTTATTTCGAATCTGGCACACTTACACAATGTCTCTTCTTCGTGTTATGCAGTCAAAGCCAAGTGTCTCTTAAATGTAGATACCAAAGCAAAATCATCAAAAAGGAATCAAAGACCACAAATACAAAGTGTTCTAGTCGTCAGCTTAGAAGCATGTCTCCTTCAATTCAAATAACTGACTCTTTTTTGCACTGTCATGCTGAACGGAGGATGACCACTGTACACACTGGACACCTATTGCACGTGCTTCATGTTTATCCACTCCCTATGTCATGGCTTGTGAGCTAAAATGGTTTTATGAAAATGGGCAAAACATTTGCTATTTTTCTCTGTTTTTTTTTCTCTTCACTGAGATCTCAACCTTGATCTGATGAACAGACCAAAGATGGATCGTGCACGGCAGATGAGTCTCAAGTGCCTTTGTAAGTCAGTGTGTGTGTGTGTGTGTGTGTGTGTGTGTGTGTGTGTGTGTGTGTGTGAAGCTTAATCGCATACTCAAGTTTTAAGGTCAGTTCCAGTGAAAGTATCTACATACAAACAGCAGATGTAGATCGATAAAATGGCGGAAACCTGTGTGTGTGTGTGTGTGTGTGTGTGTGTGTGTGTGTGTGTGTGTGTTCGTGTGTACTCTCTTTTTTTTAATAATAATAATAATAATCAATATTTCTATAGCGCAAATCCTAGATTAGCTCTCTAAGCGCTTTACAAGGACTAACGAAAACACGCACGCACACACACACGCACACACACACACACACACACGCACACACACACACACGCACGCACGCACACACACACACACACACACACACACACACAAACCGCACACCCAGGCACGGGGAAGCAGATAATGCACAGCACACATGGGAAAGCGGACACGCACAACTACTCACGTGCGCCTTCACACACACACACTCACACAAACTGACATCTGTGTGTTTACGAAGCTTGCCCTTGCTTTTTATTTCACTAGTGGTCCACTATAATTCTCCACTGATATGTGACTTCACAAAATCCCTTGTACAAACTCGAAATGATAATACGTAGACGTATGGTCCAGTACTGCGCGACAGCTAATCGCTTTTCTGTCGTCAGAAGTAGAATGATGGAACAGCCACCAGCATGCAATATGGAGGCCAGAACCCGTGATGGTTTGGTGTCAAGTCACATGGTTTGGAGCCCAGAGGATCACGAGAAATGTCCATTATTATACCTCCAGTTGTGCGTATCAATTAGTGTGGGTTTTTTTGTTTGTTTGTTTTGTTTTGTTTTTTAGTTTTTGTTGTTGTTGTTTGTGTGCGTTTTTTATTTTCTTTCTTTTTTTCTTTTTTTTTTTTTTTTTGGTTTTGTTTGAAATTATTTTCAGTTTTGCTACTTTCCTTATTCGTATTTTTAAGAGGTTAATTCTCTAAACGTTGACAGCACGATCATTTATGTTTGACAGCTGCACTAGGTGAGGGAAAGATAGACGCGCAGTGAGGGCAGACGTAAGCAGAAGGGGGTGTACCAGTATCAGGTTCCACTTCAGCTTTGTTTGTTTGTTTGCTTGTTTGTTTTGCTTTGTTTTTGTTTGAGTGTTTGTTTTTACAGTAGCCACAGTTTGCAGTCTAAAGGACAGATTGCAAGACAGAGGCTGTCAGGTGGTTTTACACAGTACTGTCAAAATGTTTTGCGTAAACCAAAATGTTGTCAACACTCCGATTATGTCTTTTTTCTTTTCATGCCCAAGTCATAGCCTTTCAGGCTTTTTTTTTTCGCTTGAAAAAAAAGCATTCAAAACATCGACAACTTAAGAAAATGAAGCAACACACACACACTACATATTCGGAAACACAGATACGAACTGTCAAAATAATAATTTACAGAAATATAGTCTATTAGTACAAGTAAAGAGAAAAAAAAAAAAAAAAAAAAAAAAGGAAAAAAACTTAGAATCTTTTATGGTTAAAAAGTATCAGACGTGCTGCAGCAATGTCGGCTCTGATGGACGTCGTGAAAAATAAAAGGTAAAAGGCACAACTCGGCCATGAGGAAATCAATTGAAGTCATTGGATTAAACTCTGACAAATTTGGATCTAAATCAGCAAAGGATATTCACTTCCTCTTTTTCTTCAGTAGTAACCACAAAATCCTGACAATTACCTTGATACGGAAGCAAAGTGCAATGGACGAAAAATAACGTGATTTTTTAGGGGCTGGGTTAGGCCTACAAGTTGTTAGACTGACTTGCACTAGAGGCATCTGTGTCGAAAGTGCCCACTCCCTAACTGAAGGCACAGGATTAGTTCCCAAAGAGTCGGTCCTAGGGCAGATCTTCAAAGTCCTGAGACCGCTGAAAGAGATTCTGCCTGGGCCGGAGCAATAGCTTCAGCACAGCTTTGCAAGAGGTGTTTTGGATGCGGAGTGGTCCTTTAGCAGCTGTTCCACGCCTTCCATTTCAACATGTATGTCTGGTGCATCCTTGCACTGAGGGCACCGTCCTCCTCAGTTCAGATGTCTGTGACCAGTTGGTGAGCAGCTGGGTTTGCCTTCCCAGTGATTTCGCTGAACAGGGAGCTTTTCTTCTCCAATGGTGCCACGCCCATGCTGTCCTGCCTTCTGTTTCTTATGCAATTCCGGAAGGATTTGGTTACGTTGGAATTAGGGCCTTCTGAATGGTGTTGTGTATGTGCTCCCATTCCTTCTTTCTCACCCGCCACCTGCACTCTTTCTGAATGAACGTATGGTCATTCTTCGGCTTTCTGGCCTTGACAAAGATTATTTTCTGCTTCAGAAGCCTTAGAAGACGTATGCTAAAGGGTTGTGTGAATGAATGACTAGTGAGTTGACTTCAACGCGGTGACAGCCCTGATATGGCCTTTTGCAGTCGGCTGGGCTATGAGCAACATTACCTTACCTTATCTCTTCAGTGGCCTTCATATGCCTCCACTCAACCACACCTCTCCTCCTGCACACTCTGAATGAGACGCGAACGTCAACAGTCACTTCTGATGCAGTCTCTGAAGGGCGTCCACCGTGTCTCCGTAGGGTTTAGAGGTTTTCGATCTGCTCCACCATCTCTTTCAGGTCAGCATTGAGACCACCCCAGTCAGCACAGTCTTACGGACGGGCCTTCCTCTGCTGATGGTACGTTCGAGTGTCGACATTAGTGGAAGCCGTGATCGCGCTGGGCCGCTGTTGCCTGGGACTGAGCTCTTCACCTGTGCCGGATATGTGATGAAGACGATGTGCAAGGCACTCTCCCCCCTCGTTGGTTCTCCACGTGACCCTGCTGGGATCAGCTGAGCAGCTCTAGAATGTTGATGAGGGCCTCCAGTACATAATGCTCCAGTACTTCCGGCGACATGTTTGCCATTCTCCCCAAGTGATGTCCAGACAGTTGAAATTCCGTCAGCTGAGGGTCTGCCTATGTCGATATCTCCCCCCCCCCCCCCCCCCCCACCCCCCGGAACTTCCTCACTTAGCTCTGCAATATCTGTCGTGACCATGAGGCATGTAGAATGGGCTGATCAGTTCTGCTCACCAGCTGTGTCCTCACCCAGACGGCCTCGGCAGTTGCAGTCCAGCAGATGAGGCGATACCAGGACAAAGACACCTCCACCTGCAGTCGTGGTGACTCTATGTTTCCGACCTTCTCAACATGCGGTACTCACTGGCCGGTAAGATTTTGCTGGAATGAGTGCAGTTACTTACTTCGCCAGCCGAACTTCACAGCCGCAGATGACGTCGGGCTTGATTAACTAACTGAATGGAAGCCTCTAGATGGTCTCAGTCAAAATGTTCTGGACGCTCTTGCAATTTACTCTCAGTGCGCGAAAGTTTTTTTTTCCTTTGGCAAATCAAATCGAATAGTGCATAAGGCAGTTCAACGATGTTAAAAACAATTCTTGCTCTCCGTTTTGCAAAACTATCAGCGCGCTCATTGCAAATGTGAAGGAACGCAGCAAAAATCAGTGTTCTTTCATTTCAGTCGAATGAAATAGGTTGTGTTTAGTTAAAAAAAAAAGGATACTTGATTCACGAATACTGTTGCAGCTAAACAGATTTAGACCTTACACGACATTAAACACTGAGTTAGTTCAGGGGCAGATCGACCAAATATGATAAAGCCACGATAACTGCAATGAGTTCTGCCATGAAACCTGTACGGAAATTGCAAAAGCATAGAAAAGACAAACATCGTCAATTTGTTGTTCTCAATCTGGCATAAGGAAAATCTTTTTCTTCTCTGATGTATAAGTCATGTAGGATTTCCCGAAAATTTGGCGTTCTGATAAAAAATTTGAATTCTGCATCTACAAAGTGTTGCAAGGAAATTGATTGCACCGTGTATGTACTGCAAAGTTAACAGTTGAACACATTTTACTTCATTGTGAACAAATAACATTTACTTCCCGTTGAAGTCGTCTGAGATGTGTTGCCGGTTTCGGCTATCAAGTCATTAGGGGGAAAACATCTTTCCAGTTGGTGATATTCTGGCTGTTTTAAAACTGGACAATCATCTTTAACATAGTCCAGTTCGTCGTTTTTGGTGAATCCTTTCCGATCACTTGAAGCCTATTAAACCTTGCTGTTCCCCTGCCTACACTATCCTCACCCCTCCCGTCCTCCCTTTCCTTTTGTTCTGCTCTGTCTTGGCTTCGGGTTCTTCTACTGATCATCATTCATCTAATGACAAAGAACACATTATGTAGAGCCTGAAATCACCAACGTAGATGGACGGACATGAACCAGCCAACCAAGGGGCCAATCAGTGACTGAGGAGCGTGACGCCAACGGGGATTTTCTGCAGGTCTTGGGGACTGTGCTCAGGGAGTGTGGATGGGGTTTGGGCCGGGAAGATTTTCTGTGGTCAGATCTGAGACTGGCAGTGAAAAGGGGGGGGGGGGGGGGGGGGGGGGTTGAAGTGAGAGGTGACAGACTCTCTGAGGGAGGGAGGGGTCTTGTTAGAGGCACGTTCGTATGAGCTTGGTGACAGCTAAAAATTATAGCCAGCCTTGTCTGCGGAGTGCGACACATTATTGACATATTATTGTCTGCGCATGCCTGGATAGCCTATGGTATGGGGTATAAGCGTGCGCGCGCGCGCGCGCGCACACACACACACACAGATATATAAGAAAAGTGTGTGTGTGTGTGTGTGTGTGTGTGTGTGTGTGTGTGTGCGGGAAAATTCGGTGGAGATCGTTAGCCAGAAAACATAGGAGGCACACACACACACACACACACACACACACACACACACACACACACACACACACACACACACACACACACACACACACACACACACACACACACACACAAACACAGAGCTTACACGAAAAAAAAAAAAAAGGGGGGGGGGGGGATTTTGTTAGTGTAGCAGGCCTACTAATTTCTCCTGCAACATTTTCTTCACACCTGCTGGATCAGGAACATCCAATCATCCCTACCATAAAAAAAAAAAAAAAAAAAAGATGCAGAAGAAATGTCAACACAGCAAGCCAATCGATTTTTGGTCATCCTCTTAACCCCGGCGTGCGTCAGTCGCTGACCTTGTTCTTGAAAACGTGAAAGCCCGGCACGTGTTGCCGTGAAGTATGGATGCGAGGCTTTCACGTGGAGGCGGGACATGTGCTCCTATAGAATGAATGCCAGCTTAATCCATTTGTAATCATTTTGTTAACGTTGAGGATAGTTCCTTTCACAATTTTAATCGTTTGTACAGAGCTCCTTTGACGATTTCAGTGTTATAATTCAAAATTTTGATCCGACTCGCCACAACAGAGCAGACGACATGAAATGGGTAATGTGATTCACGCATGCGCATCAGCCAACCTCAAAATAAGTGACCTCACATTGACAACATAAGATCGTGCGCGTTTCCGTGATCCTTCGCTTTTATGTCCACAGTTTCATTCTGAAAACTTTTGTTGGACAAAGCTGAGGCAGATCTCATCAAGGATCGTGGAAATTGGTAATGCTTGTGGTGATTAGACCGCGTCGTCTTCGAAATGGCATGTTATTGCACTCATTAGAATTCGGTGTTGTGACAAGTGCAAAAGGAACTTGGACTTGGAGCTGGCTACTGACGTATCACAGGTCAGTTTTGTCATACACTGAATGAGTGGACAGTCGTGCAATGGGTAAGTAATTCTGAAGGTGCGATTCAACACGACACTGCTCTACACCTCTTTTTGTTTTCAGCGATTGAGGTTACAGTGGTAAAGACTCGGCAAAACTTTGGCAACCAGATGTACTTAGTAGTAGTAGTAGTAAGTAGGGACTAGGTTAGGCTCTCACGAGCCTCTGTACGTCCCATCTTATATCAATAAGACAAATGTATAGGCCTGCTTTATGCATGCAAATTTTCCAATACTAATCCACATCAAATTTCCCAGTTAAGCAGTTTGGGTCTCTATCTAATAGATTCTTGAATTGATTAATACCTGGTGCATTTTTAGTAATTACAGAAAGTACATTCCATGTTGAACAACTCCATTGCTAAATGTGTATTTTCGAAGGTTAGTACGGCTATACTTAAAAAATAATTTGAAATCAGAGTGCCTGTTAATCGTGCAGTGTTAATACTGAAATATTTATTAAAATCTAAATTATTTATTATTTTATACACCTGAATAAGATCTCCTCAGAAACGTCTATATTTCAGAGATGGTAAATTTAAGGATGACAAACAGTAAACAAGTGGGGTAGTTTTGCTCCCATAAGGAAACCTAACACAGAGTAACTTTTATTCAAGACTGGCACAGCCTTTTAAACTTGAATAAAGTCGGACAAATACAAAGTCGAACAATCTAATAGTGGGGGGAAAACAAGCGCAGGTCAACAACTAAATTCAAAAATTGTCTTCATAGTAATGACTTGGCAAAACTTTTTGGGGGGGGGGGGGGGGGGGGGGGGACAGGAGGTTGAAGATGTAAAAACTGGGAACTTGAGATTTAGAAAATATATCAGATATGAAAACTCTCACTGGCTGCATAAGGGAACCATTGCAATCCCTTTTAAAGGCAGATATATTTGTATTTGCCTGCTCCGAGGCCTTTCGTCCGCTGGGTCGGAACTTATCAGGGAGACGCGGCTGGTTGTATCTGCGCTCCTGGCGTCAAATAGAGACACACCACAGTCCATAATACCGTGGTGTTCTCACCACCAAGGGTGCAAAAAAGAATCCAATAGCACCCCCGAAGCAGCCAGCGAAGAGTAGTAATGGAAACCAAACGAAAGTGTGGGGAGGAAAAAAGTTGCTGAAAAAAACTACAGATATTATGCAAATAGTATAAAATGTAGGGGGCAATCTTTGAGCCTACGCTTGAGGATCCACCCAAGGATATTTCAATCATTCTGTTAGCCTTATTAATACTATTTACAATATGACTGTCAAACAGCAAATTTTTGTCAAAAATCACACCTAGGTCTTTCTCTTCCTCACGTTTAGATACTTGTAAACTACCCCACTTGTTTACTGTTTGTTGTTTACTGTTCCCTGCCTCATTTCATTTCCAATTAAATATGACAGTCGTTCTGCATATTCCCAATCCTTTATTTTATGTATCATTCTAGTTGCCCTTTTTTGCACTCTTTCTATAGCTATGGATTGTCTCTTTAGGTATGGACTCCAAACAGTATTTCCATATTCTAAAATGGATCGCACCGTTGATTTATACACAAAACTTTATAACTCTCCGAAATTGCATAAGGAATTACAAAAGGATATTGAAACATTAGTACAGTGGTCTGATACTTGGAACCTACATTTTAATGCAGAAAAATGTAAAGTACTTCATATTGGTAAAACAAACCTACAAAAGGAGTATATAACGAAAATTGGGGACAAGGAAATAAAAGTATCTAAACGTGAGGAAGAGAAAGACCTAGGTGTGATTTTTGACAAAAATTTGCTGTTTGACAGTCATATTGTAAATAGTATTAATAAGGCTAACAGAATGATTGAAATAGTGAAAAGAACCTTTACATTTATAGAAAAGGACACTTTTTACAATTATATAAGACACTAGTTTAGACCTGTTCTTGAATATGGAAACACTGTATGGTATCCAGTGCTAAAGAGACGGTCAAAAGCTCTAGAACAGACCCGTTTTTGAATATGGAAACACTGTACATGGTATCCAATGCTAAAGAGACAATCAAAAGCTCTAGAACAGGTACAAATAAAAGCAACTAAGATGATTCATATCATAATATAAAAGATTACTCATATCAGGAAAGATTAAAATATCTACAACTTCCAACACTTAAGCAAGCAAGAAGAATAAGAGGAGACTTGATCAAGCATACAAGATATTTAATGGAATTGATGATGTTGATAAAGCATGCTTTTTTGTTACTCCGCAGAAGAATGTTACAAGGAACAGTGAAGATAAGATATTTAAACAATATTCCAGAACTAATTTGAGAAACATTCACTAATAGAGTAACCAGTTTTTGGAATGAACTAACAGTTAACATCAAACGTGCACCTAGTATTAATGTTTTAAAGAACCTCATAGATAAACAAGAAATATTAATTAAAATTAAATATGAATTTGATGGATAATAGGACTGAGCTAGCCTATGACTGGACCAACGGTCACGAGAGAAAAAAAAAAAAAACATACAGAAGGGGCGTACAAAGCCTAAATAGGCTAAGTTGGTTTTGATACGACCCTGATCCTGATCCTGATTCTATATAAACATAGAAGAGTATCTTTTTCAAGGAAATCAAAGGATCTTTTAATTATTCCAAGAGTTTTATTGGCTTTGTTTATAAATAGCACTTGAAATATGTGAGTCAAATTTTAATTTTTTATCAAAAATCACACCTAAATCTTTCTCCTCCTCACACTCTGCAATCGTGTGCATACCATTTTTATCTCTCATGGTGTAAGTCTCATTTGGATTATTTTTACCTATATGAAGTACTTTGCATTTGGTTTCATTAAAATATAAGTTCCGTTTATCTGACCACTCGTTCAGTTTGTCAAAATCATTTTGTAAGATTTTACTATTTTTAGTTGAATTATATTTTTGTATCATCAGCAAACACTTTGTAACAACTCTGTATACCTTCAGGTAAATCATTTATATAAAAGAGTAAATAAAATAAGTCCTAAAACCTTGTGGAATACCACTTAGTACTTTAGCTTCTGAAGAATATTCCATACCACTCTAACCTGTTTTGCTCTTGAGTTGAGAAAGTCTTTAATCCATCTATAAATGGATCCTGTTATACCATAGCTTAGTAGTTTTTGCAATAAACGTTTATGTGGTACAGAATTGAAAGCTTTCTTAAAATTTAAGTAGATAACATCCAAACTTTGATTTCCATCGATAATTTGAGTAAAATCTTCCATTACTTCTAACAATTGAGTTACACATGATCAATGTTTGCGAAAACCATGCTGACAAGGTGAAAAAAGATTGCAGTCTTCCATGTATTGAATCAAAGTATCCCTAATTAAAGATTCTAATATTTTACAGGTAACACAAGTCAAACTTACAGGTCTATAATTCCAACATTTGATCTAGTACTTTTTTAAAAATTGCCATCACAGTGCATTTTTCCAATCAGTTGGAAGTTCACCTGAGTCAAGAGATTTGTTGAATTTTTAACACAAGTCCAACTTAGCTCTGTGCTTAATTCTTTTAGTACTCTAGGGCGAATGAGGTCTGGTCCTTGGGCTTTATTGGGGTTAATATTTTGCTATTTATGTTAAACTGCTTTGGGCATTACTTGTAAATTTATCAGTAATACTTACACCACCTGTATTTTCTCCTACTTCAACATTTGGTAAGTTAAAAGTAGTTTCTTGAATAAATACACTTGAAAAAAAAAAAAAACTATTTAATTCTTCAGCTTTGTCCTTATCTGTTGTTGCCATTTCTCCATTTGATTTATAGAGAGGACTAATTTCAATTTTCGACTTTAGTTTTTGAGTGAACATACTTCCAAAAATATTTAGGTTTTTTTTTTGTGTGTTTGTTTTTTTGTTTTTTTGCTTTTTTGCTTTCCCTTGCTATTTTCTTTTCATATTCTCGTTTTGCTTTCTTTATGATTTGTTTGCATTCATTCCTCATTTTCACATAATAATGATGATTAATGTGTTGATAGAATTAATATATTTTTTCTGTAAGTTGTATTTCTTAACATTTCTTTTAATAGTTTTGTTTATCCATGGGGATTTAAAATTTACATTAAAAAAAAAAATCTTTAATGGGTATATGCTTTTTCATCAAATTCCTTATCACATTCTTTATTTTATTCCAACAATCATCAACATTTCCTTTTAGTAAGTCATTCCACTCAATATTTTTACAATCTCTTATTAATACATAATCTCCCTTTCCAAGTTCAAAACTGTGCTCAGCATTTATATCCAGTGTCTCTATTTCAGTATAAAGACCAAAGGTTAAGGTTTCGTGGTCACTTTTCCTATAGGGACATAATGTTTTATATCAGAAATAAAAATTTTGTTCATCGTTCACTAACACCAGGTCAAGTATATTTGATCTTTGCCCTTCTCTTCTGCTAGTTGGTTTTTTTAACCATTTGAATATTAAGTAAGCATTGTGAATAGTTTCTAAAAACTCCATGTCAATACAATTTACCCCCCCCCCCCCCCCCCCCCCCCCCCCCCCCCCCCCCCCCCCCCACCATCATTCCATTTTATGTTTGGAAAATTAAAAATCTCCCATAATACATATTTTATCAAACTTCTGAAAAATGATATTACTGAAGAGATTAAATAATTCCTGAGTATTTTCTTCTGTTGAATTAGGACTCCTATATATACAACCTGTCAAAACCTTTTCACCTTGTCAAGTAACGTAAGGTAATGGTTGAGTTTTACGTCCTTATAGCGAAAGCTTTTAGGGACATGTTTTTCTTTCACGGTACTTAGTCTTTGGCTGCTTGTCAAAGTTTACAAGGGACTTTATATGTTGAGCTTACACTCCAGCCAGACTGCAGTAGCATGATAGGCCTACATGTATCTATAGGCAGATTGCAGTCAGTCTGTGATTTTGTTTAGAGTAACATCAAGTAACAGGTGTATTGGTTATCTTTTGTTTACATTTACATACTCACTGAGTGAGTGAGTGAGTCACTGGTCAAGTGTGGTAAGTTGATCAGTGTTGAACATGTTTTCGGTGTTCTGGATGTTCCTGAAAATACTATTGTTTTATTCATGCAACCTTTATCTGCAGAAATTGGACAAATTTCATCTGGTGCAGTGCAATGGTTTTCTGACATAGCATGTGGGCCAGTTTTGTTGTTATTGTGTTTGTGGACTACTTACATTTCTTACACAGGCTGTCCAACAGACTAGACAACATGTATTGCCACACCAGAATGTCCATAAACTTTTTGATAATTTTAAAAGAACAAATTTTGTTCTGCTGGACAAAAGGGACTAACAAAGCACAATACAAAACATGATTTGTTTCAGCTCCTTTTGTCTGCTTCAGGCAAAATAAACAACATTCAGGACAATAAAAAAAATGAAGAAAACGCAGTCACTTATCTCCTGAAATTTGGTGTAAAATGGACATGGAATGTGTAAGTAATTGTTCATACTAGCAAGACTGCCAGCCAAAGTGATGCTAGTGGGAAGAAGAGAGCATTAGGAAGATGGGCACGAAATGTTTTGGGGTTTAACTTTATAGGATCAATACACAGCCTGGTGAGACTGGAACTGCAGCACCAGTGATAGATGATTATTGCTGTACTGTGTTGGACCAGGTCATAACTGTATCATTCTAAAAGAACTACTCTTTCTAATGTTATGGTTAAATATTATGATATGAAATTATGTGAATTGGCCTGTGGGCTTTATGATACTATGGTCATCAGAATCAAAAGTAATTTAACTAAGGATCACCATCTACACCACAGCCAAGTCCTTGTCTTGTTTCTTGATTATTTTCACTTGAATTTAACACTTTAGATTTCTTAAACAAATCTTGCCTTTTCAGTTTCATTCGACTGAAGTGAATGAAAAGATATAATTTACTGGCTCATATTTTTTCCTTCTTATTTGAGTGTATGTCTGTACCTTCACCAAGATTTAGTTTTGTTGCTTTTTTGTTTGTTTGTTTTTTTCTTCCACTCTGTTTCAACAGTACTTGAGCTTTTCACCCATTGATCAGTTTCATTCTTCCCATCAATTTGCTATTATCAGTATACAGTAGGAGTTTGCAAACCGGTCCAATCACTGACTGCCCAGCTCAGTCACTCAACAGTCAGTCCCAGAGAAATGATGAACAATGATTCATTGATATAAAGAAGGCAGCTCTGAGGATCTCCAACTGAAGCATAATTACTTTATATTGTAACCACTTTCCAAAAGCAACTTGTGATTAAGAACATTGTGCTAGTTGCTTTGGAGTAGATTTGCTGGATGGTATTGATGAAGTTTTGCCCAAGTTATATATTTTTGCTTTGTGGCCCATAGCACTTGCTGCCAAACTCTGTCACTGTCACAGTGTCAGGCACTTTCTTGAAGCTTATTAGAATGCGGTGGAACTTTCTGTGGTATTGCTTTAGGAGATTTTTTTTTTTTTTTTGCAAGGGTATGCAGGTTAAAGATCTTGTTTGATAATACTTATGAAATTATGGAATCCAGCCTGCTCTTCAGCAATTGTGGTTGTGGCTGAAATGAATTCAGAATGATTTTTGAGCTCTCTACTTGGCTGGCATAGCAAATTAGTTTGATCATGAAGTAGTTGTAGCAATGTTAAACATTTCCTTTTTTTTTTTTTAGAAAACGGGACAATTATTGACTGTCACTAAATGCCCATAGTTCGGGCCTCTCCCAAGTCACCTGTGTGCCAGATTTTGTCGCAGATCTGCGGACGTTTGGACATGAACTACCGCCTCAGTCATGGCCATGTTTCAAGAGTTCAGCAAGAACACTATCAATGTAAACAGCCTTTAAATAAATCTCTCATTTTGGTAGTTTTAATGCTGCTATGATTTCTTCATGGAATATTGGAGAGTGTTGCTTATTTCATGAACCATGTACTGTTAGCACTCTTGGATCTCATTTCCTGAAATTCCTCTGTAGTAAAGTTTCAAATTGATATTGTCAACCTTTTTTTTAATGTCTTCTTCATGTGTGACTGTAGGACAGTGGCCATCTTTGTCCTGAATGATGCTGACTATACTGCTTCTTTTCAAGTCTTTTATGATCTCAAAAGCTTTGTTCAGGTCGTTGTGTCTAGGTTTTTCTCAGTGTCCTCAGACTGTTGTTGCATCTAGCTTTCCTTATCATTCTTGATTTCTTCACAGCTTCTCTTGTTTGAAATATTGTAATGCTATGTGGCTCCCCTGCAGTCTTTTCTAGCATTTTGATTAATTAAGCTTGCTGGTCTGCCAGACTTAACCATGTGATTCATGTTCATTGGATTATTCCTGGAAAGTAGGACATTTGTTGTTTTACATTCAGTCATCACTTGGCTGACATTGAGAGTGCTTCAAGGTTTTCTCCCATAATTTCGGTAGTAGGGCAAATTTTGTTCCCTTGGCCACATGCAGTTGTTCAGCAGTAGCAGGATCTTTCACACACACACACACACACACACACACACACACACACACACACACACACCACACACACACACACACACACACTCACACACACACACACGCACCACACATGCACACACACACACAAGGCTAATCTTATAAAAGTGTCAATCCTGGCATTTCACTAATATTTTGCTCTAAAATGTGATTGTAAGTCTTAGTTTAGAAGTAAGTGTTCACATCCATATTACAGCAATCAAATTCTTCTGTTTTCCCAATATAAATAAGCCATTGTCCTGTTAGGACTTACAATAGAAGACACAAGATGTTACAGAAGTTTCAAGCTGAGCGTACTTGCTAGCATACAACAGTCAATTATGCGAATCACTGCAACTTATTTAAGAATACAACCGTAAAAAAAATGAAAAGGTTTGAACTGACCTGAGTCATAATGTTCTCATCAACCTCATCGCCAGATTGTTATGTTTGTGTCTTACACTTTCACTCTGTCATGACAACCAGCATAGTCACAGTCTATAAAAGGATGAAAAAAAATGAAGGCAATCAGCAGGAAGGAAGATATATATATATATATATATATATATGTGGGTAAGGTGGGTGCAGAGAGAGAGAGAGAGGCTGGCGGGAAAAGGGGACTAATGTCTAATAGGGGAAAAACCATACATGTATGGTAGTGCCATGTAGGGGATGGTCTACTGCACTTTAGCAGGCACATGAAATAGTGGGTTTTAATAACATAACATCTTGAAGACAGGCTCAGGCTGGTGGAAATATGAGGCAGAGGCAGTGTCAGTCATGGGGGCTGTAGAAGGAACGCGGGGGGGTGGGGTGGGGGGGGGGTTTGACATGACAATGAACCAACAGCCCATGAGGGATCAATCTGTAGTGACTTCTCACAGTGAGCTTTGCACACTTGGTTAGCATTTGGCCTTCAAAGACATATGGTTGGTTGTTTATTTATTTATTTATTTTTTTTTTTTTTTTTTTTTTGCTGTCCCAACTTCTACGCCAACTCAGAGACAGTGCACCCACGCTGCTCATTCCGACACCCCATCCACAGCCACAGCCCGGCTGGTCCCGCTGCAGCCCCGGCACCGGCAATCCACAGGGAGCAGTCAATGTCAAGCCGTCAAGAGGGCAACCCACGGAGGAGACACTGCACTGCCGCCAAGTCACTTCGGTGGTGTTCAGTGGCGCCTGTTCTGATCTAACATACGCAGGACACCACCTACTAAGCCCCCTACTGACAACAATAATTGCTTAGTCGCAGAGCCAACGTGATTGAGCTCTCCCTTCGAAAGGGTGCCACCACGTCCGTCCAATGACAGCCCCTATGGACTTGTCGATACCGGTGACCCTGACGGAACCAAACCAAGGCCACAGACGTGGAGAGGACATCGAAACTGAGGTCACCATGAGAGCTGGGCATGAAGGGCCACAGAATTTGAGACATTTTTTTTTTTTTTTTAATGCTGATCGATGAGGATGAGGATGATTAAGATGATGCTACGGATTTCCATTTCAGTCTGAGACTACATGACAGGGCTGTACTCTACGCTTCCTTTCATAATATATCCCGGCGGCAACCAGGCCCGAGAGATACAGGCACCTGCAGTGTTGGTCAGGAAATTCGAGCAACACTCTCAGAAACGCATCCATTAAGTGGATGAAACTTGACTGTGTGGTCCCAGTCTTCCCAGCTGAGTCCGCAGCAACTCAGCTCTGGGTAGGAGCCGGTTGTGGCAGAAATACCCATATGACTTCTGATGGGATTCGAACCCATGACCCCCCAGCCGGAAGGCCGCGAGGCTACCACTTCGCCATGGTGGCTGGTTGGTTGTTTGTTTATGAAAACAAAGTTGCCTAAGACATTTTAATGTACACGTGACATGTATACAACTTTGTGGAGACTCATCCATAAAAAGATGGCATTAAAAAAAAGTCAGTCCTACTTAGTGTGTACATGTCTGTAATACATAATATGCACACAAAAAAATAGACAAAAAAACAAATATATATATAAAAAGGGAATAAAATAAATGAAATAAGCTTTTTTGAAAAAAAAAAAAGAAAAAAGAAGAAGAAGAAGAGAAGAAAGATAAATAGCTCTAGCCAAAAAATCTGGCCCCATAGATATTCCCTCAATTGACGAACGGAGTTCCCTTGGCAGCTGCAGTCGTATCCACCAGAGCGGTCATAGATCAGTCTCAGCACCTTTCCAAAGAGTGGAGAGGTGGGAGGGAGTTTCAGAAATAACATTCGTACTACACTGTTTTGAGAATAAAACACCATATTTCATTAGAAAATTCTGTTTTCTCAATATTTACCAGTCCAACAAGGGCTAGATTAGTAGAAATGAAGGTAAGTAGAGGACTGAAAACATGCTCAGCTGTCTTTGATAAATAACCAAAACACTACAGACAAGTCTCAGCTCATTTTTTAAAATGCCATAGAAGCATATGACTTTGAATCAGTGAGGGGTGTAGAGCATGAGAGAGTGAAATAATAGCGCCTATTCTCGGCTAGAGACCAAGCTCTAAGCGCTTTACAATCCACACTCATTTTACACAACAGGCTGCCTACCTGGGTAGTGCCAACTGAAGAGCTGCCAGCTGGCGCTTCATTCAGTTGTTTCCCGTGTCATCCAGTCAATATCTTTCAGTATCGTTTCACTCAGTTTCCTTACTTCCTCCATTCTTTCAATCTCTCACGCAGGGTGCATGCTATGTGTAACGTGTCATCCATACCAACGGACAAACTGGCTTTCTCTTCCGAAAGTTGGTGATGGGATTTTACGTGTGTGCAAGATGTTGTGCGTGCGTTCACACACGGAAACCTCGGTTTATAGTCTCATTCGAAGGACTGTATGGGGAATGGAGTCAGAACCAATGTTAACTCCGAGGGAAAAACCCCCAAATATATTCTTCCAGTGCCTAGGGTGGTGTAGAAATAGTTACCTCTGGATAGTTCAAATAATAGCTGGGAGAAATTTTCACCTGAAGGAATGAGTTGATTTAGTCCCCTCCCTCAGCCTCTGTCCAGACAATTTAAAGTATTCATAATGATAATGAATGAATTGGCATGTTGTGGAGTGAGCTGCAAGTATGTCCAGTTGACCTTAGGTTTTCTTGTGTCTGATGCGTCATGGACTGAGCAATTACAATGCTATCCAGACAGTCTAAGGCAGACAGGACCATTAAGACATGCCTTAAATACGGCCTGCCAAAGGTAATTTGGGCTTCCAGTAAGTAGCTAGTAAGTGGTAGCTTAGGCCTTCTTGCTAGCAGCTAGTTGCTAGTAAACTTGTGTAGTTTAGGCCTTTCAGCTAGTAGATAGTAAGTGTAGTTTGGGCCTTCCAGCTAGTAGCTAGTAAGTGTAGTTTGGGCCTTCCAGCTAGTAGCTAGTAAGTGTAGTTTGGGCCTTCCAGCTAGTAGGCATGTATAGGTTTGGTGCCTTCCAAAGTTCTAGTAGTAAGTTAGTTGGTGCAGATTCAAAGTTCTAGTTCTATAGTTAGGTGTGGGATTCTGAGTAACAGTTCTATGGCATGGACATTATATGGCAGTCAGATACCCTGATATTTCTTAGACAGAGCCTGCCAGGTGTGTTTAAATGTCTGTCACTGCTGTGTTTCATCAGTTGCAGTACTGACTTTTTTTTTTTTGTTTGTTTTTACAGGAAATGTAGCTTTGCCTGATCTTCTTCTTCTTTTTTTTTTTTTTGTTGTTGTTAATGTTTAATGATGCAGATGATGAAGATGGTGCTATGGATTTCCATTCTGGTCTGAGACTGCATGACAGAGTTATGATCCAGATACATAATGTAGCTGGGTGTCCTGAGAGGTACAGACACCTGCAGTGTTGGTCAGGAAAATTTGAGCAACACTGTCAGAGAGAGACACACCCATGAAGTGGATGAAACTGGACTATGTGGTCCCAGTCTTCCCAGTCGCACCAACAGCAAACTCAACTCAGGGTAGGAGCCTGTCAGCGCGCAGAAAAATCCCCTCAGTTTAACAGCTCTGATGGTGACTGAACCCATGACCTCCAGTCTGAAGACGTTCACACAAAATTACAGCACCTTCCCTGCTCCCAGCGATTGTTGGAATATGAGAAGACAAAAAAAGTTGCCAATAGACCAAGCTCAATATATCAAAAGCCATTGATCAGGCTTGTTTTTTACTAGAAAGGTTGGGCAGGTGGAAAGTATGAACTACTAGTGTTCCAAAGACTTGTGTATATATATATATATAATGAAAGGGACATGAATTTCACTGACCCTGCACCCACATCTATGCAAGTGCCAGCAGAAAACAGGTTCTGAACTTAGAATTTTGTGAGAGGTTCAAATTCTCAAGGGTCACATGCTGTGAGACACGACACCAGTGGTTCTTTTCCCATCAGAGCCTTAGTTCATTTGTGGGATTTTTCTGCCCTGACCGGCTCCTACCCAGAGTTGAGTTTGCTATGGGCTCAGATGGGAAGAATGGGACCACACACAGTCGAGTTTCATCCACTTAACGGACACATCTTTGAGAGTGCTGCTTGAATTTCCTGCAGGTGTCGGTCTCTCTCAGGCCAGGTTGGCACCGGGATATATTATGAAAATAAGCGAAGAGTGCAGAACTGTCATACAGTCTCATAGCAGAATAGAAATCCGTAGCATCATCTTGATGATCTTCATCCTCATTGATCAGCTTTGAAAAAAAAAAAAGGTCTCAGATTCTGTGGCCCCTCATGCCCTGCTCATGGTGACATCAGTTTCAGTGTCCCCCATGTCTGTGACCTTTGGTTGATTCTGTATCAATCACTGGTATTGGCAAATTCATGGGGACTGTTGTTGGACAGACATGGGTGCACCCTCCGGAGGGAGAGCTCCGCCAAGCCGGCTCTGACAGCCCCGCTACTAAGCATTTTTTTGTCATAAGTAGGGGGTTTAGTAAGTGGTGTCCTGGGATATGTTGGATCAGAACAGGTGCTACTGAACACCACCAAAGTGACTGGCGGCAGTGCAGTGTCTCCTGATTGGTTACCTCATGAATGCTTGATGCTTGTTGCTCCCTGTGGATGTTCGGTTTAAATGACTTTTATTTCTGTAAAACAGACCAACAGAATACCTTCATAATTGACAGGACGAATGAGCAACAACAAGCCGTAGGCTTATACTGTGCTCAAATAGACATTTACAATATATTGGCGGGTTAAATACATTCACAGTGTGGATGTTTGTGCATTTTGCATCCTGATTATCAGCAGGGTTCCCATTACAATGTGTTTGTGCATTATACAGGCAACGAAATTACCAAAATGTGTTTGAAATTTCACACTGAAGGTTGAAACAAACAACAGATTGTTTGCAACTAAGCATGAGTGTCCATGACATGAATGTCAAGTGTGTCCATTGTGATTGTCTAATGTGAGTGCTTGAAACACCATACTTGGCAACATTCCTTTTTTTTTTGTTGTTGATGTGCTCTCCTTAATAGACAACAAAATACACACACACACACTCACACACACACACACACACACACACACACACACACACACACACACACACACACACACACACACACACACACACACACACACACACACACACACACACACACACACACACACACACACGAGTACACACACACACACACACACACACACACACACACACACACACACACACGAGTACACACACACACACACACACACACATGTGTACACACATGCGCACACACACACACACACACACACACACACACACACACACACACACACACACACACACAAGAGGGTGAAGCAAACATTTTCATTTCCATGAAACGTTAAGTTTCATCTGACATGATGCTGACACCAAATCCCAATCAGTTAAGTGAATTAAAACTTATGAATAAATACATTATGAGGGATCTTTCGAAACATCCTGGCTGAAGGGAAATTGCTTGTCTGGTAAAAAAAAGACAGCAAGTCACGTCGGTCGAAATTGGTTAGCAGCCAGTAAAGTCAGCTAACAAGCCCAACAAGCATTATTTAAGATTGGGGTTTCCTTTTTACCTTAAAAAGCTTAAAGTATAAATACCCTTTAAATATAAGTTTTCGGGGGGGGGGGTGGGGTGGGGGGGGTGGGGGGTTGGTACCCCCTGAGAGCAGAAAATGTGCAGAGTCTTGCACCAAGCACATGTCCAGACCAAGTAAAGTTAGGACACTTGTTTGAACAGGAAAGTAGGAGAAATTAACTAAGCATGGGTGGTCATGACTACTGTTATTGACCAACTGTCAATTGATGTTCACTTCTAAACTTTTCTGTCAGACAGTCGACAAAAACAAAGACCTGGGTCAGCATTCTTTTACTCCCACTTGCTGAAAATGAGATTATTTTAACACTTATTCTGGACATTATTAACTTCGAATCAGTTTTCAGTGGAACGATAGGAGAACGTCGTCACCTTTGGAGGGCTGCTCGTCTTTGGAGGGCTGCTCATTGTTTATCTGTGATTTTTCTGTGGAACGATAGGAGAACGTCGTCACCTTTGGAGGGCTGCTCGTCTTTGGAGGGCTGCTCATTGTTTATCTGTTGATTTTTCTGTGGAACGATAGGAGAACGGGTCGTCACCTTTGGAGGGCTGCTCATTGTTTATGTATTGATTTTTTTCTGTGCAGATTGTCAGAGGGCATGCAGCATTGACAGCTTAATGACCTGACTTGTTTGGCCTGCCAGCACCTGGCTAATGGTCTGGCTCCCAGCAGCAGACTAAAGTCCAGCACAGGTCTGCTTCATGCCACACACGGTGCTGGGAACTCCTCCCTCAGCCACTCTCAGCTGAAGACTACAGCGCACCGACTGCTCTTGCTCTTCTCCCCTCTGTGCCCAGAGCAAGTTCATCTTCAAGGACAACAAACAAAACTGAAACGAAAACAAGCAAACAATAACCCCCCCCCCCCCTCCTTCCCCTCCCTGACACACACACACACACACACACACACACACACATACCAGTAACAAATAGTGTGAACCTTTACTGGGAGGTTTACATTCGTTTCCACGGAGGCAGTCTACGCTGCAAGGATGGAGTGGAAATTGATGGAACCAGGCGGTGGCTCTGGTGCCAGTGGTCTGGGCTGTTTTATTGAAGACATCTATGTTCCTGCAGATGACTGTGAAGGTACGTCTGTTTATTCTTGCACGACAAACATAAGGAAAGACGAATGTTAATCAGTAATGTGTTTCTGCATTGGTGTTTTGCATGGTATGTTAAGGAGAATAAGGAAGCATACTCGTTTTCTTGTGTTATTTGAACTGAAAAAAAAAAGAAGGACGAGTGTTTATTAGCAGCAATGATAGTATACAATTATCTCTGTAGCACAGCAAGGTAGATATTGGTACAATTTGACATTTTTTTGTTTTCGTTTTTTTAGTGTGGTTTTCTTTTTCCTTCTTTCAGTTTCACATGCTTTTTTTTTTTTTCTAGTTTGTATACTTTTTATTCATTATTCCATTCTTCTCTTCATATTGTGTTAAGACTTACTGTGTCTGTGAATGAATCATTACCTTTCGATTTGATTTTTGGCATAGCTGAAGTTTGCTAGGATGCATGCGTTGGCCATCAGTACTGTTTATAACAGTGACAGTGCATGAATTTATTGATAACCTTGATGACGTGAATGTCTTGCGTTTGTGAAGAGTTATGAAGACTGACAGCTTTAGAAGACTAGGTTGCTCTGATTGTTTTCATCAGTTTATAGCTTTTTTTTTTTTTTTATCTTTGCCTGTCGATGTGTGTGGCTTATGTCTGTCTTTCTCTCTCTCTCTGTGTCTCTGTCTGTCTGTCTGTCTGTCTCTCTGTCCGTTTCTGTCTGTCTGTCTGTCTCTGTTTATCAGACTCACATTTTTCAGTAGGTTTATTGGCCAGTGTGTGTGTGTGTGTGTGTGTGCGCGCGTGCACGCACGCATGCGTGCGTGCGTGCGTGCGCTTGATGTGTGCATGTGTATAGCACTTTCAAAACCATGCGGGCATTGTGTGTTTGCGTGCGTGTATGTGTGCAAGAATGTTGAGAGAGAGAGAGAGTGAGTAGATGTACCTGTTTTTGTGTGCACATATATGAGAAAGTGAAAGACATGAAGTTGAAAAAAAAAAAGTGTCTGTTTATATAGTTTGAAATTTTACAATGTGCAGAGGTCCTGGATGAAATCATTGATTCGTTAACAACAGAGGATCCAAAACTGAGGAATGGCCGCCGCAAAATGTGGTTTGACAAAATTGTGGAAAAGGTAATAATATATATTTTTGAGAAAAGTTGGAATGATTATCTGGCACATTTCACACAGAGCAGTAATGACTTGTTGATGAAAACAACGGAGGCATAAAATCTATGTTAGCAATGATGTCTTCAGAGTGTGTCCCATGCACATACATACAAACACCTTTGGACAAACATACAAGCAGAAACATACACATGCATACTCACTTTGAAGCACACACATGGTCACACTTACACCCACATCACATGCTAATGCATGCATGCACATGTACACAGTACAGACACACCACAAGCAAGCACGCTATCAGTATGCATATATACCATTCATATGCCTAGTTCTTTTCCTTTTTTTTAAAGTCTTTCTTTCTGATGAATAACTCTTAAAAATATATCATGGTTTTAGTTCTTTTTAGACACAGTTTTCGTAAGTGTGTATGTTTTACCTTTTTTGTGTTTTGTGTCTAAGTATACCCCACAACAGACAGCCAGACACATATGCACACTCAGAGGCATTTCCCCTTTCTAATCTCATCCTCTTGGCTGTTGTTGAAAAGATGATTAACAGAAGAAAGAAAGCATGCAGACACGCATACAGACAGGCAGACAGACACACATACATACACACATGAACACTCACACACTTGCACACACACTTGCGCACGTGCGCGCGCCCACACACA
>JADBJO010001111.1:360000-387500 GCA_016801955.1 Conus betulinus
ACCACGCCCTGCTGCTGCTTAGGAACCTCCTCCACACTAACCCCGACGACCGACAGTCGTCCGAGTCCTCCATCACCCTTCAGTCCATGCTCAGGTAAAGGCAAAGAGCAGGGTGAGGACTGGCCTAGTCAGGGTATGCTGGAAACATTTTTTGGGGGGAACTTGAGCACACTTCCCAGGCTTTCAAGAGTCAACGAAACGAGGGGGAAAATTTTTGGGAACTTAGCACGCTTCCCAGGCTTTTAAGAGTCCGTGGAATGGGGAAAAAATTGGGAATGTCAGTACACTTCCCGGGGTTTTAAGAATCGATGAAACAGGGAAAGTTTGGTCAGAAATCAAGGAATTTACCCGTCATGGAAGAATTGTTGGTCAGTGAACAGACACAGAAGAAGAGAGCCAGTGAACAGACACAAAAGAGGAGAGCCAGTGAACAGACACAAAAGAAGAGAGCCAGTGAACAGACACAAAAGAGGAGAGCCAGTGAACAGACACAAAAGAGGAGAGCCAGTGAACAGACACAAAAGAAGAGAGCGTCCATTTCATCTCGCACAGACAAAAATGGCCCCTGAACAAGGATTTCACATTGTTTTACCAGGTTAACCAGTTTGTACAGGGAGGGGACACAACTCCTGACAGGGTTTGTTCAACGGCATTAACTCCGGTTTGGAATTTTGATGGTTAGTGGGGGTTTGCTGCCACCTGTTGATGGGATATATTGGTGGAAAATTGACACCAGGTAAATCAAAAGGTCTGCGAGAATGTCACAGTATTTTGCACAGGTTGGGAGAAAAATGCAGTAAGTTACTGAATGACAAACTGTAAATGAAATATGTGAAAACAAAAATCTGCAGAGTAAGATCTGGAGTGTGAGTGCATGTTCAGTATGTAACCATTGTGTTGTCTGCTTGAAACAACTACTGTGTGTGTGTGTGTGTGTGTGTGTGTGTGTGTGTGTGTGTGTGTTCAGATCAGTTCAGTGGTTTATTTAACGTCTGTTCACCATTGATCATATTAGACGAGTGTGTGTGTGTGTGTGTGTGTGTGTGTGTGAGTGCATTTGTGTCTGTGTGTGTGTGTGTATCATGTGTGTGTGTGTGAGTGTGCGGTGTAGATCAGGTTTTGGTGTGGTTGACTAGGTCATTGGGACATGGGTGTGCTGGTATGTGGGTGTGTGAAAAAGATAATGGACAGAGATGCAAGACAGACTGGAAAAAGATGGTTATTTCAGAAATCCCTGTAAGTTTTGAAAAGAAAACAACTGGCATAGCTTTGTGTTGCAGCTCCTTCTTCCTGTCAGAAAATGGACAAGCTGTTGCTCAGAATGCTGAATCATCCACAAAAGGTAGGTTTTGTTCAGTTGTGTGCTTTGGGGGGGGGTGGGGGGGGAACAAATAACAATAAGGTTTGTAATGCTTAGACTTATTTTCTGTGCTAAGGTTGGAATAGTATTTATAGGGTTTGACCATTTTGTTTCAAGTCAAATCAGGAACACTTTATTCAGACCAAAGAGAAATTAAGAAATTGTGTGTTAAAAAAAAAAAAGGTTGCAATACCGTTGTAAGGTGTTTTGTTTTGTTTTCTGCACAAAAAGCGAGCTTTAAGACTTGTAAGTTGTAACTGTTCGCTATTAAGTGGGGACTGTATAACTGAGCAAGAACCTGTGTGAGTGATCATGTCCTCTTCATTGGTGATACTTTAAGTTCTTTGCCTCATTTTACTTTGAACAAAATTTCGTTTTCATGTTTGAGCGAGGAAAACATCGTTTGACTGAACTTTTTTTTTTTGTCTGCTACTATCCGGATGTTTTTTCTTCCGACGACAGGTTGTGAATAGAACTCCCCCCCCGAAGATGGAGTATGGCTGCCTTAATGGCAGGATTAAATTTAAAAAAAAAAAAACAAAAAAAAAAAAACGGTCACACACACAAAACTCCACTCCCTTTGTTGGGTAGATGGGATTAATACTTGTCTGTCCAAATAGGAGTGTCCGCAGGAGTATCAGCCTGCATATGCAGATGAAGAAGAAGAACTTTTTTTTTTTTTTTTAAAGAAGATGTGAACAGTGTTGTGCTTCTTGGCATAGGAAAACAGTTGAGTTTGTCTCACTGGAAGACAAGAAATTCGAGGTTTAACCATGGTAGGGGAAAAAACATTTTCCAAGTTGATAGACATTCAACATCACGCTGGTGAACTTGTTAAACTTGGGTTGTGTGTGTGTGTGTGTGTGTTTTTTTTTAATGATCAGGATTCTTGAGTAATTCATGCAATATGTGTTGTTTAATTTATGTGTTTTCCTAAATGAAGAAATGAAGACTGGAGTGCAGGGAATGAAAGAATGGTCTCTGATTGGTTTGCTTTCAGTCGGACTGGGTGGTGTCCATCGTCCAACTTCTCTCCCTTGTGTTCAAGGATCACGTAAGTATTGATGATGCATGTTGGTTCATGTCACTATTAAAACCCTTTGTCTGCCTGCCTGTGTAGTGCTTGCCAGGTCACAAGGATTTTATCGTCTTGACAACCACATCAGGGCACATGAAAATGGAATGTAGCAAATAAATGCAGCGAAGGTGACAAAGAGAGAGAGAGAGAGAAAGGGGAAAAGGGAAAGAGGGAGGGAGGGAAAATTTAGAAAAGGAAAAAAGAAAAAAAAAAAAGGAGGCAGGGGGGGAGAGAAAGAAAGAACTGTAGAAATTGGAGAAAAAAAACCCACCTTGGAGGCATGCACAAACATAGCTAAGGGATGGAAAGACAAACATTTCCATAAGTACTTGGGAGATGCTTTGTGGGTGTGTGTTTTTTTTCCCCATACAATCGCAGATTCTTTGTCATTTGTTTTTATATATATAAGTGAAACACTGATTTTCTTTTGTTATGTTACAGAGGATTCTTTTTTGTTTTTTTTTATCATTTAACCAGAAGATTTTTTGTTTCTGTTTTCTTTTTTTTTTTTTAACTGCAGATTCCTTATTTGCTTGTTTTTTTTTGTTTTTTTTTCAATTGAACTACAAATTCTTTGTTATTTTTTTCATTTTACATTTAAATTTTTGACTTTGTCTCAAGTGGAGACTGTCTCATAACGTATCTTCTTAATTTGTTCTTCTCCCCTAACTCTGCGAAGAGTCGGTCGTTGTGGTGCTGCTGTGAAGAGCTGTTCATGAGATTCCTACTGTTCTGTTGGTATCTGGGCCTGGCACAGAATACAAACACTTTACCTGTCCATTCTGAAATGTTGTTAGTCTGTCACTGTTGTTTCTACATCTCCATCTCTCCCTTTCAACACTATGCCAGATGATTGCATTAGCACTGTGTTTAAGACTTGTTAGGTGGCTATACCAGCATAAAAAAAAAATTCACATGAAGAGTATAGTTTTTGCATATCTAAGGGTGTTTGTGTAAGACTTGTTCAGTTAGCTTGAAAATGAGGACGTTTGGCTTTCCCCAATTTCCTGAGTAGACTTACCCAAAAGAAACTTGTGTTCATCTTTTATCAAGTGCCTCTTTAATCTAACCAGGTGATGTTCCTTTTTAAGTTTTGTATGTGGTATTGTGTGTCATTGTCAGTTGCAGGATGTTCGGTTTCTGTGTTTTTTCCGTGTGATCTGGTTGATCGTTGTCTTTGACATTTTCATGTTGTGTATCACCTCTCGATTATTTGTCTGTCATGTTTTCATCCTGTGCTTTATCTGTTTGATATTTTCATCATTTTATGTTATCATTCTGGCTATATCCACGTTTACCCCAGTAAAGGAAGGTAATGCGTTGATGGAAAGCTTTCTGAACACGCACACTCACTCACACACACACACACACACACACACACACACACACACACACTTTCTCATGGCCCACTTGTACACACATGAAAGAAAGAAAAAGGGAACACACACACACGCACACGCACACACACACACACACACACACACACACACAAGCGCGCACACACACATACACATGCACATGCGCATACATCCCTTTCATTCTCACTGTTGAAAGCAATACTTTTTATGAAAACAGTCATTCACTTGCCTGTGGGTCTCTATAACCTGGGGAATAATGCTGCTAGGGCCTAAAAGCGCAGCTCGCCACTCCAACTCGTCTCTGCAGCAGACCTCTGACACGTGTCAGTCAGCCACGCCTCCTTCGACCTCGATTTGTGGCAAGCCAGCTAGGCTTGCCGTTCGTTCATTATCTCATAGCTGCTGGTCATCCCCCGTAATGCCTGTCTCACTGTGTGATAGCCACTCACTGAAAGTTGTCTCATAGCTGCAAGCCACCCCCCCATAATGCTGTCTCACTGTGTGATAGTCACTGACTGAAAGTTGTCTCATAGCTGCTAGCCACCCCCCCCATAATGCCTGTCTCACTGTGTGATAGTCGCTGACTGAAAGTTGTCCCATAGCTGCTAGTCACCCCCCATTAATGCCTGTCTCACTGTGTGATAGTCACTCACTGAAAGTTGGCCCAGAGCCAGCAACACTAAGCTTGTTCAAGGGCCTCTGTGTGTGTGTGTGCGACGCACTGAGCACTGCTCAGCCACTTGGCATGCGTCCAACAGTCAGACACTGTGATAATTTGGTCAAGCTTCCGCTTTCAGCTAAGGGTAAATGTTTCATGCTCACAATCTGGGTGTTTTTTTGTTTTTTTTTTTAATCTAAATCAGGATCAACTGACCGTCTTTTCAATATTTCCAGCACCTGATCTGTGGTAAATGTGCGGCAAGGCTGAGTACGTGAAGTGCTTGGTTGTGACGTCATAGTGAATGGAAAAAAAAATTGGAATAAATTGATGAAGATCACTTAACTGAACAGGGCTCTGATGAAGCAAATGGCTGTGAGCACAGGTCAGGGAATCACCCAACTATGACGTTTCTTTGTGGCTTTCTGTCTCATCAGATTAGAGAGTGAGAATATCGGGAGTTGGGTAACCCTAGCTGGTCACCTTTTGGCGACGTCGGCTGTGAGCCCCGTTGTTGCTGAACGGCGATGTCGGCGGCATAAGGGTTAAGAGACCCCAGTGAAAAGAAAGCAGGCGATGGCTATTGGGAGTGGACAGATTGCGTTCTGTTATGCAGAAAATTGATAATCCACAGCATAAATTTGGGATTAACATCAAAATCAAGCAGTTTCCCTGCTAAAAAAGATTAGACTATATTGTGCTGAAAGCAGGAGAGAAATCAGTGAGATGAACACAAAGAAAGGAGCCGTGTTTGTATAAGTGGAGGAAGGAAAGTATTGTGAAGAAAGGTCAAAACAGCATCATCAGTAGCCATTCATGCAAACCAGAGTGGGTCAAGATGTTATGTGGTAAAAGTTAAGAGGTGACATTTCATGACTGTGGAAGTTAGGCCCACAGGACAGTAATCCGTTTTAAGTTGATCGATGTGGAAGTTAGGCCCACAGGACAGTAATCCGTTTTAAGTTGATCGACTTGGTTTCTTCAAGATTGGACAGACCATGAAATTTTTCCACATACTGAGGACATAACTTTCCTTAAGAGACTAGCTTAAGATCTGACGAAACATCACAGAGTGTAGAGTCACATATGGTCAGCAATCTCCCACTTATATTGTGTGGACCGACTGCTTTTCTGACACGAAGTCTTGTTAATCATCCATAACTTTGATTCTTTGTGTATCTCTAATATTACTTTGTTTAGTACCTGATCCAAAAGATTGTCGCGCCTGTGCCAGTAATGTTAGCGACGTAGCAATCCAGATCCAGATCCAGATTCCTTTCCAAATGGCAGCAAAAGTTATGCAGTTTATTTGCAAGTCGGTCTGTTCTTTAATGTTCATCTGACACTTGCTCTTTTCCTTGTTGTTTCCCCAGTAAGGGATTTCAGCCCATCCCATTGCATCTTCCGTTTTTCATGTCTGAAATTGCTGCTCCACTCTGTGCTTGCAATCTCTTTGCCCTTGTGTAATTCTTCCTTCAGCTTTCTTTGAATTTGCTTTCTACCTTTTTTTGTTACATGTCATATGTCTGAAATGCCTCTGTCTTCACCTTCAAATCTGTTTTGAGAGATGTTGTGATCCGTGATTTTTGTTTGGAAACATTTTGATGACTTCTAAGGGAATTGTCATGTTTTCACAAAAGTGGATATACTTGAACTCAACATCTGTGGCCTCCTGACATAACTCAGTGAGCAACTGCCCCTCCCCCCAAACACAACATTCAGAACGTCATCTCTGCTTATCTCAGTTGTCTACACACTTTCACGCTCATTTTCACAACCCATTCAGTCTAAATTTTGGGTCTGTATGTCGGAATTAGTCGTACAGTGTCCTGATCAGACAAACAACATGGGGAAAGGCAAATGATGGGGGATGTTGCTGTAAGTCGCATCAGCCATTTTTTTTTCACTGCCTATGGGACAAGAGACGTATTGTTGAAGGGAAGGAAGAGCTTTCTGCAGGTCATAGAGGTCAAAGTGAAGGAAGGGATGTCAGTAGGAATGAGTTGCAGGTCACGAGTGGCGGCAGCAGCCGTTTGACCTGCACATGTAACAGACGACAGGTGAAAAACAGGAGCATGCACAACCGTCAGAAATATGCTTCCAGAGTCACATGGCAGGTATCAAAGGTCTTAAAGACACTGAGAGGAATTGAAGGGCCTTTGTAAATGTTCTGTTTTTCCTACACACATTCACACTGTTGGCACCATCTTTGGTTAATGTACAGGCACATGCCTCCACATGATTCCTTTGCCGCTTTCTCACAATCTTTAGATCCATACAGTAAGGTGTTTCAAAACTACCGGTTGCACCAACTTTCAATTGTGATTTTTCCAGTTATCACACGCTTATCTTTGGCATTATCATCATAATGGGTATTTCTGTGTTTTGCCTGGGATGTTTTTTCATGTGCCATATCACTAAGTTACCTATTGCATTTTCATCATGTATGTTGTCATTGTTAGTTAATGTGATGTGACGTTTTCTCAGCATTCACTATCAGATGCTTTTTTTTTTTTTGCATTTTCATCAGGGTATGTTACCATTAGACTGTTGTCTGTTGAAGGCAGTTTGATCCTGTGAGTTATAACACTGTGACACATGCCTTCTCACACAGGCTGGTGTTTTGCTGGAAGAGGACGAGGAGGATGACAGGTGGCACAGTGACTGTAAATCAGACTGTGACAGTGTCTCCGACCTTCTGGACTTCATCCCGTCGCACACATCCAAACTCCTCTCTCACAACTTTGACAAGCAGCTTCAGATCGGGGAAGTGTTGATGACTTCAGGCCAACAGGCACCCTCACCTCAGGATCGGGAATCGGGTGAAACGCAGGAAGCATGTGACTCCCCCTGCTCTTGCCGTGGGCCGAGCAGAGAAGAGAAGACCATGCTGACCGACGACGAAGATCTGGAGGACAATGTGAGTGCTAGCAGCACTGAAAACAATGCCTTTGGGCGAACCACAACCAGAACCTGCCACTAACACAGAGGAAGTTATGTCCGTGTCGGATAACGGTGTGAAGAAAGTTTGACAGCAGACCCAGCGCAGACCTCGGTGCCCATAGCCTGTGCATGTTTCGGCATGAAACAGAAACAAAGGGAAGAGGGCGAAGACTCAAAATCAGAACTCCGGGGGTGGACAGACACTGACAGTGGACATCCAGATTCGAGGGAAGGGAAGTCGGGAGAGAGTTCGCCTACGAAGTCCAAAGGGGAGAAAGACAGCGGTGTGGAGGAGTTTGCTGGCATGATGTGGGAGAACTCCCTGGAAAGCATGGAAGAGAAGGAGAAGGAGATCCTGTCGGAGCTGTCCTCTGGATCCTGCCTGATGGACGGTGACATCATTGTGTAAGTATCATGTGATAATGTGTTGGTTCAGTGTGACATCATTGTGTAGTATCATGTGATAATGTGTTGGTTCAGTGTGACATCATTGTGTAAGTATCATGTGATAATGTGTTGGTTCAGTGTGATATCATTGTGTATTGTGTGATAATGTGTTGGTTCAGTTTGACATCGTTGTGTAAGTATTACGTGATAAGGTATTGGTTCAGTTTGACATCATTGCGTAAGTATTACGTGATAAGGTATTGGTTCAGTTTGACATCATTGTGTAAGTATTACGTGATACGGTATTGGTTCAGTTTGACATCATTGTGTAAGTATTACGTGATAAGGTATTGGTTCAGTTTGATGCTGGATTTTTTTTTCTTCTTTTGAATTTGGATCAGGACTTTGTTCTAGACAGCAGTACTTAAATGTCATGGCTGTTTGGGGGATCTGATTTTTAATCATCTGCCCATGATGTCTTCTAGTGCCTAACAGCGTGATTGTTTGCTGGATGGTTGGTTTTTGTATGGTTGGTTGTTTGGGTTTTTTGCTTCTAGATTAATTTTATGCCTGTGCTGCAGTAAGTAATATATCATTGCAATCCTTTCTTGGACTATGATTTGCCTTTTTTTTCTGAGATTCTTCATCCTGAGCTGGGGAGTTTACTTTATAATGTGGGGCATCATCCGTGTATTATTTTATTTCCCTTCTGTTAAGTCAAATACAAGGAGTGTGTGTGTGTGCAATGGCTTGTTTGTACCTATTAGCAAGGATACTTGAGGTGGGGTGATAGAAACCTGTATTTGATTCTGGCTTTTTTTTTATCATGGAGAAAGATGATATGTTTAGTGGTGTGTTATTAGAATGAAGGGGAAAGGAGAAGAGAATTGGGAATTATTAAGTGATGAATTTGTCTGCTTGATCATGTACATGAAGTGCTCATCTAAAGTTTTATTTGAACTGCAATTTCTGAAGATAATTTTAATTGTATCATTGATTAAGCGTAGTTTTTTAGCGGTTTTATATAGTGTACAATATTTTTCTGTTTTGTGTGCTTTTTTCTTATGGAAAAAAATGGTTATCTTCATTACTTTGTTCACTCATGTCTTAAGTAGAAAGATGATAGAATCGGTATCAAGCTTTAGAGCACCAAGAGCACATATCTCTGCCAAGGTCAGTGGGATCCTGGATCTGCTGGATCTGGATCCTTGTCATGGATCTGCATCAGAAATGAATCAGGCAGGAGAACGTTCTTGGATCCGAACATTTCCAAGAAAACCACATGATTTTCAAAGGCTAGAAAGCAGACAAAAAAATAAGTCTGCTGAAAAGGAAAATTGCAAAAGGCTGTATACTTTTTCGCTTTGTTAGAAAGAGCTGAACTACACCATTTGTGGATTTAAGAGCCTTCTTGAACAGTGGTTTTCATGTTGATGATGTGACAGCTCTGATAAGTGATATGTCATATGTACCCTGCGGTGGGGTTTGGTTTTAAAGTGCAAGAAATGAGATACGCAAAGTGACGGTAATTGTGTCCACGATAAAGGATAACGTTCTTTCATCATTACCAAGTTAACGTTCTTTCATTACCAAGTTCCATGTATGACTGTTGAGAGCTGCCCATTTTTTTCCATTATGAATTTGTTAAATTTTATAGGGCATGCCTCTGTGTGTGTGTGTGTGTGTGTGTGTGTGTGTGTGTGTGTGTGTGTGTGTAAGTGCATGCACATGTGTGTTTGTGTGTGTGTGTGTGTGCGTGTGCATGTGCATATGTGTACTATTATTAGTGTGTGTGTGTGTGTGTGTACAGGAAGTTATTGCTTTCTTTGCATCCTCCATAGTAATTTGCCTGTCATGAGAGACCCCAAAAGGGTGTTCAAAACTTCTCAGATTCCATTTCAGCCAGAGGGCTTTGCCCCCTGGGCCCCCCACCCCCACCCCCCCCACCTCCCAGAAAGTTGTTGAAAAAAAGATTCTGTTTGCTGACTGTAAGAAAAAAGGAAATCAATTATATGTATATGATTTATGAATGTCATTTCAGTGCTGCAAATATGCAGTACAGCTGAACTTGTTCGTAGACAGCCAGTGAGAGTCAGCATATCAGACTTTGGAGTATTCTGCTAACATTTCTGTGGGCAAAACAGAGAAATGGATGAAAGCTTGTGAGCCACTAATAACCTTCAGGACCATAGTTTGTGATACAGACCATGACCTGTCAGGGTCATCTTGGTGTGTGTGTGTGTGTGTGTGTGTGTGTGTGTGTGTGTGTGTTGTGTGTGTGTGTGTGTGTGTGTGTGTTTGTGTGTGTGTGTGTGTGTGTGTGTGTGTGTGTGTGTGTGTGTGTGTGTGTGTGTGTGTGTGTGTGTGTGTGTGTGTGTGTGTGTGTGTGTGTGTGTGTGTGTGTGTTTGTGTGTGTGTGTGTGTGTGTGTTGTGTGTGTGTGTGTGTGTGTGTGTGTTTTCTTGTACCGTGTATGGCGTATACAATCCACTATCTTTTTTGCAGATCATACCTGCGTAAATTCGCGACTGACATTGTGTGCTCTGGGCTGAGTAACCTTGTCGAGTGCCTGATGGTAAGTGGAGCTTTTTCGGTCTTGTGTCTTCCCTTAGCAGATTAGGTTTGGCAAAGCTGGTTATGGACAATCTGTGAGGACCTTGAGTACATTACTGTACCGTTAATGCAAGATTTAGGTTTCCCATGAGTCATTGATGCTTTCACTTCTAAAATGATCCGTCTTTTAATAAAATGCATTATGAATACATTTACTTGACTTTCTGATTTTTGTTTTTTCTTTTTAGAAGTCTAGTTGGACAACAGATTTTTTTTTTTGTCTTCTCCGTTAAGCAAAAATTTCATTATGATTCTGTTTAGTTTCAAACACTTAAGCATTGGTAAGAGAAAATTGTAAACTTCTGTTTCATCAGGAACTGAAAGCAAACAACTTTTATGCTAACAGTTGATTGTTAACTAGTTGCAGACTTGGACATAATGTCATGTTGATTCAACATTTTTCTCCACAAGCCCATGTCATAAGTTGTAGAAGGAAGGAGATGAAATCATGTTCTGTTCAGTGTCATTCTTGTCACTCTGATTCTTACTCAGCAACTTGCCCACTAAGAAAAAATATTCAGTTGTTTTCAGCTGATTCATTCCAACAATTTTTCGATGTAGAAATATAAGAACTACAGCCTGACGATTGATTGGCTAAAGAAGAATGAAAAACATTTTAGTTTACTGGAGTTATCCATTGCAGAAGCAAGCTTTCACCACTACCAAGCAACTTTGTTTTCCCATTTTATTTTTGAGGACATTGAATACTTTTCCCTTCCAGCATTTGTGTGTGATCGATCATGATCTGGATGATTTTTTACTACAAAACAGTCATTTCTCTCACATGTTTCCCTGAATTAAACTGTTTATACCTGTACTCCATATTTACATTTTATTTTGCCTCACCAGCTAGTACAGTTGTATACTAGTATAAGCTGACACTGTCACGGTGTGTAAGATGAAACAGGATTAGGACAAATATAGTCTGTCCAACATCAGTCCATGTCAGTCTGTGTAGGACAGACATTAGAATTATTTTTAGACTCCCAAGAAAACCGGTATGGTGAGTGGAAGCTTTCTTGTCACCAGTCATTTTAAAAGTAAGCAGCATGCTGAGAACAAGTTTTCATGTGACATCAGTTTTGAAAATAAGTATGATGAGGACAAGTTTTGTGGCACAATAGGTTTGAAAATGACCTGTTGCTTTTTTTTTTTTTTTTTTTTTGCTTTTTTTTGTTTTGTTTTATGATAAATCCATCTGATCTAAACTAGGCTAAAATGTTGTGAAAAAATTACTGTATGTTTGTTAATTATGTGATCAACTAGGTGAATGAAGAAGATGGAAGACAGAGGTGGGGAAAGAATGAAAATATATCTTGCTGAATGCTGTTTCAGAAATCAGCCATACAGACTGTCCTATAGGTGAGATGTCTTGTGAACTAGAATCGTTCTCACCTCTGCCAGCCATTAATTAATCAATGAATCAACTGATCAGTCAGTCAGTTGGTTGGACTGTTTCTTCTGTCTTTGTTCTGAAAACCAGTAAATTTTTGCTGATAGCAGTTTATAATGTGCCAGCTGTTTTGGTTGTTGTTGATAGTAATTATATTTGAAAAATACCTTATAAGGCCCTGTCAAAAAACGTAGGTCTACAGATGAATCACAAGACAAAATATGACATGTTATGACCTCTTAGGTCTTCTTCAGGCAAGATACACAACACTCAAGAATACAAAAATGAACGAGCAATCACTTGCTTCTTTCTAATTCGGCGCAAGATGGTTTTTCGTTCTAAGCCCATCTTGCATGTGTGTGTGTGTGTGTGTGTGTGTGTGTGTGTGTGTGCGCGCGCGCGTGCACGCATGTATGTTTTGATAGCCTGACTGCTTTTATGATGTGAGTGAGTATTTGACAACCCTGAAAAAGCTGTGTTTGGCCAGCTGGGCGGTGAGAATTAAAACTTGAAACTTGCTGTTTCAGAAAGCCCTAATGAGCAGCTATGAAGGAGTACTGGACGATTCCTTCTTCATGTGGACAGTGGGCTTTTTCCTCAGCTTCGCCAGACACTCACGCATCGAGTTTTGACCAGTACAGGTCAGTGCGCCGCATCCTTCAAGGTGAACAGCATCAAACAGTGTCGATCCTAGGTGTCTTATCTGGCATCCATATCCGCCCTTTCTCGGTGATAAAGTCAGAAATTGTCAGCATTTTGTCAGCGGACGTTTGCTGAGAGAGAGACTGTACAAGTTTATTATCTTGAACCAGCCACCGTTGTGAAATGATTAGCGACATGGACTCCTGGCTGGCAGGTTTGTGGGTTTGATTACCATTAGTCATGTGGGATTTTTATGCCCTGGCCGGCTCCTATTCAAAGTTGAGTTTGCTACAGGCTCAACTGGGAAGACTGGGACCACACATCGGGTTTCATCCACATAAGGGATGCATCTCTGAGAGTGTTGCTCAGATTTCCTGACCAACACTGCAGGTATCTGTATCTCGCAGGCCTGATTGATGACAGGATATTATGACAGTAAACCCTGTCATACAGTCTCAGACTAGAATGGAAATTGGTAGCATCTTCTTCATCATCCTCATTCTCGTTGATCAGCATAAAAAATCTCATATTCTGTGGCCCTTCATGCCCTGCTCTCATGGTGACCTCAGTTTTGATGCCTTCTCCACATCTGTGGCCTTTGTTCGATTCCGTCCGGATCACCAGTATCGGCAAGTTCATGGGGGCTGACATTGGATGGACGTGGTGGCGCCCTCTGGAGGGAAAACTCACTCATGCCGACTCTGCAACAAAGCAGCTGTTGTTGTCAGTAGGGGGCTTAGTAGGTGGTGTCCTGCGTATGTTGGATCAGAAAAGATGCCACTGAACACCACCAGCAGTGTAGTGTTTCCTCCGGCCTCTTCATGATTTGACATTGACTGCTCCCTGTGGATTGCCCAGGGCTCTGGCTGTGGGCGGGGAGTCAGGACAAATAGTGTGGGTGCAATGCCATTGAGGTAGGTATCATTATTATTATTATGAATACTTAAATAGCGCCTGTCCTCGGCTAGAGACCAAGCTCTAAGCACTTTACAATCCACACTCGTTACACGACAGACTGCCACACCTGAGTAGTGCCGACTGAAGAGCTGCCAGCTGGCGCTTCATTCAGTTGTTTCCTGTGTCATCCAGTCATATCATTCAATATCGTTCACTCAGTTTTTTACTTCTTTCATTCTTTCCTTTTCTCACACAGGTGCATGCTATGTGTAATATGTCATCCATACCAACGGCTAAACTGGCCTTCTTTTCTGAAAGTTGGTGACGGGATTTTGTGTGTGTGCAAGATGTTATGCATGCATTCACACAAAGAACCTCAGTTTATAGTCTCAGGTAGTACAGAAGATGGGACAGCAGGGAAAAAAAAAAAAGGAAAGTTTGTTCTAAATTATTTTACTATATTTGACAAGGAACGATTATGCTTTTGAGCACCAGGTAGTTCTTCAGTGTCAGAACCCTATACATTTCTCACACAATGAAAATTTATCAGTCATATGTTTAAGACCTCTGAAACATACGTTCAGGCTATGGTAAAGCATTAGAAATGGATAAGCGTATAGTCAACCAGACAAATATGTATCAAATTATTAACCACCACACTGACCTGGGTATTCATTTATTAGTGGATACTTTTCTGCAGTTGCTGTACTTTTCGAGCATGATCGAGGGAGATAGGGAAGAGAAAACGTAGCGTACATACCTGTCATGTAGTCTCGGACCAGAATGGCTTTGTACAGCATAACGTCCTCTTCATCATCCCCGTTTTCATGGATCAACATTTGGGAGGAAACAGTCGCATCTTGGACCCTTCATGCTGTGCTCTCATCATGACCGCAGTTAGAATTTTCCCTCCACATCTGTGCGCATGGTGAATTTGTGTTGTCCTCTGTATGTGAATGGGATGTGGGTCTACTGTTGGATGGGTGTGGTCAGTGCATAGGTGTCAACTGTTTTGGAGACTTTGGGTTTCTTACCCTTTTAGCGAGCCTTCCGTCTCCTTGCATTGGACCCTTGGGCAACAGTTTTGCAGACTGAACGATTCCTTCAAGCACACGATTTGTCAAGGCAATTATTTTATTTCATACCCACATGGGGCACAGAAATTTATCAAAGATGGCAAGATGACAAGGTAGAAATTCTGCATGCACCATTCGAGTTGGTAACCAGTCATGGCTCCACAACAGGAAGTGGCATTTTATTGGAGGGCTGAATGTATGTGTAGGTAGAGGGATCATCAACCAGTTAGTTTGAAACAGGGTGTGAAATGTGGCTCAACCCTCCAGTTTGCAGTTTTGGAAAATTCCTGTGTTTTTTTTATCACCTACACAAGCTGATATTCCTGGCATACAAACGATGATATGACCCTAAAAGCCCAGAATGCGGATTGTCAGGCATGTGGGCGAACTGTTCTGGTTCTCACTTATATGGATGGTCTGTCTCACGCTGGCTGCTCAGACTAAGCAGTTACTGACCCGAAAAATACAGGCTGAAATTTCCACGGACTTTTCAGTTTAGGGACAGGGAAGTGTAAGAAGTTTACCTCGTCTAGGGCTGAGCACGACAGAAGGCGGTGCCCCTCCCTCTCCTTCTGCTTCCTTGAACCTTCCCTCAGCTGAATCAGGTACCCATTTAATGCTGGGTGGACAGAGAGTTCTCAGGACGAAAAAGAAAAAAAACATTCAACCAAATGTGTGGTTCGAACTCACAACCGTCAGCTCCGCATGCAAATGGTCAAAACCATTTGACTACACACCCCTGTGTTACCCTGAACAAGGGGCTGAATATGTAGTAACAGTATGTTATGGGTTCGAACATGCACCACTGACCACCATGGAAGTAAGTTGGCATCAGCGCAGTGTAGTCCTCTTTTGGGTAGCCTTGGTGTGGCTGTGCATTTGGAAGACAGAACGAGCTGCTTGCAAGTAGTGCCTGAGAACACCCATGGAAGAGGAAACCGAAAAAAAGTAAAGTAAAAAAAAAAAACAAAACAACAAAAAAAAGCATCATTTGCATGCTCACTACAGCTTAAGGTGTATTACTTGATGGTGGTGTTCTGTTTCAGAGACTGCTCAACCTGGATGTGTTCGGATTCCTGGTGTACCAGGGGTATCGGAACTGTGATACTCTGGCATGCCAGGTGAAGAAACAGGAGAACTGCTCCCTCATCAAGTACAGGTGAGGACAATTGGCCAAGTCTGGGCTGTTTTATTCCCTTGCTTGTTTGTTTTTTTAAAAAGCATCAACAGTCTTATAGGTATAGAGAATGTTTAACTTTGTTGTTCTGTAGGGACCCACTGTTTCAGACCATATTGAACCCCCTCTTACCCACAGCACTTCCCTTCATTCCACACTGTTCCTCCTACCCACCTTGCCCTATTCCTCCTGGATGGTTTTACGTCTGTTCTGTGTATATTCAGTGTGTGTGTGTGGGCGTTCATCACTGACTTATTTGTTTACTGCTTTCAGTTGTTTAATGATTGTCATGACGTGTATCAGTGTAATGTGCTTTGAGCTTAGAAGAGAAAAATATATCAGTGTTTTCTTTATTATAATAATTATTGTTGTTGTTGTTATAATTGCTATCATCATTATTATTATTATTTTTCTTGTCAGTTCTGTCTTGAAAATTGACAAGGGCACTGTTCATCCTGACAAGGATTAAGGCACTTGTTTAAATGGATAAATATATCTGAACAATTTCCCTTTTTGTCTAATCTTTTGATCCCAGTCCACTTTGTCAGTCTTCCCCGAAGATGGAGTATGGCTGCCTTAATGGCAGGATAAAAAACGGTTATACACACACAAAACCCCACTGCCTGTCTATACAGGCAGTGTTCGCAGGAGTATCAGCCTGCGTACGCAGAGAGAAAAAGTCTGTCAGTCTGAATGGCTGTGGGCTCCCTCAGTTTCTGTTTTTGTTTGTGAATAATGAGGGAGATGTGAATGTGCATCCTTGTCCATGACAGTGAAACGTTTTGTTCACAGACTGCATGTGTCCCGTTGTGGCTGACGTTGGTGAGTGTGAGTGACTAGAGAAGAGTGACTGTGTTGCAGGCTCCACCTGGTGGTGTGCACGCTGAACCAGCTGTTCCAGTTGATTCTGGCACACACTAAGGAGTCGGAAGAGGACGGGGAGTACCTCCGCAACATGCAGAGTGAGTCGCTCTCGATTGTGCTGGTTGGCTGTTGGTCTGGTCCCTGTTGTGCTGGATCGTTTGTCTGGCACCCACCATTTTTTTTTTTTTTGTGACTATTTGTCCGGTCCCCGTTTTTTTTTTGGCTGTTTGTGAGGTCCGCATCATTTCTGGCTGTCTGGTCCCCGTTTTTTTTTTTTATGTTTGTGAGGTCCCCATCATTTCCGGCTGTTTGTCAGGTCCCCATAATTTTTGGCTGTCTGTCAGGTCCCCGTTATTTTGGCTGTTTGTCAGGTCCCTGTCATTTTTGGCTGTTTGTCAGGTCCCTGTTATTTTTTGGCTGTTTGTGAGGTCCTCATCGTTTCTGGCTGTACGTCAGATCCCTGTTATTTTTTTGGCTGTTTGTGAGGTCCCCGTGATTTTTTTGGCTGTTTGTGAGGTCCCCATCATTTCTGGCCGTTTGTCAGGTCCCCGTTATTTTTGGCTGTTTGTGAGGTCCTCATCGTTTCTGGCTGTACGTCAGGTCCCTGTTATTTTTTGGCTGTTTGTGAGGTCCCCGTGATTTTTTTGGCTGTTTGTGAGGTCCCCACACTTTTGGCTGTTTGTCAGGTCCCTGTTATTTTTGGCTGTTTGTGAGGTCCCCATCATTTTTGCTGGTCAGGTCCCCGTTATTTTTTTGCTGTTTATCAGGTCCCCGTTATTTTTGGCTGTTTATCACGTCCCTATTATTTTGGCTGTTTGTCAGTCCCTATCATTTCTGGCTGTTTGTCTGTTCCCCGTTATTTTTTTGGCTGTTTGTCTGGTCTCTTTTTTTTTTTTGCTGCTTTCCGGGCCTCCATGATTTGGGGCTTTTTACCTGTTCCCCATCGTTTTAGCATATTTGTCAGGTCTTTTTTTTTTTTTTTTTTTTTGGCTGTCTGGTCCGTATCACTTTTTTTTTTTTCTGTGTGCCACCTCAGTGGCAGTGCACCCACACCACTCATTCCGACCCCCTGTCCACAGCCACAGCCCGGTCAGTCCCACTGCAGCCCCGGTACTGGCAATCCACAGGGAGCAGTCAATGTCAAGTCATCAAGCGGCAAGCCACCAGAGGAGACACTGCACTGCTGCGAGTCACTTCGGTGGTGTTCAGTGGCGCCTGTTCTGATCCAACATCTGCAGGACTCGACCTACTAAGCCGTCTAGTGACGACAATATTGTTTAGTTGTGGAGGCAGAACCAAACCAAGGCCACAGACATGGGAGAGGACATCAACACTGAGGTCACAGTGAGAGCAGGGCATGACAGGTCACAGGATTTCCAACTTCTTTTTTAACATGCTGATCGGTGAGGGTGAGGATGACAAAGATGACGACGTGGATTGCCATTCCGGTCCGAGAGTGCATGACAGGGCTGTACTGTATGCTTACTTTCATGATATATCTGGGCATCAACCGGGCCCAAGAGTTTGAGACGCCAGAAGTGTTGGTCATGAGCAACATTTTCAAGAAAGGAATCGATTAAGTGGATGAAACTTGACAGCGTGGTCTCAGTTTTCCCAGTTGCAAACTCAGCTCTGGGTAGGAGACTGTCGGGGCAGAAAAATCCTGCAAATAAATGGCTGTGATGAGAATCGAACCTGTAGTCTCCTACCCAGGAGTTCTTGATGACTGACCACTTGAAACCACACGGTGACTTGAAATTACTGCTTCCTTTGGATAGCTTGTGCTGGTACTGTGTCAGGACAAGTCACGCTGTGGCAGGTCAAGTCACGCTGTGGCAAGTCATGCTGTGGCAGGACAAGTCACGCTGTGGCAGGACAAGTCACGCTGTGGCAGGTCAAGTCACGCTGTGGCAAGTCATGCTGTGGCAGGACAAGTCACGCTGTGGCAGGACAAGTCATGCTGTGGCAGGTCAAGTCACGCTGTGGCAAGTCACGCTGGCAGGACAAGTCACGCTGTGGCAGGTCAAGTCACGCTGTGGCAAGTCATGCTGTGGCAGGACAAGTCACGCTCTGGCAGGACAAGTCACGCTGTGGCAAGTCATGCTGTGGCAGGACAAGTCACGCTGTGGCAGGACAAAGTCGCAGCACGCTGTGGCAGGACAAGTCACGCTGTGGCAGGTCAAGTCACGCTGTGGCAGGACAAGTCACGCTGTGGCAGGACAAGTCACGCTGTGCAGGACAAGTCGCAGCACGCTGTGGCAGGTCAAGTCACGCTGTGGCAGGACAAGTCGCAGCACGCTGTGGCAGGAAGGTCACGCTGTGGCAGGTCAAGTCACGCTGTGGCAGGACAAGTCGCAGCACGCTGTGGCAGGACAGGTCACGCTGTGGCAGGACAAGTCGCAGCACGCTGTGGCAGGTCAAGTCATGCTGTGGCAGGACAAGTCGCAGCACGCTGTGGCAGGGACAGTCACGCTGTGGCAGGACAAGTCGCAGCACGCTGTGGCAGGTCAAGTCACGCTGTGGCAGGACAAGTCGCAGCACGCTGTGGCAGGTCAAGTCACGCTGTGGCAGGTCAAGTCACGCTGTGACAGGTCAAGTCACGCTGTGGCAGGTCAAGTCACGCTGTGTCAAGTCACGCTGTGTCAGGTCAAGTCACGCTATGGCAGGTCAAGTCACGCTGTGGCAGGTCAAGTCACGCTGTGTCAAGTCACGCTGTGTCAGGTCAAGTCACGCTGTGGCAGGTCAAGTCATGCTGTGGCAGGACAAGTCACGCTGTGGCAGGACAAGTCACGCTGTGGCAGGTCAAGTCACGCTGTGGCAGGACAAGTCACGCTGTGGCAGGACAAGTCACGCTGTGGCAGATCAAGTCACGCTGTGTCAAGTCACGCTGTGGCAGGTCAAGTCACGCTGTGGAAGGTCAAGTCACGCTGTGACAGGACAGGTCACGCTGCTGCTGTGGAGAGGGAGCTGGAGTCAGCTGTGTGGGTGCAACGCCATTGAGATGGATTAGAAGATGAGACAGAATAGAGGTAGGGAGGGGGGGGGGGTTCCTGGCATACTGTGTTTGTGTCAAGTGTTCAGGGTGCCTGACACGTTTTTATTCAGACTGTTTGATGATCCAGAGTGCCTGGCCCAAATGGTGGACCTTCAGCGCCTGTTCACCATGTTGATTCGCTCGCACCAGTCTCCGTGCCAGGACTTTGTGTACCTGCGGGATCTGATCCACACCAACCACACCTACCTGCTCCTGCTGGAAGAGTGGGTGTCCAGGGGCTACATGCCTCAGCAGTTCTCCATGCTGTCCCTCGTCAGACAGTGAGTTGGGTCTGTGTGTGTGTTATGGCATGCATCGTGTGATGTGTGTTTGTAGGGACGTGCTATTCTGGAGGCACAGAGGGAGCATGGGTGTGATGGGTTAGGAAAGAAAATGGTTAAGAGCAAAAGAGGTTTTATTTTGCTTAACATGCTGTTGTTGTTGAAAATATCCGTGATCTGAGTTACAAAGTACTCCCAACAGCAAATCTGGATATTCATGCCTTTAACTGATTTACACCCAGAGAAATAGCCATGAGTGGTTTCAGGTACACCAAAGAAATCATACCTGGAATTAACCCATGTGGTTGCAGATAAGCCACAGAAGTCATACCTGGAAATAAAAACCCATGTGTGGTTTCAGGTACGCCACAGAAATATACCTGGAAATAAAAACCCATGCGTGGTTTCAGATAAGCCACAGAAATCATACCTGGAAATAATAAACCCATGTGTGGTTTCAGGTACGACACAGAAATCATACCTGGAAATAAGAACCCATGTGGTTTCAGATATGCCACAGGGGAGGTGATGGAGAAGTATGGCAGCCTGCTCGAGGAGAGTACGTCAACAACAGTGAGTCCCTCAACGTGGCCATCCTCACCATGATGTACCACATCGCCGGCGACTGTAACCGTGTTGACGTGCTGCTCCAGCTGCCCATCTTAAAGAAGTTCTCGGAGATCTGGGGTGACGTCACCTGCAGCAAATTTGTAAGTTGTTGTTGAGTTAAGTTTCAGTTTCCTCTTCCATGTCAAGCCTGTGGTGTGATTCATGTGTTTCTCACAGACTTTCGCAGTTTGCGTACAGGCCGTTCCTTTTACACCCATTCCTGTCTTTTAAAAGGTGAAGAAGAAGTGCCGTGGTGCATTCCATGTCATGTGCCACTCACAGTGAAACATGTTCTTTTAGAGTGTTGGGACTGGCACGATGTGAGACATGAACACTTTGCAGCAGACTTCATGAACACCTTGTTCAGAGACGTCCCACCTGAGATGATCTTGGAGCAACATTTTTCATCTAAGATTTTACAGAAAAAAACATTTTTAACAGAAGTTCCAGTGTGTCTTTAGTAGGTGTATTTTATATGGTTGTGTGAATGAGATTTTGTTTTCTTTCCTTTCTTTCTTTTTTTATTTTTTTTTTTTTGGAATGACTTGGTCTTTTCCATACTTACTTCTGTACATGTTTTGAATATTTACAGCGTTGGACCAGGTTTCTCTTAAACGTATTTTCTCTAGGATGTTGGGATGACAGTATTTAGCCCAAACCATGTCAACCGTCTCTGACCTACACATGTTCTCTGCAGGTGGAGTTCAACGATCTGATCGAGAGTTTGTGCTAGAGACGTTCATGACCATGGCCTTCAAGACCCTGTGAAGTGTGCCCAGAAGCTCTTCGACATGACCTCTGCTGGGTCGGAGGACATCCCCTCAGGACCTTCAGAGTGAGTGTTGCCTACATGGTGCAGGGACGGTGACTTCCAGGGTTTTTAACCTGAACTCTTTTTTTTTTTTTTTTTTTTAAATATTTTGAATTTACTTTCGTTAAGAAAAAAGATGGTGAAAAAAAGAGAAGTGATGATAGTTATTTGCTTCTTATCCTGTTGACGTAATGAAAATATCTCTTTTGGATCTGGCATTATAATCCTGCTGTGTTTCTTTTTTCTGTTTCTTCGGTCCATCTTTCCCACCATTTCAGTCGTTGTTGGTCTGTTTTCTCTGTCTGTCAGTCAGTCTTTTGAGATTTTTTAGATGTATTGTTTAGTACTGTCGTGTGATTTGGTGGGGGGGTTGCATTGTATTTTGCATTGTTTCGTATTGTCTCAGTTTGTGAATCGTCATAATATTTAATGATGCAGAGAGTTTTGTTGTTTTGTAATTGTTGTGCTGTGCCGTGATGCAATCTGTGCTGCGTTTTCTCACGCTACTTTCCGTTGTGCTGTTGTGTTGTGTAGCTTTGCGCTGTGTGGTGGTGTGAACGAGCCTCCAACCAGTGGGGATAAACACTGTGTGTGTTGCGGGTGGCTCCAACAAGTGGGGATAAACACTGTGTGTGTTGTGGGTGGCTCCAACCAGTGGGGATAAAAGCTGTGTATGTTGTGGGTGGCTCCAACCAGTGGGGATAAACACTGTGTGTGTGTTGTGGGTGGCTCCAACCAGTGGGGATAAATGCTGTGTGTGTTGCGGGTGGCTCCAACCAGTAGGGATAAATGCTGGGTGTGTTGTGGGTGGCTCCAACAAGTGAGGATAAACACTGGGTGTGTTGTGGGTGGCTCCAACAAGTGAGGATAAACACTGGGTGTGTTGTGGGTGGCTCCAACAAGTGGGGATAAACACTGGGGTGTTGTGGGTGGCCTCCGACCAGTGAGGATAAACACTGGGTGTGTTGTGGGTGGCTCCAACAAGTGAGGATAAACACTGGGTGTGTTGTGGGTGGCTCCAACAAGTGAGGATAAAACACTGGGTGTGTTGTGGGTGGCTCCAACAAGTGAGGATAAACACTGGGTGTGTTGTGGGTGGCTCCAACCAGTGAGGATAAACACTGTGTATGTTGTGGGTGGCTCCCACCAGTGGGGATAAACACTGTGTATGTTGTGGGTGGCTCCGACCAGTGGGGATAAACACACTGTATGTTGTGGGTGGCTCCAACCAGTGGGGATAAACACTGTGTATGTTGTGGGTGGCTCCGACCAGTGGGGATAAACACTGTGTGTGTTGTGGATGGCTCCAACCAGTGGGGATAAACACTGTGTGTGTTGTGGATGGCTCCAACCAGTGGGGATAAACACTGTGTGTGTTGTGGGTGGTTCCAACCAGTGGGGATAAATGCTGTGTATGTTGTGGGTGGCTCCAACAAGTGGGGATAAACGCTGTGTGTGTTATGGGTGGCTCCAACCAGTGGGGATAAACGCTATGTGTGTTGTGGGAGGCTCCAACCAGTGGGGATAAATACTGTGTGTGTTGTGGGAGGCTCCAACCAGTGGGGATAAACACTGTGTGTGTTGTGGGAGGCTCCAACCAGTGGGGATAAATACTGTGTGTGTTGTGGGTGAGACAGAACTGTGTGCCAGATGTCGGAGGTCTCACCGAGGAAGAACAGGACTTCCTCTTCACCTGGACCACCGACCTCCAGGGGTCAGTCAACATGGTTGACGACCTCGTCCGACGACTTCACAACCAGGGGTCTTCAGCCACGCGACAACACGTAAGGGGGGGGGTGGTGTGTGTGTGTGTGTGTGGTGTGTGTGGGGGGGGGGGGGGGGGGGGAGTGTCACTGTGTAGACATGACAGATGTTATCCCTAATTTATTCATTTAACTGGTTTTCTTTCATTGCTTAGGGGTTTTGCTTTGTGTTTGTTTTTTTTATTTTGTTGTTTGAAATGTTGAACAATGCATACATAACAGATTGGCACCGTGGGGTGTAGAGAGAAGAATATAAAGGTTTCTGAAAAGAGAGGGCATTACTGTCAGTTCTTTACGAGAGGGTATTATTCTGTTTGTTCTTTATGAGAGGGCATTTCTGTTCTTTACAAGAGGGCATTACTGTTAGTTCTTTATGAGAGAGCATTACTGTTAGTTCTTTACTAGAAGGCATTTCTGTTAGTTCTTTACGAGAGGGCATTACTGTTAATTCTTTACTAGAAGGCGTTACTGTTAGTTCTTTACGAGAGGGCATTACTGTTACTTCTTTACGAGAGGGCATTACTGTTAGTTCTTTACGAGAGGGCATTACTGTTAGTTAGTTCTTTACGAGAGGGCATTACTGTTAGTTCTTTACAAGAGGGCATTACTGTTTAGTTCTTTACAAGAGGGCATTACTGTTAGTTCTTTATAGGAGGGCATTACTGTTAGTTCTTTACAAGAGGGCATTACTGTTAGTTCTTTACAAGAGGGCATTACTGTTAGTTCTTTACAAGAGGGCATTACTGTTAGTTCTTTACATGAGGGCATTACTGTTAGTTCTTTTACAAGAGGGCATTACTGTTAGTTCTTTATAAGATGGCATTACTGTTGGTTCTTTACAAGAGGGCATTACTGTTAGTTCTTTACGGGAGGGCATTACTGTTAGTTCTTTACAAGAGGGCATTACTGTTAGTTCTTTACTAGAGGGCATTACTGTTAGTTCTTTACTAGAGGGCATTACTGTTAGTTCTTTACAAGAGGGCATTACTGTTAGTTCTTTACGGGAGGGCATTACTGTTAGTTCTTTACATGAGGGCATTACTGTTAGTTCTTTACAAGAGGGCATTACTGTTAGTTCTTTATAAGAGGGCATTACTGTTAGTTCTTTACAAGAGGGCATTACTGTTAGTTCTTTGCTAGAGGCATTACTGTTACTTTTTTACAAGAGGGCATTACTGTTATTTCTTTACAGGAGGGCATTACTGTTAGTTCTTTACGGGAGGGCATTACTGTTAGTTCTTTACAAGAGGGCATTACTGTTAGTTTTTTACAGGAGGGCATTACTGTTAGTTCTTTACGGGAGGCATTACTGTTTGTTCTTTACGTTTATGGGTCCATGCCTTTATGCACATATATTAATCTATGTTTTATATATGTTACCATTTTGACTCACTGTTTTAAGATTGGTGCAATGCAGGGTGTGTTCTTTTATCGCTGATGTTGACATGGATTATGAGTTTTCTAATATCTAAATAATCTTTATTTTGTTCTTGTGAAAACACATGTGCTAGCTTCAATCAAAGGGAAATTACATCCTAAGCTTGACCATTTAACCATGTGTAGTTCTTCACATTGTCGGAAAGAAATATAGTTTTCTCACTAATGGTTTTGCTTTTAGACAGATCAGAGGGTGTTCTTTCCCCAAGCAAGATGGTAGAATGAAGGCTTTTCTCATTTCCAGAAGTGATCAGTTCTTTGTTTAGGGGAAGAGTCTGACATTCAGTGTGTTTATATGATTAAAAGAACATTTCTGATTGACGCATACCTTTGAATTTGTTTCCAATGATAGAACCTAGTCACATACAAGTAGCTCTGATATTAGTTCTATTAGGAATGTTTTAAAAGCATGCAGGTTAAACGTTTAATTATGTATAGCTTGTATAATCTGGTCATTTTGTGTGGATCTGCTGAACCTTAAAACATGTCCAAAATATGTCTTGAGATTAGGCGTCCATTTTTGTAATTCCTGTCAAAGGTTAAAACCTTGAAAATCCCATAACCTTCTGGCCGTGAAGGCGATCATCTGTCAAGAATTTTACCATATGTAATGCATGGCATGATGGGAGGTGGAGCCCACCCCTCTTCTTCTGCCACCCTTTACCTTCCCTGTTCTTACTTAGGTACCTGTTTACTCAGGGGGTGGACAAAGTTCTCAAACGGAAAAATGCCCAACCTGAAGGAATGGTTCAGCCTCACAACCGTCAGCTCTGCAGCAAATGCTTTGACCATTTGCAGACCTATCCATACGCTTCTGGCGTATGTTGTACGCCATTTTACACATGACACGTCAATACATCTCTCAAGTGAAAAAGGCTCCAAGCAAAAATTCTAGCAAAGTTTTGTTTCGCACACTTCATTGGACATTGTTTGAATTCTGAATCTGAGGACTCTTACCACCGGATAATGTTTGTACTCGGTGCCATTTTTAGGTGGCACGACTCAGCCATATCAGGTTGTGAAAATGCGAAATGTGCAAGACTGATGAAATATTAGATTTTAGTAATTAATAAAACTGCTTCAAAACAAAAATAAATACACCTTTTTTTCTGTTTGTTTCAAAGTAGACCTGTTAATGTGATAAAGTACCCCATGGACAATTTTTGGGTAGGTAGATCTGCATTTCATCATCATCCTGATTTGGTCATGTGCCCCACTAACAGAGGCGGCAGCTAAAGCATTCACAAAGCAGGATACATCGTGTAACCAGTCCTTTGTTTTGATTGTTGCTGTCAGGTCATGCTTCACCTGCTGCGTAACGGCTGGCTGGAGGAGAGACAGATGGAAGCGTTGTCAGAAGAAATCAAGGAGGTAGGTTGTGGAAGGATGGGATCTATGTACAGGGGTATGACTGACCGTGTGATTGATGTGCTCGTGTGATGAAAATGGTAGTGAGATCATGTAAAGCTTGTGCTATCAGAAAATAAAGAAGTGTTGGTGGTTTAATGTTTTGATGATATTTTAAGTCTTTTGGGTGTATATTCATCTCAGGGGTAGCAGAGGTAGGGGGCTTGTTTTTTTCTCTCTGAAGAAGTGTTGGCAACTCATCCAGTATAAGTGATGCCTTTGCCTTCTGGGAATTGTTTGCATGTGATTTAATATTCTCTGTCACTCTCCTTAACTCTGTGTAATTGTATGATTCTTCTATTTACTTTTTTTTTTTTTTTAAAACTGCTGGGTTGCTATTTTTTCTGCCTTAGCGGTTTAGTTGCATGTCTTTTTGTTCTCAAAAGTCTTATTACATTTTTCTCTTGGTCACCTGTGAGAGTGAAAATCGGGCAATATTTTGATGATGAAAATGTCACTTCTGTTCAGAGTGGATACTTGCTGTTCTTTAGAACTTTTTATGTGTGTGTGTGTGTGTGTGTATGTGTTTTGTGATAATTTGACATTAATCAGTGTCTTTAGTACTGCTTAAAGCTGGGGACGATGAATTAAGGATGGAAGGGGCACTCAGCCTGGGTTGTCTTCTTGTCTTCAGAATGTCTGTAGATAAACTATTATACATTGGGGTAAACACTTTGGATGTGTATGGATTTTAGTTTTGTTTGGTTGGTTGATTTTCAGTTTGTTTATTTATGATCGACGGTTTTTATTGAAAGATTTGTACACGGTCTAGACTATTTATGATCGACGGTTTTTATTGAAAGATTGTACACGGTCTAGACTTGTTTCCTTTGTGTGGTGAAAGCATTGAAAGGGCTCTTGTGGTTGGCAGGACTGTATTGAAACTAAAACTCCTTTTGGGGGGTTTTATTAGATACACTAATTCTCCCTGTTGGCCTTTGCAGCTCCAGGAGAAGACAACCTCAACAAAGAAGAATCCCCTGATGACAGAGTTATCCGGCCTGGACCAGGATCAGTTAATTCCCTTCCTGGTGGAAAAAATCAAGGGGGCAGGTCACCAGGAGCAACTGAAGTGGCTGCAAGACCAGCTGCTGGAGGCTGCATACGTCAAACTAGGTCAGCACACGGTGACTCGTTTGGGGATATATGTTGTCTGCCATGTTGGTGGCATCGTCATTACAGTTCGAGCAAATCCCCCCCCCCCCCCCCCTACTCCCACTCCCTTCACTCTCTTTGCTCCATACCACACTCATAAAGTGAGAAAATAAGAGTCAATTTGTCACAAATCCAAATCTTCCAGTTACGCTGTTCTCGTTGACAGTGTTCAATCCTTTTTTTTTTTTTTTTTTCAGTTCAGACACGACTAGTTCATACTGAAATCTACGGCCTTATTTTCCTGAAGAAGCTTGTGGTCTTCTCCAGATCATTGTGGCTAACCTACAGGTTGTCCTGAACTCCGTGCCCCTGGGCCAGGTTTAGCCAGGAATGTCGATTTCCTGTTTTCTTGTAGTTGATTCGCTCTGTTGGGTTTTTTGGGTTTTTTGGGGGGGTTTTTTTTGTTTTTTCTTTTTTTCTGCCTCCACTCCATCAGTTTTTTTTCACCACTGATAAAGAAAATGGGGATGAAAGCTCGTTGAAGATATATTTGAATGCAGAAAATTTATTTTGTGTGTGATGTGAAACAGGTGGTCTAGAGCATGCCTACCTTTTTTT
>JADBJO010001111.1:392500-429481 GCA_016801955.1 Conus betulinus
CATTCCAAAACCACCCCTTAGTGCTTTCTGAGCATCGTTCCACACACCCCGTTCCAAAACCACCCCTTAGAGAGTGCTTTTGGAGCATCGTTCTATACATCCCGTTCCAAAACCACCCCTTAGAGAGTGCTGGAGCATTGTTCCAAACACCCTGTTCCAAAACCACCCTTTAGAGAGTGCTTTTGGAGCATCGTTCCAAATAGCCTACCTCCCTGTTACATTGGAACCAGTAAGTTTGTCCTCATGCTTATATTCACTCCATGTTTTTTGTCGTTGTTTTCTTTGGACTTGGATGATATGAGACACAAACGTTTGACAGAAAACTTAGTTCAGAGATATCCCACCTGATGTGATCTTTGAATTTCTGAAAGAGATCAACCCTTTTTCGTCGAAGATACTACAAAAATCAACAAAATTTCTTGTGGTTTTTTTTTAGGTGTATTTTAAAAAGTTGTGTGAATGAGCAGTTTTCTTTTTTTTTTTTCTTTTTACAAATCACCTTGTCAGTTGACTTTAACGCGATGACAGACCTGATATGTCCATTTGCTGTCTGCTGGGCTATAAACGACATTAACCTTACCTGACATAAACGTTTGACAGAAAGCTTAGTTCAGAGATATCCCACCTGATGTGATCTTTGAATTTCTGAAAGAGATCAACCTTTTTCATCTAAGATATTACAAAAATCAACAAATTTCTGGTGTATTTTTTAGGTGTATTTTTAAAAAGTTGTGTGAAGGAGCAGTTTTTTTTTTTTTTTGTTTTTTTTTTTTTTTTTTTTTGTTTTGTTTTGTTTTTTTTTTTTACAAATCACTTGTCAGTTGACTTGAACGCGGTGACAGACCTGATATGTCCGTTTGCTGTCTGCTGGGCTGTAAACGACATCAACCTTACCTAACCTTTTTGTTTCTTGTTTGTTTGTTTGTTTTTTTTGTTGTGTTATTTGGACCATGCTCCTAATTATTCTCCAAGGAGTGGTTATGGAACAAGGGGGGGGGGGGGGGGGGGGGGATTCTGGCCCAGATTCATAGTGACTCCCCCACAACTTCTAAGGGGAGAGGAGGGGGGAGGGGTAGTCTAGAATTACTCCCCAGAGGGTGAGTTAAGGCATGTGCCCTCTCTCACCTGCCATGCAGTGATTTGGGGCTTGGAGTGATTGCAGAATGATGCACTAGATTTGAAGAAAGAATTCAAGATATTCACATTTTACTAATTTTTTTGTCAGAGAAAGTGTAGGTTAGCAGTCCCTTGGTGGAAAGAATATTGCAAAGTCCAACCAGGATAGTATGTCAGCAAATCCCAGGAGCTTTAGCAGTCCCTTGGTGGAAAGAATGAGGAAAAATATTGCAAAGTCCAACCAAGATAGTATGTCAGCAAATCCCAGGAGCTACTTGTATTGACAATTGTGTGTGTGTGTGGTGGCCCTCCCTTGATCATTTCAAACAGTCAAGTGTCAAGCTGTTCCCTCTCAAAGGCCAGACTTCCTCCAACACAGGGCGCCCTCTTTTCCAGGAACGTGCAGATTTCAGTGAAATGTTAAAAAAGTGAAAAAAAAAAGTTTGAAGATCCGTGAGGGGAAAAACACTGCAGGAAGAAAAATAGGTATGAAAAATGGGAGGTAAGGAAGGGTGGGAGGAACATTTGCAGGTGGGTTTTCCCACAAGGTTCTGCCCGAGACGCTACTGATTTTCAGTGCTTCCTTTAAAAAAAAAAAAACATGTTTTTTTTTTAATAGAAACAGAAAATAATGGAAGAAAAGTCAACAATAGAGCTGGCTGATATATCAGAAAATTCCCGAGGTGATGTCAATAGAGACGTGACACATTTTCTATTTTTCTTCCTTTTTTTTTTTGTGTGCAGTTGCCTTTTGAGTGGAATTTTATTTTCTATGACCAAAATATATCCCTGCTAGCCATTTTCAGGGCTGTGTGGATAAAAATGGCGCAGGAATAAAACCACAGATTTTGCTTAGCATGGTAAAAGTTCGATATTTGACTTGTCATCTGCGAGCGTGTGCCTGTGTGTTCAGGTACCGTGAAGTTTGATCTGACCAAAGTGCAGGATGATCTTCGCTTCACCGAATTCACTCCCCTCTTCAAGGACTCCGCCGATGACCAGGAGAAGGAACCATCCGCCCATTTCAGGTAACTTTTTATTTCTTTAATGAATTTTCTTTCTGGCTACAGTTCTTCTTCCTCTTCCTCTCAGGCAGCCCGCTTCAGTGATTTAGATGAACGTATTTATCTGTGAGCTGAGGAAAAGTAGTATCTTTTCTTTTTTCTCATCATTCAGTGAATCACAAGGTTTCCATGACTGTCAGTTGTTTACACTGTGTATGTGTAGCAACAAAGTGGGTATGGCGAAAGAACAAAGAAAAAAACAGACCTTGGAACATGCATGTGCAGAACTGGACTGGCTGCTCGTGATGCTGGTCAAAACCATTTCAGATCAGTCATCACTTGGTCCTAAAGTTTTTCCACCAAGTCAGACACAGTAGTCAATGCTAAAGACCACGCAGCATCCGATTCATGTTTATAACAACTTAATAAACTGCTGAAGTTACAACAATAGAATATATGTGCAGTTCATCGACAATATGTATTTCAGTGCTGTAAGAGCGACTTTGTTGTCCTAAATGAAACAACGTTAAGGATCTATTCCATAACGTGCCGCCAAAGGAAAAAAAACAACATCTGAACTTGTGGCTTGGGAAGTGCATGTACAGTTTTTGACTCTTTTGGAGTGGTGGAAGTTGAAGAGATGTGTGCTTTTCGATGGTCACACAGCAGAACAGTCGTAGTGTGCTGTGCTTAGCAGCCACCATTGTCGAGTCAGTGATTGTGAACTGATGAAGTCAGTTAACGTAGGTTCTGTCAATATTCAAGTCTAACTCTTGTAGTCACATCATTTTGAATGAAAGTGTTTTGATTTATTTCTGTTCCGTGTGACTTGCCGACAACACTTGGAATAGTTTTGTGTGTTGTTGTTGTATGATTGTAGCCTGGAAGGCAGTATGAGGTGTGGATCGTCATTACAAAGGCTTGTTTTATTTTCCAGGCCTCCTCCTGTGGAAACCCAGAGTCACCAGTGGCTTCGCTTTGTCTGTCACCTCAACCATTCCAAAGAAGTTGCGCCAACACAGACGTGAGAACGGCACCGGGTTTTCCCTCCATCATTGCACACGTCCAGATCATACACACACATCACGCACATCTCATTCTTGGCGGATGGAAGTGGAGACAAAGAAAATGCTGGACTGGATGGGTTCTGATCAGTACGTATGACGGTCATGACAGGAGATGAGGAAGGCTTTTTTTTTTTGCCTTCAGATGACAGGAGAAACTTGGCTGGGGGTGCCCTCAGTGCCCCTCTCCATCATGGAAGACTCTGACACTAGCCCTGTACTCTACATTCAGTGTTTGGTGTTGTCTGGAGCGTCCGTGTTAATCAGTCTTCTGCTGTTGTGTTACCATTCCCGATGTGTCGGTGCATTTGGCTTGTTCACACACTGTGTCGCCCTCGTGTTGTGCGTTGTTTGTCCATGGCGTTTCCAGCAAGCTGATGCCTCTGTTCGTTTTGAGTCTTCAGGGACGGCGCAGGCTGGCAGTCATCATGCGCTTTGTAAAGGGAGGGGGGGGGAAAGGGACTTGAGTCAAGCCAGGTCTTGGCTGAGGTTAGTAGTCATGTGACATGCTGCTGTGCTGGCTGTTGGAGCCCCTTATTTGGGAAAACCATACTTAGGCTGTCAGACCCACCTGTGTGGAACCTACTGTCAGCCCCAGAGATGCAGTCAGAATGGATGAGTGGATGATGGTCACCCTGCTGGTGGGAGTGGACATGCTGGCCAAAGTGTCGGAGAAATCTGGAAGAAATGCAGTGAAAGTTTGAAGAAGAAAGACATGTTTGTACATCGAATATACCACAAGGCTTTGTGGCTGATGAAACTTTTCCTGCTTGTGTGTGTTTATTTTATTTTATTTTTTTGTCTCATTTTCCATGCCCCCTCAGTGGCGTTAATCCTGCGCTGCTCATTCCGGGTGCCTGTAACATAGCCGCACCCAGGGTCACCCTGTCACATCCCCTGCTCCAGCAGTCCACAGGGAACAGTTAGTACATATAGTCATGAAGCTTTTCTTCCAGAGAAGGTGTGGCTTTGCTCCCATGAGCCAAAGTGGTTTCTGACAGTGCCTGGTATGATCCGGTAGACACAGGACACCACACACTAAGCCCTCAGCTGGTGACTGTAATCGCTTTGTTGCAGGACCAACAGTAGTCGATGTTCCATTCCGGAGTTCATGAAGCGGTGCGTCAAGTGTTTGGTACGTGTTCATCCTGGCTTCCTCAGGGTGGGCACCGTGCAGGGCAAGTGTGTTTTGTCCAGCAAAGTGTTTATGCCTCTTGAACACCCGATTCCATTTGTACGCACCGACGTGTTCCTGGTCACAGTGCAGCTGAGTGGCAGGTGCCTGTTGCAGGTGCTTGTGTGTAGCTCGCTTTCTTTTTTTTTTAAACCATGACTTTGTACACATTTCTTGACTGAGGAAATTTATGATGAAACCCATGTGTCTCTGATGCTCATTTGAGAGGGGGGGGGGGGGGAGAAGGAGGGGAGTTGGAAGATGGTGGGAAGGATGAGGTTGGGGAATTGTTGTGATTGTTTACTTTTTGTGAGAGGTTGAGGGGGGGGGGGGGGGTGTGTGAGTTTTTCCCTTGGAGTTAACATGGGTTCTGACTCCACTTCCCAAAAAGTCCTTCGAAATAGACTGTAAAGTGAGATTTATACAGGTGAGAGTAAAAGTGATAAGGAACTGTGATCTGTGAACAAAGAACCCACACACAGAGGGGGATTGAAAATGTTACAAATGTTTTTTTTCAGTATATTTTGCTCTTTTTTTATGACAGTGTCCCTTTTCCTCCTTCATGGATTGAAATTTGGTAAAGGTGGTAAGTTGGGGTTTTTTGGGGTATGTCACTAGATCAGTGACAGGTAAGTAATTTGACATAAAATTCCCATTTTTGCGTCCAGCGAAAGAGTCCACATCACAGGTCAGCTGATGCAGTTCTGTATGTTCAATTTTTTGGGTTTTGTGGTTAAAGTAATACCCACCAATAATGGCAAAAATTGCAGGATTACAACTGGTGACATTTAGTGTACAATGCATAGGATTTTTGTTTGTTTGGTTTGTTTTTTTGTTTTTGTTTTTGTAAAATTGTATAAACTTTTGACAGTTTTGTAGTTTTACTCGATTTACTGAAATGTGAAATTTGATACAATTTTTCCTAATTTGTATCATTTTGAGAGGGTGATTTGTTGGCTTCTTGATAGTATGGATACCAGCATGTGCAATAAGGACTAGGTAGGAAGAAACTCTCTAGAGAGAGCTTGACTGCAGGTTTTCAGAAGAAAAAAAAAAAAAAGGAAACACACTCGCACATACACATACAAGTGATTCGGCCCTGAACTCCTTACACTCTAAGGACGCCAGGCCTCATCTAGGTCGTGACCCCCAGTTGCCTTTCTACTTCCAACTTTTTTTTTTCTTTCGCGCTGCTGGGATTTGAACCGGCAACTTGTGGCTGGGTGGGCGTCTGAAGGCGTGCCTTTTTAGGCAGACATCTTACCCCACTGCTAAGGGCACGCTTGTTGAAAGCTGGGGAATTGAAGCCCTATGAAGATCACTTTTGTTCCTCCTCGACCGACTGCAGCTGGAACTCTGTTTTAGCTGCCTCTGCCATTGCCTTCAGGGTTCTGGTCCTCTTCATTCTTGAAATCTCAAGCTTTTTTTATCAGAGGCTGATGAGCCTACAGATTTCCTTGCTCCAACCTGTACGGCAAGGACCTGGGCCAGGAAACAGGACTCCACAGGCTGCTGGCATACTTCTCAGTCTTGTAGATAGGAGCTTGAGGAGGCTGTTGTTTCCTGCTCATCAGTCGGTTTTTGCTAGTGTGTATGATAACGCAGAAACTACCCTTTAACAGAACTGGGTTGAGAGATGGAATGCCACCCAAGGACGTACCCACTGGGTTGTGGTGCAGACCTGGCGAACAGGACGGATCTAGACTCCTCTCAGAAGGACGATCTAGATACCCAACCAGTCTCTAAGACACTTTGTGGAATGATAGACCGTGGCTCCTAGGAGGAACTGACTGACAATTAGGTAGTGGTCTGGGTTCTGTTTGACCTTTGTGGACGTCTTGCGGACTTGGGACACAGTAGAAGCTGCATTGATTTTCAAGACTTGGGGGGGGAAACGATACGTGACTTGATGATGAATTCTGTAGACAGGTGGATTGTTGTTGTTGTTGTTTTAAGAGGTGTGTTGATTCTAATCTATCGGTTTCAGCCATGCTTATTACATTCTGCTTCCACCTCTATGGAAGACTGCAACAGTCAGGTATATTCCTTTTTTTTTTTTTTTTTTTTAAAAAAAGGTGTCTAAAGAAGTTTGTTTTGAACTGGGATTTTTATTTTCTTTTCAAGAGGAGGAGGAAAGAATTCAGCCATGTAAATTTTATGTTGCTCCCACAGAGTGTGCAGGGCAAACGTTATGTACAGTTCAGATAATTTTTGCATTGATCCGATCCGTTAACTGATTTCGCTCTGTGTTACAGTTTATACATGATCATGTAGATGTATATAGGCTAGTTGTGCATACCTGGCAAATGGGTTGATGACAGTAGTCATCATCGTACCTCAAGTGTCTTAGCATCCAGTACATGTCTTTATGACAACATTCCTCTGCATCACAAGCTGGCATGCTCTGGTGGGCGACTTGCAGAGAGAGGGAGGGGTCTCTGCCAGTTTTCTGCCAAACCGAGGAGGATTGTCAGTGATGATCTGACCTGAGAATACGTCACGTTTTTACGTTGCGCTCATCACGTAGCAGGGATGTGTAAAGATTTTGTGGCATCTTGTCGATACTATATCCACAGTATAGTTTTCTTAAGAGTGTGTGTGTGTGTGTGTTTTTTTTTTTTTTTTTTTTTTTTTCAAATGATTGTTTTTTTTTAGACCTCAGGTATGTGCAGTCCTGAGGACTTGATTTATAAACAGATTTGGAAATTTCTTATGGGAATTCAGCAGTTATTGTTGTCACAGGCGACGCTGAATTATTTCAGTTTGATAGCATAATGCTGTTGCAGAGCTGCCAAGGCGTCATAAGCACAGGGTATAGCAGTTCGACATTTTAAGTGTAGCATTTCAATTTTAAGCTCAGCAGTTGTGTGTCATGTCATGTCTGACTCGGTGGCACTCTTAAAAGCTTTTCACTTTGCACACATCATGGCAGACTTAGAAGATGCAGATCTCGCTAGTTATCACATGGTTTTGACTTGACCTGCAGAAAATCAAAATGGCCAACAATGACACCAGTCAACAAGGCAGCAAAGTGGCAGTTGTCTTTAGCGACTTTCCTTCTTTCTCTTCCTTCTTCTTACTGAACTGGGCAATGTTTTGATGAAACGGGTCTACGATCTAAAGAGCTATGTCATCTCTGTTCTATTTATGCTGCTACTAAGTCCGTGAAGAGAGATTTTTTTTTTTTTTCATTTTAACGGGTGGCACGGCATTTCACCACAAAGTGTAACATTGCAGCAGTGTCAGTGGAGTCATAGCGTGCACTTGGCAGCTCTGCTGTTATAGTAAATATGTTGCGCTTTTTTTTTTTTTCTGCTGTGTACCTTGATTCAACTACATTCCTTTTTTCTCGGTCTTTGAAAATAATTGTGAAAACAAGAACTTGAATTGGTAAGTGATGGTGGGAATTATACTTGTAGCTTAAGGTTGGGCATGTAGTTCGCAATCAGAGTTCATTTCTAAGCTTCCCTTCCTTCCTCAGTAGCACTCTTAAAGCCGAAAACTTTGCTGTGCTGCATCATTTGACTGGAAGCAACGTCACTGGAGAATGAAGGCATCATTTTTGCTGGTTTGGAAATACTGCAAGCGGAGCTATCTTGTCTTATAGCTGGAGCTATCTTGTCCGGTTAACTGTATGCTCTTCAGAAGTTCTTAACAAACTGTCATCAGTATAGTACATGAACTGTGCTATCGCTTGTCCAAATGCCTCATGTCAACTGTTTAAAAAAAGAAAAGAAAAAAAAAAGGTCTTTTTGGTTGTAAACAAGGAATCACGAAGTGGCTTCATTTATGCGTTTTTTATTTTTAGTTTATTCATTGTATAGTGTAAATATGATGTGGTTTTATGAATTGTTTGTAACAGTTTTAGTGTCAAGTGCAATATGTAATGCAAAGCATTGATGAATTTTAACCAGCTACTTTAGACAGTGTCATTGATGTTCAGAAACGTTTTTTTTTTTAATTCTTAATATTCATCTAGTCCTTGCCAAAGTTGTTTTAGTTACTGGAAGAAAAGTTAGGTTTTCACTTTTTTCATCCCGGGATTGAATATTCATTTCTAGGTATCCAATCGTTTCAACTGGACTCAAGTATCCACACAGATGTACATCTTGACATTAAGAAAAGAATCACTGTGACGTGCTTGGGAGCAGAAAGGATTAGTTAAGAAAGCAGGTTTGATGTAAGCGTTTTGAGTTGTTTCGTTTTGGCGAAAAATCTGATTTTGATTGTACCGAGGATGTTTCTGGACCAGCAAAAGAACCAGATGTAGAACATGATGGTGGGGTCAAGTTCATTCTGATGGATTGTAGAAGATTCAGTGCCTGTCCCATACTTCATGATCACCGTTACGTGATTGGAAAGAAATGAATAAATAACCATCCCAAATTGCTTAGGGCTATGTTTTCCTATTGCAGTAAATAACGCATTTAAAAAAAAAAAAAAATTTTTTTATGTTTGTTGATGTATCAGTTGTTGCTATCCATGATATGTCGGTGATATAAAATTCTGTATAGTGTCGGTGAACTGTACCGTCATTGATGTGTACATGTTGGTGATGCGTCTTGTTGTGTCCCACTTACAATACTGCAGCTATGTGTGCTGTTATTTGTTGTTTCATGACCAATTGTGTTGAATATATTCTTACCATTATCTTTGAGCCAACATTTATTACTGAACGTCCACTTGAAATGTTTTTATCTTCATACGCAGAGAAAGTGAATGGGATTTATCATTAATGCTCGTCTTAATGATCTTTAAGAGTTTAGGGTAAAGAATAGTCTACACAGCAGTTGTGATTTGGAGAGCAGTCGCTTCTTTTCATCATTGTCAGTGACAAGTGTTGTTCGATAGCTTTAGTGGCGTTTTGGTGTGTGTGTGTGTTCTTTTTATTACATAAAAGAAAACATTCCTCAAGAATGTTGCCCCTGTTGTGATTGTATAGTGATACCTCTTTTTTTTTTTTTCACTGTGATTGGCTTTCTTCCCCCAAACATGAACTATATTCAGTGTGAGTGAACATTCAAATGGCATTTGTCGCATGCAAATTTCCCACCTCCCTAATCCCCTCTCCTCTCATTTGCTCAGCAAGTCACTTGGTGTCCAGTTTACCTGTACAGAATTAGGATTAACTCGCAACAGTTTTTGAGATCTGTGCATTTTGCATGAATTTTTTCTTAATTTTTTTTTTTCTAACATTCTGCATGTTATTTCTAAAATAATAATATTTTTGTGATGAATGTGTCTATTTCAGGTTTCCTAGGCAATACATTGCTTCAGATAACAAAAATGTTTTAAATACCATAATTCCGGGAAGAAAATCATCGATCACCACCGGTGATTGAAATTCAAGGGAAAGAACTGAAGAGAGTTCAGTCAAAAATTTTTCCCTTTTACCTTGATTAGACATAAGCAGTGAAGGAACAGGTCCAGTCTCAAGGTTTAAGGACAGTACTTGCTGTTGTTTTTTTATTTTCTCTGCATTCTCTACGATCGAAGAAGCTCAAGGCAGTGTATTATCCGGGCAAAGAGGAACGTGATTGATTGTGGGCCTGACAATCCTCCCATGCATGGATTGTGGAGATCTTTCCATATGGATTGTATATTCACCTTTTTGAAAGTCTGCACACGGGGTTTCCGCTTTTCTATTGTTCTGCCTTCATTCTCCTCATCTGTCTCCACTCGCTCGCTCCAGTTGTTGGGACCGTCAAGAAAAAGGTGGCGGTAAAGCATTCATGTCCACGTGTTGTTAAGTCTTATCATTTTCTTTAGATAAGGGGTGTAGTTCTTATTTTAACTTGCTATTGCCCAAACTTACCATCCACTGTTGATGGGGCAGCAAGTACGACTTGACGTTTAACAAACGTGTGTGGAGACAGAATCTTCGCAAACACAATGAAAACATCATGTACCACACTGTGAAGAGTTGATTTTTAAACGTTGTCATATTTTTAAACACTGTCATACTATTTGAATTTTGTTTGATCAACCAAACATTGTGTTACAAGTGTATCAGCAAGCAGCTGTGTTCTCTATCCACTTTGAGTGTTTCACCTAAGGTGCAAAATCCCTGGTTGTTTTAGTTACTCGTATGTTTTTTATTCAGTAGAGCATTGAATGTTTGTATGTAAGAAAGGGCTACCAAAAGGGCAGGAGATATTCAATTACTTTTTAATGAAAGTGTTGTCTGTAGTGAGTAGTGTTCTGATGCATTGTGTAGTTAGGTTAGGTTCCTTGCATTTTATGAGGAAAATGACGGTGTTATGTTGGTTCTGTTATATTGTGTGTCCATGGTTTGTTCAGTCATGCATGTTATTGAACTTGTCATTGTACACTGAGGCTGTTCTCGGTACTTTATGGAGAATAAATGTTATCAGTCTGTGTATTGACATACGCGTTTGAGTTATGCTCTGTGTGTGTGTGGGGGTGTGGTGTACATGTGTGTGATTGTGTGCAGTGTGTGTGTATATGTCCAATATGTGTGTGTGTGTGTGTGGTGTAAGTGTGTTTGTGAGCGAGTCTCTGTGAGTGTGTGATGTATTAAAGGTGTGTGTGTGTTTTCTCTATGCCCTTTATGCAGCTGCCAGTCTGCTTACCCTGGTTGCCCAGTACACAGTCAGACTTGGGGACTGTCCTGTTGCATGGCAGTTCTCGGGGAGCTGTCGATATCAAGCCTTCATGAGGCAGACCAGGAGAGGAATCGGGCCGCCACTGCCCACTGGTTTTCTGAGGAGCCTGTTCTGATCCAACACACAGAATGTGCCTTTCGTGTGTTGACTGTCATTCTGACAGTTTTGAGTTCAAACCCCAGCAGCACCCCAGCAACACTTGGTGGGTCATGTGTGAAGACCCGTTAACCCTCTCCGTTTTGTGGAACTACACTCACAATATACTCACAAATATACTAACATTCCAACATTTTCTGTTTTGGATTAAAAGACATGAAATCCAACCAGAGACAGTTCGATTTCTGAAACGCTTTGACTGGTTCGTATTATCTGTGCTTTGACTGGTTCGTATTATCTGCCTCTCAACCCAAGACATTGACAATAATTCCACTTTTGTGCCAAGATGTCTGCAGCAAAGTCCTACACTGAACCATTCAGGAGCTTTCAATTCACAATCAAAACTGCCCCCTACATCTCCAGCCTCCTACGTTTGGATTCCACAAGCTTGACAGCTGCACCTGTAGACCATGAACATTCTCAGCAATAACACTAAATCGCCGTGCTTTGCTCTACAACTCCAGTCTCGTGAGTTCAATGGAACCCATGCCTTGCAATGAGACCAGCCCTCTCATGTTCAGACAAACAGCACTATCAACAAAGCATTCTTCGACCCAAGATTCAGGATAGTATGTGCTGTTGGAACTACCTGCATGCATTTCCACCTGTGGCTCTGTTCTTGGTGGTGCTTGCTTGCAACGTTAACCCTGAGGAAGCAATTTTCACACTTAAAAAGAGTGCTTTCCAATACAGCACCCCGCCCCTCCCTCCCCATCCCGCGACTTTTCCCTCCTCCCTGTCCCACTCTCTTCTTTCTGCTGTCTACTCTCTCTCACAGCGTGTTCCATACATTGTAGTACATAAAGAATCGCATCAAGTTTCCCCAAACACTTTCACAGCAATGTTCACCTATGTTCAAACACTTTCACAGCAATGTTCACCTTTGTTCAAATACTTTCACAGCAATGTTCACCTTTGTTCAAATACTTTCATAGCCATGTTCACCTATGTTCAAATGGTATGATCAGAACCTTGAAGGTGTTGACACAGCGGCTGTTAAGAACTGATGTGTACATTTTGCAGACACTTACACGGTGTTTGTAAGTCGCTTCCACAGGGCCAGATTTTTGTTTGTGTGTGGGGACGACTCTGAAAGGCCCTTGGTGGCTGGCTGTGCTATAACAACACCGACACCCACACTAGCAGGTTGTGCATCTTCTCTTCCCTCAACTCCTTGGGACAGTCACTTAGGCACCTTACCTTACTGCAGAACAGTTCAGCAGGTTCCTCCACTTCCTGTCGCTGTATGCCGAGGCCTGGGTCTCGGCAACTGTTTTCCCTGTCCACTCTGTAACGTCCGTTGTGGTTTGTCCGTTTGTCTTTTTTTCCTGTCATTGTCGCACTCCTTGAACTGTTCCATGGAGGACTTCACGCAAGGCCATAGGATCTTGTTACAAGGCCATAGGATCTTGTCACAAGGCCATAGGATCTTGTTACAAGGCTATACCAATGTAGTTTTCTTTCTCTGACCGACACCTGCAGATCTTCGGATGGTCCTATGTACTGCTTGACGGTCTGATACGCTTGACTGGTGGTACAATCAGTGTATCTTTCTCTGCGTAGGCAGGCTGATACTCCTGTGGACACTCCCTGTGTAGACTGGCAAGGATTAATCCCATCTACCCAACAAAGGGAGTGGAGTTCTGTGTGTATGACTGCTTTTTTTATCTGGCCATTAAGGCAGCCATACTCCAACTTCGGGGAAACTGGTGTATCTGATTCTTAGTATCTTGCGGTTAGCGTTATTTCCACTGGATTGTTCTTTCCAAATCCTCTGAGGATCCCCTGCCTGGCATATGTACAAAAACGCGATATACACCAGCACACGCACGAGCCTGATCTAATATCTCATGGACATGCTCTTCTCCTTCCACGCACCTTTTAACTGGGACAATGCTGTGGTGGTCTTTGGGAGGATTTGCGGTCTGGGTCCCTCACTGATAACGATCGACCCCAAGCAAGAGAACTGGTTCCAGCTTCTGAACGTGGACAGCAACATCAGTATGGATGGTGGTGTTGTGGCTGGCCACCAACTTGGTCCTGTTCAGGTGATTTCCATGGCATATCTTGCCGAGGTTTCATCCAGTTGTTCGACAAGCTTGGCCACTTCTTGCTCACTGCCTGCCAGGCCGTCGATGTTGTCTGCCAATCGAAGGCTTGTGATGGTCCTTCCTGCCTGTGCTGACGTGATCTTCAAGTGTGTCAGTGCACGTCTCTGAATTCTATTGGCTGGCAGCCAAGATGTGGCCTTGAGAGAGGTTGACTGGGGTGAAGCTGATACTGTTTACCATTGTAGCCCAGTCTACAGCCTGTTCAGGGCTGTCAAACTTACGCTGGGAAAAAAAAAAAGCCTTCGTCCTGAAAACCAGCCCTGATGTGGACCGCAAACTATAAGCAACATTATTTTTATCTTATCCCTGAAAACCAGGTTCGATCCTGGAGAAGTGTCGGACAACAAAACACATGACAGGACATGGTTGCTAAAGTACTGAATTGTTAAGGCAGCGAAAGCTATTCCACTTGATGTCTTGAGCCTAGATTACAAAAACAAAAAAAAAATTTTTTTTTTTAACTTAAGATTTGTTTTCGAAAATCAAACGTACGAGAACTACATGAGAAAAGCCACACCGGCAAAATAGTCAAAACAGAATGGGAAACTCATGTTCTTTCCGGAAAGTGTGTACAGTTTTCAATACCTTTTCACCAGATTTGAAAAAAAACAAAAACACTGGCCTGTCATAAACTGTGACCAGGGATAAGCGTGTACAAGAGTTTACCAAAGATGGAAGAATGTTTCATAGATGCAGAAAGCGGCTAACGACAGTAAACAAAGACTACATTCAATTCATGTTGTTTATAGCTAAGCTGACAAAAAAAAGGCAGTGAAAGAGAAGAGGAACTTGCTAGCACAGAACTTCCCACAGGCAGTGGAGATTTCTGTACTGAAATAGCCTCCAGCATCCTGAGAGATGACAAAACAAAAAAAAAAAGACATGAACACATGCCATGGCGCTGTGTATGTGCTTCCGTCTGCACACTGCAAACCCTCCTCCAATCAGCTGTCACTGTACACTGAGGAGGAGTATACTGAGAAACAAGGACACTGGGTCAAGGGTCTATTCACAACTGGGGCACAATTGCTTGACAGCACACTCAGGGAATGATGGAAACCGCATGATGTTTTGAAGACTGTTAAAACTCAGCTGAAACTTAGGGCCTATGTCACACATGAACCAAAAGTCACGCATGAGCCATAAAACAATGTCACAAAACATGCAGCATTGTTTCCCATCTGGCATACTTTAGTTTGAAACAGGCACGAAAGCTGTTTTGCCCTTGTTTACATTTCATAACATGCTGTAATTTGGCAAAATGCATTCTGCAGATTTGGTATTGTGAGTCAGCGAACCGGACTACGCCTCGCTGGAAAATCAAACAGCCGCAACTGAACAGGCTCACTTCAGAGTTTTGACATGGTAAACACTTCCTCTTTGATCGAGCTACTTCAAAGCTATGGGGACCTCCGGGATGCCAGATAGCTGAAAGGAATGAAAACGGAAAAATATGCAGTTGCAGGGCTCCCATTGGGAAATGCAAAGATCACCGAAATTCTGCGGGGTTCTGGTATGCCTGCTCACCCTCTCTCCCGAAAAAAAAAATGTGAAGGTTGATTTCAAAATAATGCAGTGTGCCACCAATCTGAGCACTGAGTGGTGTCGTGTCTACTTTTGGGTCCAACGACAAGAAAGTCCACATGCAGAGCTTTTGTCTGTCACTTTTCTCTTTTGCAGTGTCTACTTGATGCACGACATCTAAGTGTGTTTTCAACACAATACTAGAAGTAACATACGATTGCATGTCAGTGCAGAAGCATTCTGCAGACTGAGCTGCCACTTCCTTTCTGTGCACATGATTTAAAAATTTTTTTTTTTTTTTTTTTTTTTTTTACATACTCATGTTTTACATGTTGCTGAAGTCTGCAAATTTGTGAAGTTAGGGGCCCCTGTACCTGTACCAGATACCTGGCAGTGTGGCACAAGTGTCTGAGCCTCTCATTTTTCTGAAGGCATTTCATTGTGTGACATGCCTTCAACAAAAATGCTTCACTGCTGTTATTTTCACCTCTTTGAAAAGCGGGTCTGACATGGGAATAGTTGTGCAATACAAGCCTTTTGCCTCAACAAGAGTGTCCCTCCCAACACTGCTGTGATAAAATCATCCCATCAGTATCTACAAAGAAAAGAGGAGAAAACTCATGGCCAGGTTTATTGTTGGGACTGATCACTGCAAAACTGTGTGATATTCATCACCTGCATGTGTTGCTTTATCACTAATTTCACTGTTCTTCTCGCACACTCCAGTAGATCGCTCTGCTAAAAATGATCAACATACATTCACAATTCTCTTCCAGCCCAGCAAACATACATGTGAACTTCTGAGGAAAAATGAGAATGAAACCGACTGTGGCATTACTGAAAAAGTAAAAAAGCATGATATAAATAAACTAAAAACAAGGTGCAGAAAATGATCTGTTTTTAACAAACATGTCATTGTCAATGCTACAAATAACAGATATTAAAAAAAAACCACAAAACAACACAACCAACATGGCAGTCACCACGAGACACAGGCCCAGACTGTATTCAGCAGTTTTTATGCCTTTTTTTTTTTTTTTTATAACATGTTTGTAACATTCAAAGAAGACATATCTGTTGAAACTTCATCCATCTGTTTTTCAAACAACATTTTGCACCTTGTTTTCTGTGTAAATTGTATTTTGCCCTGTGAAACAGATCTCTAACTGAACACCCATGAAAACTGGCTGAACAATTCAAACTACTCAAACTACTACGATTCTAGCAAGTCAACAAATAAATGTCGACTGAACTATAAAATGCAGCTAAAATTCAGCCAAGCGAACAAATCTGAAGAATCTACAATTCCCACATTCCACACAACTGACACCCATAGCAACTGACACCCATAGCAACTGACACCCATAGCAACTGACACCCATAGACTAATCAGCATTACAAAGTGTCAACACTCAGGGGAAAAAGGAATGGGGGGGAGAGGGGGGGGGGGTGGGGAGGGGAGATAAGCGCTGAATGCACTTATGGAAAGCAGTGCTGGCTTTCTTTCCTTTTTCATACTTTGGTGCACACACACACACACACACACACACACACACACACACACACACACACCTGTAAAAGACCTAAAGCTATGCAGTAAATCAACTGACAAAGCCACACAAAACAACTCCCTTCACAGACACGAACCTCATCAAAGTCTTCAGCTCCATCAAAACCGAACGTTGATCCATACGTCATCAATCAGTTCTCCAGAGTTTAACGAGAATGAAGAAAAATAACTCCACGGAAGAATCTTCACGCTTTTTTTCCCTTTGCCCTGCGCCATCAGTTTCTCTTTCTTCTTAGACTTTAGTTCCTTGAGGAAATCCTCCAGTTCGTTCAACTTGTTTTTCGATCGTTGCGCTGGCTCCCCATCTGCAAACTTTGTAGCTTCGCTATATGCGTCTGAAGATTTACTGGGACAGGACAGGTTTTTCTTGTCGGCGGTCATCAGGAAATTTCTGGCTAGAACTTGCTTTCCCTTTTCTGCCGCTGGGAAAATGCAGTCTGTGTCCTTCTGGGAGATGAAGGGGAGGAAGAGGAGGAAGAGGAAGAAGAGGAAGAGGAGGAGGAAGAGGAGGAAGATCTGATGAAACTTTTCAGTTGTTTTTCACGCTTTTTTCCTCGCGTTGCGGATGAAGCCGATTTCTTTTTTTGCCGATCATCTGAAGTAGAGGTGGAAGATGAAGACCTAGATCTTTTCTTTTTGCTTGAAGAAGAGTGTTTGGCATGTTCGCGACGTTCTTCAGAACTGGTTGAGGATAGAAATGAAGATGAAGAGGGGCTACGGTGTTTTTTTTTTCTTCTGAGCTGAAGAATGGAGAGCTTCTCCCTTCGCTTTTTATTTGCCGATGACGATGATGAAGACGATGAAGAGCGGCGCCTTTTCTTCTTCTTTGACTTGTCTCTGGAGTCGCTGTGCTGATAGCTGGGGCGTCCTCTCCTAGCGCGGCTGGATCCTTCTGAAGAAGAGGAGAAGAGGAGGAGGAAGAGGAGGAGGATCGCTTCCTCTTTCTGGAAGAGGATGTGGACTGTTTGTTAGGGACAAGCTGGTGAGAGAAGGAGGAGTCCACAGTGCCCGAGGACGTTCTGAACAGGAAGTGAATGTCCACGTCTCCGGGGTTCACTTTGCTGGAGGGTTTAACGTCCACATTGCTGATAATCTTCTCCATCCAGGAAGACATGCTGCTGTCCTTCCTGTGACGGGAACTTGTCTCCACAGTGTACTTCCCCTGTTCAGGGCTTCTCTTTCGGTCTTTGCCGTCTCTGTTCGGTGTGCGTTTCTCCCCTCCTCTTCGCTTTTGTCTCTTTGAGAATATCTCTCAGTTTTGAGGATCTTTGTGGATGTAGAATACGAGCAAGATGGATCATCTGTCTGCCCGATATTCACATCATCTTCTCTGTCTTTTCTCCTCTCTGTCCGCCGAAGTGGACTCTTTGCCCTGCTCCTTTCCATCCTCTCCTCCCTTCTCAAATACATGCTGTCACTTTCTTGAGAGGTCTTCGATTTGGGACTTGGATGGGGCGAGTCTGGCCCTTGCTGGTGTCCCATTCCTGGACTTTCTGAATTTTCCCGATTTCTCTGGTCAAGTTTGGCGTGGTATTCATGCCTGTCACTCCTAGCTTCCACGAACTCCCATGATTCCCTTCTCGACCGTTTTTGGGAAGGCTCTTTCGTCTTTTCAGGTTGCTCATCAATCTCCCAAATGTGAGATGCGTCTCCAGCATCTCGCGTCTGATCCTTGTGCTCAGAGTGGCCTCTCTCCTTACGCTCGGTTCCAGGGCGGCGTTGAGACAGTCCGCTGTCCTCAGAGGCAGTGGAGGTGTTGGCGGACATGTAGCCCACGATCTCCTGACACAGCCGCTTCTCCAGGTCTTCGAGGGACAGGTGCTGCAGCTCCAGCTTCTGCAGGGTGAGGTGCTGAAGCATCAGCTCCTTCAGTTCTGACATCTTGCCGGAGGCTCCTGCTGCAGAGCTGACAGCTTGTCCTCCACCTTGGCCTGATGGTCCACAGGAAGGTCCATGGCCTGCGTCTCTTGGCCAGACCTTCCACTAGGATTCTGACTGGACGGGATACCCGGTCCTCCGCTATCTGTGGGCTTGCGAGATGGTTTGTCAGCCTCCTCTTCCTCCACCCACTTGCCAGTCACTTTCGCCGACTTCTCACTTCGTCCCTCGTTTCTGGACAGTTTGCGGAGACATCTTTCTCGATCCACTTATAGGAGGCCTGTTCACTTGACCGATCGCCGGATCTGTCCGTTTTGGATCTCTTCTTGAGGCCATCTCTATCACCACTGGTTGACCTGTGTTCTGTCCTTTGCACTGGCCTGTCTGCCAAGACCTCTCTGCTGTCTCTGACGCTTGTTGTTTCTCTGGACCAGCTCTCGCCTTCCTCCAGCTCAGCTACTGTGTCAAATTCTTCATCTTCTTCAGCTTTTTTGATGGACATGTCTTTGTTGTTCTTTCCAACTGCTTCGCGCTGGGACCATCTGCTGGTGGCTCCCTCAGAGCCTGTTCTTCTGGGCAAACTGGCTCTGTAATGTTCCTCTTCTTCTGTCAGCCACTTGGGTTTTTCGTCATCCACAGGTTGAGCTGCAGACTCATGTTTAGTTGGTTTCCTATCTGCTCTCTCTTCTATCACTTTGGGGGATACATCTTCATCCCATTTACTGGAGACCAGTTCCTTGAAACCTTTCACCACGTCACTCTCTGTGGTCTGTTCAGCCACTGTGTCTCTGGTCCATACCGCTTGATGGGTATGTCACCTTTGGAGTTTCTTGGCTCTTCTTCAAGCTGCACTCTAGCAGCTGCAGTGTCTGACCATGTGCTGTGAGCTGGCTTGGTCTTCTTGCCTCCCAAAGGAACGTCTGACCATGCCTTGAACGCCTCTCTGCTCTGTGCTTCAGCACCCTTGTTCTTTGCAGCAGATTCCTGTCTAGGAGACTTGGAAGACTCACTGTCTTTGGCAGCAGGGCGGTCAACTCGTGACCACCTGCTGCCAACATCAGGTCTGAGCAGATGCCGCTGATGTTGGTTCCATATCAGTTTTATCTGCTCTCTTTTCTCCGGGTTGGTTACCTTCATTTCAGCAGTCTCTGACACTGTCGCCATGTCAGTGACCACAGGCTTGACAAGGATATGCTTTTGTCCACCATCACCCCCTTCACCAACCTCAAGATCCCAGCGAGAGCGGCGAGTTGGTGAATCCCACTTGGAAGGAACAGTCAGTGATCCATCTCTGGCGATGATTGCAGCGATCTCTTTTTCAGTTCGCTCTTGATCAGCCATGGAAAGGTCGCTGATGGTCTCTGACTTCTCAGATTTTTCAGCTTCATGTCCTCCCGCCAGTGAGCTCAAGCCTGTCTCCTTGGAGATGGTTTGCAGCAGGTCACTGTCTTCCCTCTCTGTCTCCTCTTCTCTGAAGTTTGTTCGACTCCAGTTCTATCATCAAGGTCTACTCCTTTCCCTTCTTTCTGTCCATTTTGTGGATGTCCGTGGGTTTTGTCTCTTGTTTGTCCGGTGACTTTCTGTCATCTTTTGTGTTCTCATTTCTGTAGTCTTTGTTTCCATCCATTTTCCTCATATCCTTAGCAACAGCTGAAAGATCCTTGTCCTCTGTAAATCGTTTGTTTTCTTTGCTCTCTTTTCCTTTTGTCTCTTGGCCGCTTTTCTTTTCTTTGTGCTTGGAGACGTGTTTCAGCTCAGAAAAGTGCCGACTGCGATCCTTGTGCCGGCGTTCCTCTCTGCTGTGTTTTCTGTCCTTGTGCCAATTCTCATCCATGAAGTCTCTGCTTCCCCTATGACCCCTCCAAGCACTGCCTCGGCTGTCCCTGCTGTATCTCTCTTGCCTACTGTTTCCGCCCTCTCTAGAAGCACTTCGCCTGTGACTTCGACTTCTTCTGTGATCTTGACTGTCTCTGCGGTCACGGTTTCGATCTCGTCGGTCAGTGCTTGCTTTTCTGCTGTTTCTTTTCCTCTCTCGACTGGTGTGGCTGCTGTCAGAGGAACTGCTGCGACTGGAACTCTGGCTTCGGAATGGCGCTTTTTTAGTCGGCCGGAGTCCCACAAGCACTTTGTCCAGCTGGCGGGATGACGCCCCAATGTAGGTGGACAGGTCGTCCCACTTGGTGTTAGCTCCCCCTGCTCTGTCCTTCCCCTCAGCAGCACTGGCTCCTTCGCTTTTCTGAAGAAAAGCATCCATTAGAGCATGTCCGAAGGAACCCTTCGCATTGCCTTTACGGCTGGAGGAGGAAGAGTGCTGGCTGTGTGACCTTGAGCTGCTGCTGCTCCTGGACGACGATTTTGTCTGAGATCTTCTCTTCCCACTCTGCCTCCGTTGAGACGACACTGAGGAACTGCTGTGGCTGGGTCTTTTTCGATGACGACTGCCGCTGTTTGATGAGAGGCGCCGTTTGGAGGGTGACGGGGATGGAGACGCTGAGGGCGCTTTCTCCCTGGAGGTCTTGCTGCTCTGCTGGGACTGCCACTCTTCAAACATCTTGTTCAGCTCCGCATGGGGGGAGCGGGGAGCCGAGGGGGGGGGAGGAGGAGGAAGAGTCTGACTGCTCCTTAGATTTCTTCCGCTCTTTCTTCTTCCTGGATTTCTTGGAGCTTCCTGGTGAGGACAGTCCACTGTCGCGTTTCTTCCTGTTCACATAAAGATGAATGCAAACACTGTCACCATGATTTCTTTGGGACACAGATCAGATGAATATGAAGAGAATTACACTGTCTCCACCCCATCAATCTTTCTTTTGAATTTGATAACTGAGGATGATTTCTAACCCATAGAAAAATGATTAAGGGTTATTTTGTCACAGGGTTCGTATTAAGAAAAGGGTTAATTATATAAACACTTTTCTTATTAACTTTTTAGACCCAACTGGGCTAAATTTCCAATGTCAATACATAGCCACAGACCACTTATAAGTAACAATAAAGACCAAACTCTGGTATCTAACCTTATCATTATTTGAAGATGGGGCTGTCTGCTTCATCTACAGAAAAATTAACTGTTCATAATGCTGATGTTGGTATGGTCAAATTTTTTATCAGTATCTCTGAATAACTAAAAGTTTTTTTTTTTTGTAATTAGTCTTTGATTCCACACAGGAAATGGAGTTCACTTGCAACAACCACAAAATCTTTGTTTTTTTTAAGAGAGGGGAAAGATCAAATTTACAAACCTTCATCCACAATGTCAGATTTCACAGACTTTCAGACCTTAAAAACTGTACCTTAGTTTTCTTCAAACATTTCCTAACCTTTTACTGACCATATAAACCCTGTTTTAAGATCTGGGGGTTAGCGGTGAATTCAAAGGCATTGCATTACATGCCAACAGGCCTTTCCATTATTTGGGATGAAAATTTTGCATCGTACAACTTTACTTTCAAGTTTTTATGGAGATGGAGTAGTGGTGGAATGGGGGAGAAGAGGAAGAAATTTTTGTTGTCTCACCATCTGTCACTCCAGTGGCATTGCTGTCAAAATGCTCATTCTACCTACCCCCCCCCCCCCCCCCCACCACCACCACCACCACCACCCCCTCCTGCTCCACTTACAGTCACACCATGACTTATCCCACCACAGATCTAGAACCAAAAAATCTGCAGGGCAAGTCATCAAGAGGCAACCCGCCAGAGAAGGCACTGACAGCGCTGCACAGTCACTTAGGCGTTCAGTGGTGACGTTCTGATCCAACATACACAGGACACCATCTACTAAGCCTCCCACTGACAACAATAATTGCTCAGTTGCGGAGCCAGCATCCCCTGCAAGAGGCACCTCTACGTCTGTCCAACAACAGAACTCACGAACTCACCAATCCTGGCTACCTCCACATAAACTCACCAACGGCACAGACATGGGAAGGAAATCAAAACGGAAACGGACGTCACAATGCGAGTAGGGCATGAAGGACCATGGCATTTTAAACTTTTTTTTAATGCCAGTTGATGAAGATGATGCAGTGAAGTTCAATTCTGGTTTAAGACCACATGACAGGGTTGTACACTGTAACACATCCCACCATCAACACAGGCTCCACAGATACACACCGCATGACAGGGCTGTACCCTGTAACACATCCCACCATCAACACAGGCCCCACAGATGACAGGGCACCCGCATGACAGGGCTGTACCCTGTAACACATCCCACCATCAACACAGGCCCACAGAGATACAGACAAACATGCTATTGGTCAGGAAACTTCAGCAACACTCCCAGAAACGTATCCATTAGAGAATGAGACTGGACTGTGTGGTCCCAGTCTTCCCAACTGAGCCCATAGCAAATTCAGTTTGGGTAGGAGCATGTCAGGGCAGAAAAATCCCACAAATGTACAGGGCTCTGATCGGAATCGAACCCATCGTGCCAGTGGTTGATCCCACAACATTACGACTACACCATGGCAGCCAGTCAATTTCTTTTTTTTTTTTTTTTTTTTGTTTGAGACAACTTGTTTCATTCCCTTCCCTTCCTTCATAAACCCATACAAGCGCACATATGCATACCCCTACCCGCCTTCCAGCCCTCTCATCCACCCACTCCTTAAGCAACACCCATCAGCGGACCTACCGGCCATCTTTCTTCTCAGCTTTCATGAGTTTGATCAACTTGTCAGCACTTTTCTGCAGACTGTCTCCCTCTTCCTCAGAGGAACTGCTGGAGTCGCTGCCACTGGATTTGCTTCCCTTGGTCGACTGCTCTTTGCCTGGGAGACACAAAACCACAGGATTCTCACAATCACTCGTTGACAGATGTGCTATGGACCAGTTATCGATCAATCCCATGTCACATTTTTCACCATTTCCGTTATATGTCTACTTACATGCCAAGAAGAGGAGTTTGTGTCATATTCTCTGTCGGACTGTTCTGCTGTGCCGTGTGTTAATCTTCTGCAAACTGTGGCCAATGTGCTTGCTCTGCGGGCCAAATCTTGCCGCAAACACAGTCCTACCAACCCACCCTGGCTCTCTGACCGCCTCAAGCAATCAGCATTTTTTTTCCTTACTTCTTTCAGTGCAGCAGGCAGCCCCAATCCCATCATTTCAAGGGCTGAGTATGCAGGTCACTGTGTGTTATGCAACATGGTTGTCCCTAGTGCCAAAGTCTGTTCTTTCCTTCCTCGGCCTTTTCACGACTAGTATGTTCAAATAATTAACCCTTTCCCTACCGGCCTGCATAACTCCCGGCTTGCTGAGTGCCAGTCGACCTACCTGTGGTTCAATGATACAGGCTGCCTGAACACAATCAATTGTGTAATGGGTCACTTTATTAAATCAGCTGTATCAAAGACATCAATGTCCATTACTCTACTTGCTTGCTGAAGACAAGCGTCTGCTGAAACACCAAGATGTTTCAAAAATATATGTCACAGCCATAGGGAGGCCCTCATCTCCACTGACCCAGAAATAAAATTGCTAAAAAAAAAAAGAGATTAAAAAAAAAAAAAAGCATGCAGAAACAGAGGGGGGGGGGGGGGGGGGGGGGGGGGGGGGGGAATCCTAGCACACCGACTCGCCCACACCCAACTCAGGCAAACACCAAGTACCCACAGAACAGTCTGTTCTTCCCATTGTTAATGAGAGAGACCCAGTTATGTCCCTTACTGGGAGATACTCATCTCCCTAATCAGTTTCGGTACATAGGAACAAAAGCTGCTCAGAGCAGCTCTCTACTCTCTCGACATGTGTCACCAACGGCAGCTGAAGTACTGACGGCAGTATTACTAGTATCGGTGATCCTACTTGCAGGCAGTTAAAGTGTTGAGGGCAGCAGTGGTACTAATCTTGGTGATCCTACCTGCTTCTGGTTTGGTCTTCCTATTCGTTCTACCTTCCCTTTCTTTGTTTTGCCACTCTGCCATTCTCTCCATAGTTTCCTTCTTCAGCAAGAAGCTCTGGGCTTCATCATTGTGGTCAGTTTCTTCACAATGCAAAATGGCAAACAACGCACAGGCACATGCTCCGATTCAAGCGCATGCACACAAACACACTACACATGCTCAAGACAGTACATTAAAGACATGCACACTCTTTACTACACACATACGCAGTACACTACACTTCACACACACACACACACACAGACATACAGACACAAACACACACACATGCCTTTGCTTAAGTCTGTGTCAGACCAACTGACATAGGCCAGAACATCAAGGCTACATCAAAATGTTGTTATGCTCTGTATAGTTGCGCGGAGATGTTTTCAATCATGACAAGCTCCTAGCATAACACCATCAGTCTCCAAAATCCCTCAAAGTCTGACTGTGGCTGCCCACGTGGCAGGTAATCAAAAATGATCACCCACGTAATGTTCTCATCCCTAGCCGACGCATTTGTACAAAAGTGCTCAAGTACATCGGCTGTTCGGATGATCCCTGGAGTCTTTTAGCCAGGGTACGACAACAACAACAACACAAACACAAACGCTTGTCTGCACATACGCGTACACACACACAAACACACTCTCTCTCTCTCTACGCACACAGACACACGCACATGCACACACACACACTCTCTCTCTCCCTCTCCCCCCACTCACACACACACACACACACACAGAGATGCACACACACACACACTCTTTCTCTCTCTCAACAACCACACAAACACACACACACACACACACACACACACACACACACACCACACACACACCACACATACACGTACACACACACTCTCTCTTTCTCTCAACACACACACACACACACACACACAGAGGGTTAATTACCTGCAGACATCGGCATTTCTCCAGCCCGCGCACACACACACTCTCTCTTTCTCTCTCTCACACACACACACACACACACACACACACACACACACACACACACACAGAGGGGTTCATTACCTGCAGACGTCGGCATTTCTCCAGCCCATGCTTGGCCTCTGTAGACCGAGGATCCAGTTTCAGCACTTCTCTGTAGTTCTCCACTGCCTCCTCCAGGTTGCCCTCATCTTCTTCATACCTGCCTCACACACACACACACACACACACACACACACACACACACACACATAATCACCATCTGTTGCATCAAGGGAGATAATTCTGGAGGTTATGGCTCCTGCACAGCATAGAGGTAAGTACCAAGCACCATTCTCTCACTCTTTTTTTTTTTTCCAAAGGGTTTCTTACTTATCAAGAGCATCATTCAAGCCAAGTGGGAACAGAGTATTTGTACAGACTGGTAAGTATGAGAAAAAGTGTACAGACACAGAATTTTTTTTTTTTTCTTTTCTTAAAATACGAGTGGCGCTGTGCTTCGGTGAAGCACTCTCCCCCTGAGAGGATATATCTGGAACTTTATATAGAGAAATCTTTTGTGACAGTGAGCTTATACATGTTCTTCCCTTCATACCCTTACCCATCCACCACTCTCACTCACACTCCTCACGCACGCACAGATCTCCACGCATCACTAACCGGCGAGCACACGCCACTCGAGTCTCCACCAGGTACTTCTTCGCGTTCACGTGACTGGGGTTCCCCTCCAGGGCTTTTCCAAAGTCGTCGATCGCCTTCTGGTACGAAGCGTTGTTGGCATACCTGTGATAACGTACACTTAACTGCGTGACTTTGTCTGATGAAGGGGGAGGCTGGTAACCTAGCAGTGCTCACTGCATGGCACCTACCACAGGCATTGTTGGGAATCAAACCGCTGCCAAACACCCTGTACTTTTGACCTGGACTGTGTTTATTTTCTGGATTAGTCAAAGCCACCGGCTTGGTGAACTGAAGGTTTCACTTCGACACGTCTGATAGAAACTGAAAATTCAGCTGTCGTCACCGAGACGTGTCCTCACTGCCTTACTCTCACTCACTCTCCCTGCTCTCTCTCACTCACAAGCACGAGCACACACACACACACACACACACACACACACACACACACACACACACACACACAGGTGCACACAGGTGCACACACACACACACACACATGCACAAAAACACACACATACACACACACATACAACATCTCTTCTCCCTGTTCTTCTGCAAGGCATAAAACAAATTCCAGGAAATACACACACTAATGCATCACGAAAACAAAACCACAACTCTGTGATCTTATATCACCTGACGGAATGCTTCTTCATCAAAATATAACAAACCAATGCTAGGTCTTACTTTCCATAAAAAAAAATCACAGCTGACATATTTCACTCAAGAACGAATTTTTTTTTTTTTTAATCTAAAAAGAAAGGACTTCAGATAATTAAAAAAAAAAACATACATCACCACAACCCATCCCACCTCTGTGCCCCTCCTACCACTCCCCACCTCCCCTTTCCTCCAGCACACAGACACACACAGCTGCCAAAGTTGGGGAACAACGTTAGTACTACTGAGGGAAGGTGGGTGAGGGAAGGGAGGTGGGAGAAGAAGGCCCAAAGCTGCCTCCTCCTTGGGATCATGGCACTGGATGAAGGTCATCAACTGAGATTAAAGGGCGATAAGCCTGTATGTATGTATAAAGACTGTTGGACTCTCAGCAAAAAGTTTGGGTCTGCGATACATCAGTGCTTTTTTTTTTTTTTCTCTTTGATTAAAGTAAAGTGCTGATGTGTACCTTTTATCTCTGGTTGCAGCCTACAATGACAACTTTTTTGTTCTCTGACACAATTTTAGTTAAAACAATTTAAACACCATGAGCATGTACATAAATGTTATTCTTAAGTAAAAAAAAAAAAAAAAATTAAAAAAAAACCCACCACCATGGACTGGTTTGTGGAACCAACACACAGGTCGAATTCCCTGTGATTTTGTTTCTCCCTTGTGGGGGTCGAAGTGTTACAGTCTGTTACAAAAGCACTGGTGAAACTCTTGACTGTCAGATTTTAAATCATAAAAAATGTGGAAAATTCGTCATGGAAGGCAGCCACACACTCATCACCATGGCCATCCCACCCTCCTCACACACCCACACTCACACAGCTCCTCTGGCGACCAAGGCCTCCGTGTGGCAAGGGTCGATCTTCAGGGCCATGTTCAGATTCTGTATGGCCTCCAGATGGCGTCCTTTCTTCATCATCTCCACCCCCATCACAACACTGTCCGCGACAACAACCAACAACCACCTTATTCCATGGATGCACAAAGACCACCGAAGTAGCCAACAAAACAGTAAAACTACAAGAATAGAGTAAGAATGTGACATTGTTAACGATGAAATAATTATTATTGTTATTAAGAGTACTTACATAGCGCATTTCCTCGATTACAGACCAAGCTCTAAGAACTATCATCCGCCCTCTGGTTTACACAACGAGCTGCCAATCTGGGTCAAGCCAATTGAACAGCTGATTGCTGGCACTACATTCCGTCATTTCCTGTGTCATTCTGCCAATATAGTTACCTTCATTCTTCCACTTTTTCACTCAGTGTGCATGCCATGTGTAATGAGCCATCCATGCTAACGGCCAAACTGTCCTTCTCCTCTGAAAGTTGGTGATGGAATTTCATGTGCACGCTAAATGTTCTACATGCGTTCCTACATGAAACCTCAGTTTTTAGTCTCATTCACGGGACTTTTTACGAAATGGGAGTCAGAACCAATGTTAACCCCAAAGTGAAAAGTCCCACTGTACTGAAATGTGTGTGTGCGCACGCGCGCATGCTGTTGTGTCTGTTGTGTTAACATGCACCCTTGTTTGTAGAGGCATGATACTTACTGCAATATTCATCTTCTTATTGGTTTCATTTATGTTTTCTTTCACCATTATTTGTAGGCGCTTAGGGCTTAAGATGTAAGATTAAGTGCCATAAATAATCATTATTATTATTATTAAACCGCCCAGCTGTGATTCGAATCCACAGCCCCCAAGATCACCAGAACCTTGCATCCAGCACTCTACCGCTGAGCTGTTCCAGCCCCCTTTCACCCTTAAAATGGTGAAAAAGGAAACGTCCTTTTTTTGATAAGGCGCTTAAGAATAAACACATCCCTGGTTTTTTGGGGGGAAAAAAAAAATCCATTCCAGCGTCAGCTGGAAAGTCCTGTGTTCAAGTCCTGTGTGAGCCTCCTCCACCCACCAGCTTCAACCCAGAGTTGGGCAGCTGTGAGCGGTTTAAGAGGGTGGACTGGAACCACGCAGCCACGTTTCACCCACTTCATTCTTTCCTCTCTCAGACAACTGCTAAAAATTTCCTGACCAACACTGCGCAGGTGTCGTACCTCTACAGCCTAGCTGACACCTGGCTATATCAGGAATGGAAGCTCTGTCATACAGCCTCAGACTGGAATTACACAGTGATATCTTAATCTTCCTGGTTACTACAATGGAATTACACAGCGTCATCTTCATCATCCTAGCTTACTGCAATCGAATTACATAGCATCATCTTAACTCATTGAACCCTAAGACCGACAAATTGTCGGCTGAGACACGCACCCTCTCAGCTCCTGCAGCTGGCAAATTGTCGGTCTGCAACACCCGCTTACTTTCACTTCTAATCGCATTAAGGTGGCACATGGCATGAAAAAATGTGAAAAAAAAATCGTTCAGAAATGTGTTTGGGGTTTATGGTGGAAACGCCATCTTTGATGTGTCAACAGTTGCATGTGTGTGGTTCATTTTCTTTGAAATGAGTGATTTTCCTGAAAAATTTTTATGAAGTGTGTGTGCCTGTGTGTGTGTTTGTGTGTGTGTGTGTGAAAACTTTCAAAAGTATGAATCCGAAGTCGAAAAAAGGCAAAATTCAAGCAATATTTACCACATACCCATCATGACTAAACTAGTCATATTGTGGCTCATTCGAAAGCTGGTACTTTGACCTACAAACTGACCAAAATTCCTTATGTAAATTAAGTACTGCTTCAGCCTATATCATAAAGAATGCAGTCACCCAATTCTAGTCTTGCCCAACCAAAGGACTCAGTTGTAAAGAAGGCATCACTTCCTTTCAGTCAAGGTCAACCTATAAGCGGATGATTCTGATTGGCCAGCCGTCAACTGTACAGCGCATCATCAGTGCCCGAATGCACCAAAACCATGCTTTGGCACTTTCCAGCTTACGCAACTCATGGCAACTGCTTGAAGCTTCGAACCGAAAGTTCATTAGGAAAGGGAGCTTGCTCTACCATGCATTCCCTCCCAGTGGTTTGGCGAGGTTCGTGTGCTGTGTTTCTGAGCAGTTTTATGCATGTTTTTTTCTTCCTTTTAGATGCCAAAATGAGCAAACAAGCACGATACACTGTTAGACAAGTCATAGATGAGATCTTCCTCGATGATGATTCTGATTTCAACCCCGAAGCCGCTTTTAGAGTTGGAAGATGGTGAAACTTCACAAACTTCGTCGATCGCGAGTCCACATGCTGACGAAGTCGCCGAATGCCATGCAAATAATTGTGAACATGCATGACAACAAAAAGTAGGTTTTTTTTTTCAAACCCCAAATCTTTATTTAAAAAAAAAAATATCACAAACAAAATATTCACAAGAGAGCCTGAAATTTTGACAAACATATGAAATTTTGACATAACATAACACATCTCTTCATCAGCAAGTATGCAAAATTTCAACACGTTTCATCTAGTAGTTTTTGAGATAGAGATATCTTATTTGGGTAACCATAATTTCTCTGTTAACTCCCAAAACCTTCAGGCTGTGCGTGTCCTTCTCTAGTACAATAGGCGGGTGCATAAGGTTAATCAGCCTAGCTTACTGCAATGGAATTTACAGCATCATTTTAATTAATCATCCTAGCTTACTGCCATGGAATTACACAGCATCATCTTAATTAATCATCCTAGCTTACTGCCACGTAATTACATAGCATCATCTTAATTAATCATCCTAGTTTACGGCCATGGAATTACACAGCATCATCTTAATTAATCATCCTAGTTTACTGCCATGGAATTACATAGCATCATCTTAATTAATCATCCTAGCTTTCTGCCATGGAATTCCATAACGTCCTCTCAATCGTCCCATCTTATTATTAAAACAAAGTCTCAAAGTCTGTGATTATGCCCTGCTCTCAAGCGGTGACCTCAATTTCATGTCCACACCAACGCTCACCACCAACATTTTGTCTCCACATTGTTGGTGCAGGCACGCTCTTGGTGCGCACAGTCATTGGATGAACATAGTGCAAGCCTCCGCTCACGTTGGCTCCGCGGCTTTACAGTTATTGCGGTCAGTAGAGGGCTTAGCATCTGGGATCTGGAGTGTGCTGCATCAGCAAGGTGCCACTGAGCACCACCAGAAGGACTATGCACCAGTGCAGCATCTTTGCTAGGAGGCCGTTTCATTATGTTGCTCCCTGTGGACTGCCTGCAGTGGCAGTTACTGCCTCGGAACAAACGGGTGTGGCTGTGTATGGGACAGCAAGAATAAGCAGTATAGGAACAATGCTATGGGGGAGGGGCATGAAAGATGGGACAGCCCCCCCCCCCCCCCCCCCCCCCTCCCCCCCTCCTCCCCCTCAGTGAAAAACTATTTCATCAGTATATAAAGCCTCTTTGCAGAGAGTGTTTATTCTGTGGTGTGTTTTATCATCCAAATTCGTAGCTACGCCTTCAGCTCACGCATCCATCTTTCTGCTTTCCGTGCACATTTACAGCCATCCTCAATTGATCAGGGAGACATGTAGGACATCCTCATAGCAAGATTTTTCTCTGGTCTTGTCAGTCTCTGGCCCTTCAACATGCTGCTTTTCAGCAAGACCTCTGTGCAGCCAATCAGCAGTGCTGATACAAATGATCCAAGCCAACAGAAAAGGCATGGGGACAGTGAAGCGAGGGTCAAATTCCATGGACATCCCCAAAAGGGAAATCTGCTCACGGGGGCAAATCCATTTCCGCAGATTATAAGTTTGATCTACAGCATAGCTTTGTTGGCAAGCCCAGTGGAATGAGGCATCTGTATTGGACAGGTAAGTATGAGAGTAATGACTCACCTGTTGTGGACTTGTTTGTTGGTCTGCCACTTGCGCAGCGCTTCAGCATACTCCTCCTCTGGCACTTTCACTCTGTGTTTACACACACACACACACACACACACACACACACACACACACACACACACAACCACACAAACACCACACACACACAATTTCTTTTGTTGAATTTGTAGAACATACTAGTTTGGTAACAAATGTACTCCCAGTAGCTGAAATTTGATCTCTACTGAAATCAAACAATGAACAAAAATGCACACACACACGCGCTCTCTCTCTCTCTCTCTCTCTCTCTCTCTCTCTCACACACATACACACATTCATACACCAATCCACCATGAGGAGCGATTACTGTGAGATTGTTCAAGACCAATTTACATCACAATTGGGGAACATATTCACAAATCATGACAGAAAAAGCCATAAAATGTGAAAACTGAGCCACCATGTTTTGTAGCTGTCCCAAAAGAAAACATCAACAACAACAAAAATATTTGGGCATCTTTCGGGAATGTGTGTTCTGTCAGTGCCATGCTCTCAATGCACAATGAGGAACATAGCGTTAGTGTTGATAATGCTAAACCCTAACAGAATTTTCCAACCCTAGCTTCCGCCCTTGATAGGGCCCCAAACCAAACCGTCCCAGTTCATCCAAGGCCACATTCTGTCAAGTGTGGTTCAAATCAGTTCTGCTGAATTCACATCACCTCGCTGACAGACAGGCCAACCCACAGACACCAGTGACAACACAGCTCTGGTGGCGGGAGGCAGACAGCAAACAAAGGTGCACAAACCGTGGAGGCAAACAGCACATACAGCGACACAATGGACTCGCCTGTGGAGGCACACACACAGCGACACAATGGACTCGCCTGTGGAGGCACACAGCACACACAGCGACACAATGGACTGACCTGTGGGGGCCCACAGCGACACAATGGACTCACCTGTGCAGGAACACAGCACAAACAGTGACACAATGGACTCAACCATGGAGGCCCACAGCACACACAGCGACACAATGGACTCGCCTGTGGAGGCCCACAGCACACACAGCGACACAATGGACTCACCTGCGGAGGCGCACAGCGACACAATGGACTCACCTGTGGAGGCCCACAGTGACACAATGGACTCACCTGTGGAGGCCCACAGCGGCACAATGGACTCACCTGTGGAGGCCCACAGCGACACAATGGACTCACCTGTGGAGGCCCCTCATGAGGGAGGCGGAGTTGCTCAGCCCCAGCAGCGACTGCAGGACGTCCACGCTGCCCTTGTTGGTGAACCCCAGGATGGAGGTCAGCAGTTCGCTGTAGGACAGACCGCACCGCTCCAGCTTGCGCCTGAAGGCAGTCAACAACCCATCACCATCCCCCCGTCAGAAGCAGGAACTTCCATCAAGTAACGAAAAAGTAGGGTAACTCTTGCACCCATGATGAAGTAAAAAGCATGTTCATAACTCCACAATGAACGCTGCTTGCAGCACGGAATCGCCTAGCAGAAAATGACAGCACAGAGCACACGGAACAAACAAGGAGACAGTCAGGTTACCGTTTGTATTCATGTGTATCAGAGGGTCTTTGGAGTGGCACGTTCTGTTCTCACTCTGCCAGTTTTTTCTTGGGAGAGAGTCTTTTCTTGTGCATGAGAAATTCTTTTCTCATTGAGACAGTCTTATTGCTTGTCACTCTGTGCCACTGTCTGAGGGAGGGAGGAAGGGGACTAATCCCGCACACTCTCATTCACACAGACATGTCCACCCACATAAACAAACACTGATATGCCCAGCTCCACCTCACCCTCCATGCCTTTCTCTCTTTCTAAAAACACACACACACACACACACACATATATATATATATATACAAATAGAGAGAGAGAGAGAGAGAGAGAGAGCAAGGTTCCTACATACTCCCAAGAACAAAATTCAAGGAGTTTTCAAGGCGTGCCTTTTCTATTTCAAGGCTACAATACTTGCGTAAAAACTGAAAAAAGAAATGGCAGTTTGATTTTTCTGTGTTAAGGTTGATGAAAAAAAATATTTAAAAAACAAATTTTGGGGGGTAAAAAGAAAACAACAACAACAAAAAATTTGTTTTTGATTAATTTTCTTCATCAACCTGAACACAGAAAAATCAAACTGCCATTTCTTTTTTCAGTTTTTATCAGAGTGAGTGTGCCAGTACACCACACATTAGAACATTAACCCCTTGGCCGCCCCGTCACGGATATTTCCGTGACAGTTCCGTGAGCAAAAATCTGCCATCAGTACGGAAAAAAATCCGTGATCGTCATCGTATGAATTTTCCTATCTTTATCCTTAGTTTGGGGTTTCCCAATTCACACCAATAAGAAAGTCCGATATGTCTGTGATGAATATTTGTGAGCGAAAGAATCCAACGAGGCAGAAAAGTGGTCAGTTTGGGCTGTTACCGATACCACCCCCTGCCGATTTTCACATGAGTTCAACATGGCTGAAGAAGAACCACGAGTGGGACCAAGTGGCGTCAAAAGAAAGCCTGCACCAAAAAAACTACAGCGAGTTTGTTACCATTGATGTTGAGAAAGTTCTTCAACTGATTGAGGACGAAGACTTTGTTGCCTATGATGACATCAGTGTGTCAGAAGACTCGCTGGATGAGGACGAAGGTGACAAATCAGCTGTTCAGAGGAGGGGGGGGGTGATGTTTACGTCAACATTGCCAGAATAGCTCGTGAGAACAGAGCAGAGCTGGACGCAGAGTATGACTGCGTCACTGACCCAGATTTTGAAGTGGGCGAAGGCCCGTCAAGTGATTGCAGCTCAGAAAAGGAGGGTAGTACTGTGAGTGAAGCAGAAGCGTCGTCTGCTACAGCTGGCACACACATAACGGGTCAGCCTGCTCGTGGCCAAGCCAGCACGCGTCAACATAGGCGGCCAAGCGTTGGAAGGGGAACAGGTACGACCCATAGTTATTGTCTTGTGTGAGTGTGCTAATGAATGGGTTTTGATCACATGGCATATACCAGAAAACAGAAGACTTCACATGGTGGGCGTGGTGTGGGCGTGGCACTCTGAGTGTTTCTGATTTCACTGTGTGTGTGTGTGTGTGTGTGTGTGTGTGTGTGTGTGTGTGTGTGTGTGTGTGTGTGTGTGTGTGTGTGTGCTATCAAATAGTTTTTGAGTAGATACTTGAAACAAGACTGAGTGAGAAGTAGTAAATGTGCATGTGCTATTTGTGTGTGTGTGTGTGTGTGTGTGTGTGTGTGTGTGTGTGTGTGTGTGTGAGAGTGAGAGAGTGAGAGAGAGAGAGAGAGAGAGAAGAGAGAGATGTGTGTGTGTGTGAGTAAGTGTGTGTATGTGTGTGTGTGTGTGTGTGAACATGACTTTTATTTTATGTCAACAGGTGTTGGCAGAGGACGGGGGGGGGACCAGAGGCAGAGGACGGGGAGCTGCTGCACAGAGGGGGAGAGGGAGAGGTGGTGTGTTGGCCCAGCCCTTGTGCCACCACCTAACAACCCAGCCAGACAAGAAACACACACAGCAAGTTGGATTTTCTGACGTTCCAGCTGCAAGTCATCAGTGACCTCCTGTATGGTGACAATCCAGCATCACAAGCAGCTCTACCCCGTTCTGAAGAAATTGCACGACTGACGGAGAGGCACTTCGCCACTACCTTAGAAAAGATTGGGGGGGGGGGGGGGGGGGGGGGGGGGAGTGTTCATCAGGCAGGAGGTGCAAGGTGTGCAGCAAGAGGGGCATCCCAAAGGAAACAAACTATGTGTGTGGACAGTGTCCTTCAACACCATCTCTGTGTGTGCAGCCTTGTTTCCAGGAGTATCACACAAAAAGAAAAACTATTAGTCACTGTCTCCTGTCCTGTATATATGATTATGTACATATGTGTGTGATTTTATCATCATTGTGTTTGTGTTGTGTGGTCATAATACTGGTGGATAATAGAAGAAGAAAAGCAACAGTGACACATAAATTTCTTTCTGAACCTCCGAAACAACCTAGATGTAGCTGTGGACATGTATCTGGTCAATTTGAAAACTTTGGGATTTATATTTTTCACATAAGGTAAGGAAATGCATTTTCCTTATAATTCTTTTGTTTTCTAACAATAATTCACTGATTTGTTTCACACTAATATGATAGTATGTTTAGAAATTGAGTGAAAAACACATAAACCTATTTCATTGGACATAAACTTTTTTGCAGTGTTCTGAATGTGATTGAAATTGTTATCAAAAGATAGAGTGTTCAATTTCCTTTCAGAAAAGTATAGGTTTCATACACTTTTGTTCAGTAGTTTTGAGCCAGAATTTTTTTTTAATTATTACCCTTCGCGACTAAAAAAAGGCTTGGCAAACTGTTGTCTCGGAGCTTTAAAAGGGTGTGGCAGGCAAAAGGGTTAACAAACCAAGACTCTTTGTATTAAATGCCAAAACACTAAAATCAGCAAAATATGTCCATTTGTAAGAGAACATACAGACTATGCATGGTGTGTAAGCGACTGGTTGGAGGAAAAAAAAAAAAAAAAAAAAAAAACTGGTTGAAAAAAAAAAAATTACAAACATCGTTGCGAGCGTTAATACCAAGGGAGATAATTTGTAACTTCATCAAAATTGATGAATTTTACCACGTTAAAAAAATTTTCATTTGCCTCAACACAGAAAAAAATCAAACTGCCATTTCTTTTTACCACATTAAAAATTTTTTGGAACTGATGGCTTGATTTTCAAAGGTTTTCAAGGAGGTCTGGTCCACAGAGCCACATTTTATTGATTTTCAAAGAAATTCACTGTCAGAATTCAGGGAGTTTCAAGGAGCGTAGGAACCCTGGAGAGAGAGAGATTTGTTTTTTTTAATGTTGACATGCAAATGCTTGTGTTGGCTGTTGCTTTCTAAGTGTGTTATTTGTTAATTTGTTGTGAAAGGATTAATGCATTTTTGTTATTTCATATTTGGCAGATTCTCATTGATTTTTCGTATGTTCATCGCTTTGATACTCACTGCTTGACAATTGTCCAACATTTTTACCCATTTTTCCTATGCAATAATAATACTTTAAACACTTATACACACTCAAGCAAGTACCGACAAACAATGTACGTTCACATCAAACTTTTACATGCAGTCAACTCCTACCCAATCTACCTACCCCTTCCCTCCTCCCGCATCCTTTCCCACCGTCTAATATCACTTATAGTGAACAGTCATTAAACACACACACACACACACACACACACACGTGCGCGCGCACGCACGCACGCACGCACGCACGCACGCACGCACGCACGCACGCACGCACGCACGCACGCACACACACACACACACACACACACACACACACACACACTGGCAGAAGAACTTACCTGTAATGAACGGGGGAAAATCATCCCTTACTGATCAGTCCCTGGAACATAAGGCCCACAACATGTACTGTTAATACCCATAGATGCTCGACCCACTGCTCTTGACAAACCACCAAAACTTGTTCAACCGGCACCTGTCCGCATGATCAGACACAGCAGTAGATGTTTATGACCCAAGCTTCAACCAAATACCTGCTGAAATGATTTCGAGCCAGCATGCACACAGCTTGCTACACATTCACAGTGTTAACTTCAGCACTGTGAAAGGAGTTTCCTGTTCAAGGGAGATTACTCTGGCGATTTATTCCAAAAGATTTTGGCATATTCCAAAGCTGCTAAGAACTTACACTGCTGAAATGATTTTGAGCCAGCATGTGTACAGATTATCGATCATTGTAAACTTCGGCATTGTG
>JADBJO010001111.1:430305-440305 GCA_016801955.1 Conus betulinus
TAATGTGTGCGTGGGTGCGCGTGTGTGTGTGTGTGTGGGGGGGGGGGGGCGGGTAGGGGGGATTGTGTGTGCGTGCGTGGCTGCGTATGCGCGTGTGTGCGGGTACAGAGTGTGTGTGCGGGTACAGAGTGTGTGTGCATGTAGTGTATGTGCGTGTGTATGTGTGTGTTTCTACGTGAGTACGTGTGGAGTGCGAGCGTGTGGAGGGCGTACGTGCGTGTGCGTCTGGTGAGGTGTGTGTGTTGCGCACGCGCGTGTTGTGTTTGTGTCCGGGCAGTGTATGTATGTGTGTGTGTGCGTTATCTGCGTGTGTTGTGTCCGGAGTGTGTGTCTGTGTGCGGGCGTGTGTGTGCACGTGTTACATGTATGTTTATGTGTGTGTATGTGTGTGTACGTGCGTGCGTGTGGTGTGTACGTGCGTGCGTGTGTGTGTGTACGTTTGCGTGTTGTGGTGTGTGTGTGTGGCGGTGTGTGTGTGTGGCGGGTGTGTGTGGTGGCGGTGTGTGTGTGGCGTAGTGTGTATGTTGTGGTGCGTGTGTGCGCGTGGTGTGCGTGCGTACGTGTACGGGTGTGGTCGCGTGTGCGTTTGCGTGCGTGTGCGTGCGATGTGTGTTTGTAGTGTGGTGTGTATGTGTAGTGCTTACGTGTACGTGTGTGTGCATGCATGTGTGTGGTGTCCGTATGTAGTGTGTGTGTGTATGCGTGCGAGCGGGGGGGGGGGGGGGGGGGTTGTAGGTTTGGGGGGGGGGGGGAGGGGGCGGTGGGGGGGGGGTGGCATGTGTGTGTGTGTGCTGTGGGTGCGTCGCGCGTGGAGTGTGTATGTGTAGTTAGTGAGTGTGTGTGTGTGTTTGTGTGTGTGTGTGTGTGTTTATGCATGTGTGTGTGGTGTGTGTGTGTGTGCGCGTGCGTGTGCATGTGTGCGCGTGTGTGTATGTGTGTGTATGTGAGTATAGTGTGTTTGTATGGGTGGTGGTGGTGGTGGTGGTGGTGGTTGGTGATGGGGCGGGCGCGCGCGCGCGCGCGCGCGCGCGCATGTGTGTGTGTGTACGCGCGCGCGCAGTGCATCTATGCAGTGTGTTGCGAGTGTGTTGTGTGTGATGGTGGTGCGCGTGCGTGTGTATGTGTAGTGTGCGAGTGTAGTGTGTGCGAGTGTAGTGTAGTGTAGTGTAGTGTGTGTGTGGGGGGGCGTGTGCGAGTGGAGTGTGTATGTGTGTGTGCGAGAGTGAGTGTAGCGTGTGTGTGTGTATGTGTGGTGGTGGTGGTGGTGGTGTATGTGTAGTGTGTGTGTATGCAGTGTGTGCGAGTGTGGTGGTGGTGTGGTGTGTGTGTGTGTGTGTTGGTCTGTGTGGCGAGAGTGCGTGCGTGTGTGTGTGTGTGGTGTGTGTGCGTGTCGTGTTTGTGCGTGTGTGGCGTATGTGTGTAATGTTGGTATGTGTATGCGAGTGAGTGAGTGTATGTGTGTTTGTAATTTGTGTGTGTGTGTGTGTGTGTATCGCAAATTTGACTTCATTAACCTTAGATTGTAAACGTGTTTTTTCACTCCCCCCCCCCCCCCCCCTACTCCCCCTCCAGACAGTCGCTATCGAGTAAAGTAATAAACCGGGTTGTTAACAATTGAAGGGCTTTCTGATGGCAGGACGGGGTGTACAGCGTGCCAACCACTGGGGCAGGAGGTCAGACCTGCCAGGGCCCCACGGAGGGTACCCCAGACACCGGCGGCAGAGACAGCCCCCACCACCACCACTACAACAACGACTTCCCCCTCTACGCCCAGGCCGACCTCAGCCAGCACGTGTACGCCATCCCTCACGTGGACTACAGCAAGCTGCAGCACGTGCTGCAGGAGCGGTGCGGCGCCGTGCCCGCCCAGCTGCTGCCCCTGGGGGCGCCACTGTCCCGCCTGGGTTCGGAGGGCAGCCTGGAGCAGGAGCTGGCGCAGCTGAACCAGGAGATGGAGGAGATGCAGGTGGAGTGCCAGGAGATCGTGCAGTCCCACCTCCTCAAGGAGCAGCAGCGGCTGCTGGCCCAGCAGCTGCCTTCCTTCGTCCACTACGACGAGCCCAGCCCCAGCAACGGGCAGGGAGGAAGCGGAGCAGGAGGAGGAGGAGGAGGGGGTGGGGGTGGAGTCAAAGCGGGGGGGCCGACTCCCTCCGCAGCCCCCGTGTGGTGCCTCGCATGGGCACGCGCCTGGACTTCATCCGCCACATGCAGGCTCTGGAACAGTTCGACCTGTGGTCTCAGCAGCGGCGCATGGCTCTGGCAGCGGCGGCGGCTGCCGCTTCCGGCGGCAGTGCGCGTGTGTGGAGGCGGCGCGCCCAGTTTGTCGTCCGGCATGGGCACGTGCAGCAGCCGGTCGGAGCGCGGCGGCGAGAAAGACATGTCCACCACCAGTGCCTACAACACCGGAGGCGAAAGCTGCCGCTCCACGCCGCTGACCCTGGAGCTCAACGTGGCCAGCGACGAGAGTGAGAAAGGGTTCAACAACTCCATGCTGTGCCTGGCCGCCTCCATGGGCCGCCCCCACCCATTCCTCCTCCGACACCGAGAAACAGACTCAGACCCCGACTGGCAAAGTCTCGCAGCAGCTCCAGCGAAGAGTCGAGCGGTCAGGGGTTGGCGAAGGGAGGAGAGGAGGAGGAGGAGGAGGAGGAGGTGGGCAGGGGGTGACGGAGAGCCTGAGAGGGGCGGGCCTGTCGGGGGGTCAGGCTGAATCCCTGCAGGACATCTACATCCGGTCCGCCGACATCATGTACACCAACCACGCCAACCTCCAGCACACCATCGCCGTGCAGCAGAAGCTGTTCCAGCAGCAGCTGGAGCACCAGAAGAGGCTGAGGCTGGCCAAAGCCATGTCGGCCTCCCCCTACCCGGCCAGATCCCCCACAGCGCCACAAGCATGTCCATGGAGGAGGGGGGCAAGTCCGCGGGAGGAGCCAGCAACAACGCCCCCTCGGACAGTGGTCAGATGGAGTGGGTGGTCAAGCGACGCCCTGACGGCACGCGCTACATCACGCGGAGACCTGTCCGCAGCAAGATCCTCAAGGAGCGCGCCAAAAAGATCACGGAGGAACGCAGCGGAATGACCACGGACGACGACGCCATGAGCGAGCTGAAGACGGGCCGCTATTGGTCCAGGGAGGAGCGCAAGCGCCACCTGGAGAAGGCCAAGGACTACAAGCGACGCAAGGAGACGATGCTGAAGCACAAGATGGACACCCTGAAGGAAGGGGAGGAGGAGAAGAAGGAAGTGAACATTGTGGAGCTGAGTCATCGTAAGATGAACAAGCACAAGAACAAGAAGGTGCTGGACACTTTGTCACCGTTCAGGAGATCACGGCGCACGGCAGCAGGATCCCCGAGGGCAAAACCCACAACCCTCTGCTGTCCGTCACCACCGTATGACCTCCATAATGACACCTGTCTGACCTCAATTGATTTGCTGCTGTCAATCGCCGCTCTGTGACCAGTATCCTTGCCACGCCATGGCCTCCCACTTACCACTGTACGATTTCCATCCTTACAACTGTATCCTTATGGTAGTGGGGCTCCATCTTCACCACTGCATGGATGTTCATCCCCATTACTGCATGGCCTCCAACCTTATCACTGTATGACTGCATCCTTTTCCACTGCATGGCTTCCATCTTTATCAAAAGCGTCTGTTGCCATTCACAGGTGTATGTCCTGTATCCTTGTCACAGTCTGATCTCCGTCTGTTTCTGTGTGACTTCCCATTCCCAGCTTTCAGCCGCCACTGTATGCCCTCCATCCTCATCAGTGTGCGACCCGTTTCCTTCTCACCGAGTGACCTCCCACCATTCTTGGATGTCGGTCACAGTGCAGGACCTCCCTCCTCACTGCTGCAGGGCGTCCAATATGTGGCGGTCACCGACAGTGATCACGATATTACCTCCATCCATATCACCGGATGACCTGTATTCTAACCACAACGTATACCTTTCATCTACTACCATCAGTCTGTCAGCGCTGTAAACATTTCACCCTCATCACTGTGTGACGTCTATAATTATCAGCGTATCACCTATCCTTATGAACGCACGACGTCCATCGTACCTCCCTCCTTTGCCGACCGTCACCAATGACCTCTATCATCTTCTGTCACCTTCTGCTGTGAGCGTTCAGCCAGCACTGTGACTGGCCTTGGTCTTAACCGTGCCAACATAACCTCCTGGCTGACAAGAAAACTGAATTATTTCCACAGCCTGTGGCGACGACAGAAAAGACGTATGCTAGAGTAAAAAAAAAAAAAAATAAAGAGGACGCTAGAACATGAAACGGAAAGAAAGATGGTGCAATAACGATCATCATCATCAATAAATGAACCACCACCACCGCCACCGCCACCACCACCACCCCCACCACCACCCCCCACCCCAAAAGAAAACAAAAACAAAAAAACCGCCGCAGTTCATAATGGAAAGAATGCCGACCATGCAAAATGAAAAGAATAATGCAATACAAAATTGCAGACTTTTCAACACAGAAGTGTGGTGCTCAGTCCATTCCTGCTCTCGGAATCAGAACAGTCTTTTTTCGTTGAGATGAAAATGTTCACAATTCATAACTGATGAAATTCATACCCATGGAATCATCGTAGTATCAGTAAATGGCAGTGGAACCTTATAACGGAAGCTCGGGTCATCTAACAACACACATGCAAATCATATTGACCCATTCACAGCATGTGCACAGCAGATAGCAGACAAGGCAGGGAACGGCAGAAGATTGCAGTGCTAGCTGAACGTGTTCTCATCTTTCTCTTTCCCCACTGTGTCCTCCACGATGACCCCATCCCTGCAGTACTGGCCACACGTCTTGTCCTCCACGATGACCCCATCCCTTGTCCTCCACGATGACCCCATCCCTGCAGTACTGGCCACACGTCTTGTCCTCCACGATGACCCCATCCCTGCAGTACTGGCCACACGTCTTGTCCTCCACGATGACCCCATCCCTGCAGTACTGGCCACACGTCTTGTCCTCCACGATGACCCCATCCCTGCAGTACTGGCCACACGTCTTGTCCTCCACGATGACCCCATCCCTTGTCCTCCACGATGACCCCATCCCTGCAGTACTGGCCACACGTCTTGTCCTCCACGATGACCCCATCCCTGCAGTACTGGCCACACGTCTTGTCCTCCACGATGACCCCCATCCCTGCAGTACTGGCCACACGCCTTGCCCTCCACGATGACCCCCATCCCTGCAGTACTGGCCACACGCCTTGCCCTCCACGATGACCCCATCCCTGCAGTACTGGCCACACGCCTTGCCCTCCACGATGACCCCCATCCCTTGTCCTCCACGATGACCCCATCCCTGCAGTACTGGCCACACGCCTTGCCCTCCACGATGACCCCATCCCTGCAGTACTGGCCACACGCCTTGCCCTCCACGATGACCCCATCCCTGCAGTACTGGCCACACGCCTTGCCCTCCACGATGACCCCCATCCCTTGTCCTCCACGATGACCCCATCCCTGCAGTACTGGCCCACACGTCTTGTCCTCCACGATGACCCCCATCCCTGCAGTACTGGCCACACGCCTTGTCCTCCACGATGACCCCCATCCCTGCAGTACTGGCCACACGCCTTGCCCTCCACGATGACCCCATCCCTGCAGTACTGGCCACACGCCTTGTCCTCCACGATGACCCCCATCCCTGCAGTACTGGCCACACGCCTTGCCCTCCACGATGACCCCATCCCTGCAATACTGGCCACACGTCTTGTCCTCCACGATGACCCCATCCCTTGTCCTCCACGATGACCCCATCCCTGCAGTACTGGCCACACGTCTTGTCCTCCACGATGACCCCATCCCTGCAGTACTGGCCACACGCCTTGCCCTCCACGATGACCCCCATCCCTGCAGTACTGGCCACACGCCTTGTCCTCCACGATGACCCCCATCCCTGCAGTACTGGCCACACGCCTTGCCCTCCACGATGACCCCATCCCTGCAGTACTGGCCACACGCCTTGTCCTCCACGATGACCCCCATCCCTGCAGTACTGGCCACACGTCTTGTCCTCCACGATGACCCATCCCTTGTCCTCCACGATGACCCCATCCCTGCAGTACTGGCCACACGTCTTGTCCTCCACGATGACCCCCATCCCTGCAGTACTGGCCACACGTCTTGTCCTCCACGATGACCCCCATCCCTGCAGTACTGGCCACACGTCTTGTCCTCCACGATGACCCCCATCCCTGCAGTACTGGCCACACGTCTTGTCCTCCACGATGACCCCATCCCTTGTCCTCCACGATGACCCCATCCCTGCAGTACTGGCCACACGTCTTGTCCTCCACGATGACCCCATCCCTGCAGTACTGGCCACACGTCTTGTCCTCCACGATGACCCCATCCCTGCAGTACTGGCCACACACGCCTTGTCCTCCACGATGACCCCATCCCTGCAGTACTGGCCACACGCCTTGTCCTCCACGATGACCCCCATCCCTGCAGTACTGGCCACACGCCTTGTCCTCCACGATGACCCCCATCCCTGCAGTACTGGCCACACGCCTTGTCCTCCACGATGACCCCCATCCCTGCAGTACTGGCCACACGCCTTACTGGCCACACGCCTGTCCTCCACGATGACCCCATCCCTGCAGTACTGGCCACACGCCTTGTCCTCCACGATGACCCCCATCCCTGCAGTACTGGCCACACGCCTTGTCCTCCACGATGACCCCATCCCTGCAGTACTGGCCACACGCCTTGTCCTCCACGATGACCCCCATCCCTGCAGTACTGGCCACACGCCTTGTCCTCCACGATGACCCCCATCCCTGCAGTACTGGCCACACGTCTTGTCCTCCACGATGACCCCATCCCTTGTCCTCCATGATGACCCCATCCCTGCAGTAGTACTGGCCACGTCTTGTCCTCCACGATGACCCCATCCCTGCAGTACTGGCCACACGTCTTGTCCTCCACGATGACCCCATCCCTGCAGTACTGGCCACACGCCTTGTCCTCCACGATGACCCCATCCCTGCAGTACTGGCCACACGCCTTGTCCTCCACGATGACCCCCATCCCTGCAGTACTGGCCACACGCCTTGTCCTCCACGATGACCCCATCCCTGCAGTACTGGCCACACGCCTTGTCCTCCACGATGACCCCCATCCCTGCAGTACTGGCCACACGCCTTGTCCTCCACGATGACCCCCATCCCTGCAGTACTGGCCACACGCCTTGTCCTCCACGATGACCCCTTCCCTGCAGTACTGGCCCACGCCTTCAGTTGTTTAGGATGAGCAGCGTTTGGTCAGGACCAGGTTTCGCAAGGCAAGGATATTTCATAGGTCTGTCGACAAAGCAGTTTTTATCAACACTTTTGTTTCACTCGAGCTAACTCTCATACGTGTACGTGTCACAACCCATCTGCTCACTGCTATTTATCCCCGAGCCACAGGCGGTCTTCAGTGGCTTAAATGACGTTTTACATTCGCTTACGTTGTATTGCCCTGTCATAGAGCAATGAACGAACTGGGAAAAAATGATGTCTACATGTCACCATGTGCATTAAGAGTTCAATGTGCTCAGTGTTCAGTTGTGCACCGTGTGGACGTGTATCCCTTCAAGGCTGACTTTCGTTTCCAAGCGCCAACAATTTCAGCATTGTAATCCTTAAAGCTGAACCGATCCACGTACCCACTATGTGTGATGAATATACCCTGAGTTTCCTTCGAGTGGAATATGCAGGTATCTGCGTTGGGTCCTTTGAATCGCGCTACGTGGATTGGAAGGTGTGTTCATCGTCACGCTGTGACATTTGCAACTGGTGTAACTTTGTTGAGCATCAGTCGGATTCAAACACATTATGTTCGAGATGAATGTGTTGCAGTGTGGATGTCTGCACTAATGGTACTGCTGCACAGGCCGCTTGAAGCACGCCGACAGGGGAAGGTGAACGGCTGGAACTTCAGGCGGCCAGATACGTCATTCTGAAAAAAAAAACAGTCTGCTTCACAATAAGGCATAAATCGATGAATTAATTACATATGTAGAATGTTGGTTGTTGCACATGCCAGGGAGAGAAAGTTACTAGACGCAAAATGGTACGCTTGCGAGTGAGGGAATACTGGAAAGTCATAAAATCGACAGATTTTATATTTTCTTTTTTTTAATATTATTGCTTTGCAGTTTTGTTTTGCTTTGTTCATAGTATGTATGACAGAAAGCTGTGTAGCTGTAATAAGTATTACTTCACTTTTTCTTCAAACTTTCGGTGGAGCTGTAATGACATTCTTGGTCGTCTAAGCTATATAAACAAAGAAAGATGACTTGGCTGTGCCGTTCTAGTCGCCATTTTCAAACGGAGTGGTCCACCACTACTACATAAGAGATCGTGGACCGGAAACAAGCGCCGATTGGTTAATGGGCTGAGCTCCTCCCGTTTCGAGTGAAGGCATGGCGTGTTGCGTTTGGAACGGAAAAGTGGAAGTGGACGCCATATTTTTTTTTTCATATGCACGGCTCTTGATCATAAAGGATCCATTCAAACATCGGGTTTTTTGTCTGAATAATCCTCTTCAAACAAGGGTTAGGACGACTTGTGTAGCAGAATATTCACCACAGCGCGTGTCGATTACCAGTGTGACTGCATCCGTCAGAATGTTGACGCTTACTCCGATCAGTGCTCTCAACTTCTGTTTGTCGGAGGATGGACCTGTACCAGTGTTACGATTGTTGCTTGGTGTGCTACAGATAAGAGAGAAAAAAAAAATAGTTTTGCAACCTAGACAATTTTGCATAATATGAAAGTGGTCGATCACAATGCCATGCCCAGCTATTCATCTTGCTTTTATTGTCATCGCTCTAGAATGTCCGAGTATGGTCAGTGCGTGTATTGAGACACGCTTCTGTTGCCCCATTCATAGTGGTGTTTTCTTGTCCATGGTTACAAAGTCAGATCTGTTCGGCAGTCTCCTCTGGCTTAAAAGGCTCGCGAATGTGTCGTGGGGAAAGAGTGGTGTGAAGCTTGTGTGTTGTTGCTGGAAAGAGTGAAATACTTCTGTGTGTGTGTGTGTGTGTGTGTGTTTCCTTTTGTTTGAAAACTGCAATAGTAGACAAGGACGTCGGAGAGTGTAGACTACCTTCGACGTTCAGTGGATCCTTGGGAGGGGAGGGGGTCCTGTTAGGGAAATAATAGTTAAAGAGAATAAGAGTTACTTCCCATGTACATTTTGGAATAGAAAAGTTATTTCCACTCACATTTTGGAATAGGATCTGGGAAATGTAAAATGTCAACGATTATAAGATTAGAGTTGTTTTTTTTTTTCATATTACTATTCAGCTATATTATTTTATTACTGTGTTCGCAAAACGAGAAAAATCACCGTGTTCATATACAGCAGAGGCTTTCCAGTGCTTTTCTATTAGGGATCGGGGATTTGATGTCTGATCCCACGTGGCACCACGATTCAATTTAATTTGAATGGTCTCGTCCATCACCAATCGGCCATATTTCCCAAGTACACAAGTTACAGTGACTACTATAGCGTGCGTATAATCTGAATGAAAACAAGGGAATGCACACGGCTAAACATAGAACTAACTTGGCAGATCAACGATTAGTCGAAGAACTGATGTCTGCCACATGAAATTCTGTATAAATGACCAAACAAAATCAGAAAATGTGTTACATTGCTCTCTCTCTCTCTCTCTCTCTCTCTCTCTCTCTCTCTCTCTCTCTCTCTCCCCCTCCCCCCCCCCTCCCCCCCCCCTTGAGTGATATTAGACGTGAATGAAAGAAGAGAGTGCCTGACTGACTGAATGATTAAATGAATAAGCCTATGTGTGTTGTAAGCATGAATGTAGGCCTTTGTATGTGAGTGTGTGCGTTTATGTATCTGTATATGTGTCTACACTAAACATTTAACAGATCATCTTAAATACAACAGTTAGTGGGAAAAAATTTAACATATAGCAAGAAAAAACAAAATCCATTCACTAT
>JADBJO010001111.1:445305-487134 GCA_016801955.1 Conus betulinus
GATATGGTAAGGTAATGTTGCTTATAGCCCAGCGCCGACCGCGAAGGGCCATATCAGGGCTGTCACCGCACTGAAGTCAACTCAAGTCATTAAAAAAAAAAAATTAACTCACACAACCCTTTAAAATACACGTTCTAAAAACACATAAGAAAGTTAGTTTTAAAAAAAAAAACTATCTTGGATGAAAAATGTCAATCGCTTTCAGAAATCACATCAGGAGGGACATCTCTGAACAAGGTTTTCATTAAGTACGCTGTAAAATGCCTATGTCTCACACACCATGCCAAGTCCCAACAGTCTTAAAGAATGAGTTTCACTGTGAGTGGTACATGACATGGAATGCACCACAGAGCGTCTTCACGTTTTAAAAGATAAGAATGGGTGTAAAAGGAGTGGCCTGCACGCAAACGGCACAAGGCTGTCTCTTTTTTTACGGCCACCTTGGGAACACGATAAACACTCTTTCAGATTTGGAGGGATTTTAAATAGTTTGTTATTCGTCTGCAAGTTCCACTCTTCTTGCCAGAGTTCTCCGACATAAGCCTGGGCTTTGGGTTATAGATCAGTGTGAGGAATAGAAAGTCTGCACAACTCTATCCTTGTGGCACTCCTGGCAAGTTGATCAACCAGCTCGTTGCATCCAATACCCACTTGGCCGGGAACCCAAGCAAAAGCTATGTTGTGTCCATCTGATTTGAGGACAGTGTACAGTTCGAATGACTTCAGCAGCTGAAGTGCCTAAGGCAATGGCCTCCAAAGCAGAAAGGGAGTTTGACAAAATGAGGAAATCTGCTTTTTGATTTAGAGACCATTTCAAGAGCGAAGACCAAGGCTGTCAACTCCCCAGTGAAGATGGAGCTGTCAGTGGGGATGTGTTTCGAACATCTGAGAAGGACCTTTTTGCACAGCAGAAGCAAAGCTCTCCTCAGAGTTGGAACCATCGGCGAAAAGTCATCTGAAAGATGGAAACTTCAAACACAGTCTTGCGAAAAGGATTTGTACGCCATGGAGCTAGTGGAATCTTTACGGTACAAGGCTAAATCTAGCCGGATCTCTGCAGAACAGAAAATCCTTGGTGGGTCATCAGATTTAATCACACACCACCCAAAGGTCTATGTCTGCTTTGTTCAAATAGGGAAGAATACACATTCCAAAGGGTGGGATAGTACTGGGGAGGTCATCATTTGAAACTTGGGGTCTAAAACACAGTTGTTGTTGTTGATGTTGTTGTTGTTGTTGTTGTTGTTGTTGTTGTTGTTCTCTGGCTAAAAGACTCCAGAGATCATCCGAATAGCCGAAGTACTTGAACACTATGGTCCAAATGCATCAGCTAGGGATGAGAACATTACGTGTGTGACCGTTTTTGATTACCCTGCCACTTGGGCAGCCGCACCCCGACTTCTTGGGATTTTGGAGACTGACAATGTTATGCTAGGAGCTTGTCACGACTGAAGACAATCCCTGCATAACGATGCAAAGCATAACAACATTTTGATGTAGCCTTGGTGTTCTAGCCTCTGTCAATTGGTCTGACACGCCCTTAAGCCAAGGCGGTAAAACACAGTGTTATGCAGGGTTTTGGGTTTCATAAGACATATTCAAACAGTAGTTCAAGGTAAGGTTCAACCGACGGTTAGAGAGGGATGATTCTTCCTCCCCAGTATACAGGCTGTAAACAGGAGTGTGCAGAATGCACCCAAACAGAGTCGAAACCCTTGATGGTTGAAGGAATCGAGATATTTTGCAGGTATAAAGATCTGGCCGAGCGTAGACTACACACCCACAGTCCAGCTGGGAGCGGATCAGAGCCCTGTAAAGATGGGGAAAGATTTTGCTTATCAGCGACCCAGTCCGTGTGTGACACAACTCTCAGAATGTTCCGTGCTTTCTGACAAGCAGACTTTAAGTGTTGGATGTGACTTTTAAAGTTCAGTTCGTGATTAAAAAAAAAAAAAAAACAGAAATTTTGGCTTCTTTCACACCTGGAATGGTGAATTTGTCCAGACGAATTCTAGGATCGGCAAAGAACTGACGAAAATTATGAAAATGGATACATTGTGCTTTGATGCCTGAAAAAATAAACCCTCTCTCTCCTCGGCGCACTGTCGAATTCCATCCACACAAAGTTGGAGACGATGCTGCACGCCGGCACAAGAGGCTCCACATGCGATAGTGCGAAGTCATCACAAACAAATGACAGGAATCCCGGCCTACTGAATTGGCAATACCGTCAACTTTGATACTGAAGAGAGCAGGAGAAAGACTGCTCCCCCGAGGCAAACCCAACTTCAGCCCGTGGATGTCTGACAGCGTGGCGCCAACACGTACCCGGAACTGCCGACCAGCCAGAAAGTTTTGAATAAATAGAAGCAGATGACCACGAAAGCCAAGTTTATGAAGATCCACAAGAAACTCCAGACCTTTAAGTGGCATCACACGCTCCTTCCAGATAAAAAAAAAGAGAAAGCAACCACATGTTGCCCATAAATGATGGCGCCGCGGAAGGTGGATTTAAACCGGACCAACAGTCTCAACGGACTCAACGGTCACCTCCGAAACCCGTACTGTCCACCGGCCAAAAAGGCCATGCGGCCTCCAGCCCCCACTTCAGATGGGAGCCGACCACCCTTTCCATTAGCTTGCAGAGGCAGCTTGCCAGAGCCACTGGACGTCAGTTTGAAGTGTTGGCAAGGTGTTTTCCACGTTCAGGATTGGAATGATCAGGGCTCCTCGCCAGAAGATCGGAAAGCACCCTGAGGTCCAGACATGGCTGCAGATTCCCAGACGGGTATAGAGTCAGTCTATTGGAGATATTTCAAAGGCTGACAATGAACATCGCCCAGGTCAGGAGAAGAATCATTGCAGTCTTGCAGAGCCGACTTCAGTTCATCAGTTGAAAATGGTGGAGCATGTCTGGAGTAAGGTTGTATGAAGAGATTTCTCCGAATTAATTGTTTCTTTTTAAAAGGCCGTAGATCCAGCTTAGGACGATGAGTTCTGTTGAATGGTGGAGGTCAGAGGTCCGGCAACAGACTGCCCGTCAGCCATCAGAGCATCGGGAAGCTCCAGGTAATGAACCATTAGGCTGGTGCTCTTCCCCCGACCCTCCTCATAATGCTCCATAGCTTCCTCTTGGATGCTCCGGATATCAATCCAGAGCAGAACCCTCTCGAAGTATGACGTTCACCGACTCCAAAATTGTTCAATTTTTGCCCGAGAGTACCTGATAGGCTCGATCGTCGGGAGCTGAAAGTCCCTGGAACACCCGACACCAAAGCCGCTTGCGCTCTCCCGAGACCTGCTAGCAGTCAGATTCAAATCAAGACACTCCAGGCAGTTGGAGCCTATTAGAAGACATCGGAATACATCTGGAGATCCTTTGAAATATTTGCAGCAAAATGACACCTACAATAAAGGTGTACCAGAACAGACGCGATTTCATTTGCTATGGATCCCAACATGACGAAAAAAATACTCATCCCCACGCAGATCTCACGGACAGACCACACACAGTCCAGAACCAGTCAGGGGCCACACATCGACAAACCCGAACATGAAAGTGCATCCACAGAAGAACGGGGGAAAATCAGAGACCCATCACCCAGACAACGCAAGCCCAGCTCTGGAAAGACATCCTCAAGATGTAGACCTCTGAGTGAAGAACCCACACCACCCCAAAGCGGACTAAGCCATCAGTCACGCAACAAGCAAACAAGGGCGAGCAAGTTCCTCAATCAGACTGACAAGGTCCTGATGACAAACCAAGACAGAAGGTGGCAGGTATAACTAGCAAATTGTAACGGCTTCATAGTGAGCGACTCTCTCGGCCACTGCAATTATGGGTAGTAAGAGGGGAACAGAGCTACACAGCTGAAGGGCAACGCCGCCACTTCATCCCATAGCGGAAGGTTTTGCATGTTTCGAAATAATATTGAAGCCAGAAAAAGTAAAGGTATTCTGGCGATTATTTTCTGTTTCCTGAAGAGCTACTAACCGATGTTCAAGTGTACGGCACAATAACTGCAGCTCATCAAAGTTAAAAGTTTAAACCACGGATATTCCAATGGGTTAATGTACTATCCATGGTGCAGAGGACAAACACGAGAAAAATTAGTTCATTTTTGAGTTGTCTGCGTGCAACGGAGCCAATTTGTTTTGAAGAGGGACCGGTTTAGTTGGTTCTGCAGGCCCGCTGGCAGACTTGCCCACAGACGGAGATGGCTCAGGTTTTGGAGACGGTGGAGGTCGCCTTTTAATCTGCACCATCTCTACACTTCGTTGGGCTCCCCTGCCTGCACGGGCACTGCTCTCGAAAGTTCGAGGCGGGAGAACTGTTTTTTTTAGTCTGCCAGGCAGCAGATGGATTAGACTGCTGGGCAGTCTGAGAAATGGTGGATTTAGCTCCCCGCCAGGGACATCTACTTTGGGTTGGGAGGTGGTGGATTTTCATCCACCAGGGCCAGATACTTTTCCTTGCAATGTTTTAGAAAAATGAAACATCTGCTTGACAACGAACAATGTAGAAACTTTCTTCACATCTGAAGCATACGAAGAAAAATGAAACATTATTTTCCCTTTTAGATTTGTGTATGTTAGTTTCCTGAATCTAAAGTGGGCAATTGCGTGAAGAGGAAAGGTGGTCGCCATCGCAGTTTGCCCAATGGGCGGGATCCTTATACGGCCTATCATGGGTTGTTTTGCAGCAAACACCACACACCTCCTTCCCGGAACAGCGATCTCTGACGTGCCAAAACTTCTGGCACTTGGAGCACTGATCGGAGACGGAATGTACAATTGAATATAGACATTCAAGTAACCCACTTTGTTTACTTGTGACAATAAAGGGGTGCAAAATGTCAGAAAGAGGGCGTTGGTGAGCACTCTTTTTGTTCCTATATGAACTGTCTATGCACCCTATGCACGTCTATCGCACCTGGAACGTAGGTTCCGTTTAGATATCCATCTCCGAGACGCCTTTGAGATCTGGGCATCTAATGACTCCCTTGGAGGTGTTCAACTGTTTATGGGGAGTCACCCGGATCTCTTTGACAATTTGTCTTGTGACACTCGGCAGCTGTTCAGATTGTCTCTTGGACTTGCATTAGACGAGGAAGAAACCATTCCTTAGTCTTTCTACTGACTGAATGTCACCTGCGATTTTCTGGAAGCCCTTCTGAATGGCAAATGGGCTTAATGTTGAAATAACTTTCACCTGCTTTACCTCAAACACAAACCATGAAGCGCCAAATCATGTCATTCACCTCGTTTCCGTTTTTAAATCACTGTCAAATTCTCAAACTTGTGACACTCTTCTTAAATTTATTGATTTTAGGGGGGGGGGGGGGAGAAATTGAGGTGAAGAAGCTATTTTGTTAGATTGTTTCTCATCCCTCCCTTACCCATCCACCATGGAGTCCAACTGCAGGGTCAGGGTCAAGAAGTCACAGACTTGACCCCTTCCAGGCTTTGGAAGGGATACACGACAAACAGGAGCGCCCCAACTCCTGGGTACAGACAGCTGAGCACTGCAGGGGTTACCTTGGTCGGCCTGGGAACTGCCTGTCTTGACCCAGCCCCACGCAATGGTAGCCGATTTAGATACCCGAGCCAGAGTGTATCCCCTGTCTAGAAGAGGTTCCAGCCAAACAGATGTGTTGAGGGCGCCTACCCTCTCAATCACCAGGGTGTCATTCCCCCTCCCCCCACCCCACCCCACCCCACCCACCCACTCCCCATCGCAGTTCGAACCGCACGGAAAACGCGGCGATCTTAAGAAGACCACAGAGAAAAAAAGAAGGTGGGAAAGAAGGTTTGAAGGGGAGACGAAGATAGGAAGATCTACTGAAGGCACAAGACAGAATAGGAAAAAGGCGGGTTACTATTTGTCAGGGCCCTCACCCATAACCTGTCTGACAGGGAGGACTCTACCAGGGGCAACAACTCTACCACATTGTGCTTAGGCCAGACAGCAACTTTACTTTACAGGCCTAGAAGCATTTTCAAAAACTAGCCTTCCTCCAAGTGTGGATGCCCCTGCCAGCAGAGCCGAAGAGATCATTGGACTGCACAAGCCTTCCGACTACGGCAAGGTTTCAACCTACAAAGGCATTAGAAAAGAAATAGCTAATGCTGAAACAGACTCGTTCATCTCTGGTCTTCTTTGAAAATGAAAATATATTTTTTTGTCATTCCTCTTTCTTATTTGAATAATGAATCAGTAAAAGAAACCGTTTTCTGAAGGGAAGCTTTCTCTCGACAGTCCCCCTTTACGGAAAGGAAGTACAGAGGGCATGAGAATTCAATGTCAATATTTAAAGAAATTGTCTGAAAGTATTATCACGACCCTTTAGCAACTATCGTCCTAATAACTCTCTCTCTCTCTCTCTCTCTCTCTCTCTCTCTCTCTCTCTCTCTCTCTCTCTCTCTCAAATTCATATTGATGATGACGATGATAATAATGATAACAATATTAATGATATAGTAATAATGAAAATGATAATGGCGACACTACTACGACTACTCATCTTTTGTATAGCGCAATACCCATTAATATAGGAACAAGTTCGCATGCATGTAAACACACAAGAGTAGGAAGAAACTCGAGGGAGAGCTTGACAGTAGGTCTTCAGGGAAGAAACCCCCTCAGACAAGTGTTTCAGCTCTATCTCCTTACACTCTGTTGGGGCTGGGCCACATCCAGGTCATGACTCCCAGATCCCTTCTACTTTTTTTTTCCTGGTGCTGCCGAAATGGAAATCTGCAACGTTTTGAATGGGGGGGCCTCTCAAGCCGTGCCATTTTAGACAGCTGTCTACATCACTTGGGGAAATCTAAGCCTTATAAAGTTCACCTCTGTTCCTCCTCGACCAAATCCAGCTTGAACTCTTTTCAGCAGCCTCTGCTATTGTCTTCAGAATTCTGGTCTTCTTCTTACATGAAATCCTGAGCTTTTTCCGGAGATAATAGGCTGATGACCCCTTGCTCCAACGTCTATGGCGAGAACCTGGGCCAGGAAGCCGGATCTCTCTAGCTGCTGGCTAGATTGGCGTACTTCTCAGTTTTACAGATGTGATCTCGTTTCGTTCTGCTTTCGTATGGCACAGTGAGTTCAATCAGAATCATGTGCTTTTAAGAACCTGAATCGTAGACATCCGGCCTCATGTCATTCCCAGTAAGACTTCTTTTGGAGTGCGTTTTCCCACACGTTGTCCACTGTCTTTGTTGGCTTTGTTGGACTGCCTCCTGGGCTCTCTTGGCGTCCACTTTTCTCGTCAACTCCTCTATTACCATCTCTCTTTTGCTTTCTCTTTTGCTTTTGACCACCAGTTCATTTCTTTGCTACGTTCAATGCCTTCCGACCTTTCCATTTTCTGCCGGTCTTTAGCTTGCCCTGGGCCGGACTAATCTCATTACTTTTGTCTTTGGAGTCCTCAAGCACGGTTAGAAACCTTTGTCCACTCTGTATTCCTCAAGGATGGATTTTAGAGGATGCTTCAGCTTTGCTTGGCAGCAGTAGAGTCCAACGTCAGTGAGACCAGGTGGGCAGCCAGTAATTTTCTTATATATTGGTTGATTTTGGCCTCCATTGATTCCACAGCGCTAGTGCGAATATCGTACATCAGCAGAGGCCTCAGAAGTTTCGGGGTCAGCATGGATGGCAAACACCAGGCTTGTATTTGCCAGACAGTCCCATCTTGTCGCTTATCTGCAGGCTTTCTTCTGCTTTCTTCTGATTGGCTTGGTTTCCTGCCTCCCTTTTGTGTCTTTCAAGGAGTCATCATACCACCTCATAAGCTTCTTCATTTGTTCTTCAGCTATAGTTGGAATGACTTGATGGCTTCAGTGAACATGAATATTTTTGCCATTTTTCCTTTCCACAGGGAGAGGCTTCATGAATTCTTTGGCTTCAAATTCATCCAGGATGAAGCAGCTAACTTGTCTAAGCGCTTCAGCTTTTTGCGTGTCTCGTCTTCCTTGGTGAAAGCACTGTTGTGTCATCCCTGAATGTCTTTAGAAGGGGCACTTGATATTCATTCCTGACATCTGCTTAACCTGTGCACTGCAGCTTTGAAGATGACCTCCATCGCCAACGCAAACAGTATTGGGGAAATTGAAAAGCCCTCTACTGTGCCAATTTCTGGATTGTCCCATCTGTCGTGCACTTTTTTGTGGATAACCTCACTGAGCTATAGAAATTCTTCCTCAGCATTTCCCTCATGTTCTTTGGGACATGGTACATCTCGAGGGCCAGTTGAATAATCTTGTGTGGAACTGATCCATATGCATTTGCCAGCTCGACCCACGCTACGTCGAGGCCCCGTTTCTCTGCCCTGCCTCTTTGGACTGCTTCTCAAATCATGGTGGCGTCTTCTACACAGCCTGGGAGTCTTCTTTTCTGTACTGACAAATCCAGGTACTCATTTTCTATCAGGTACTTTTTCCCTCGTCGTTCACAAGTGATATCAGTCTAAACTGGCTGATGCCATTGGAGTTTTGCGCTTGGGGAATGTACACTCCACCGGCTGTTATCCATTAGTCACTGATCTTCAAGTTCCTCCGTGTTGATCTTATTTCATGGAGCCACTCAAGGACATTGCGATATTTATTGTTCAGCGGGTCTTGGTATTCCATTTGGCCTCGGCGAAGATTCGGCTCTGGCTTTCATTACCACTTTCTTTACCCCATGCAGTGTTGGTTCGTCACTGAACTTTTTCTCTGGCGCTTTACGCTGCAACAAGCCCTGGAGTTCAAGTCGTGGTTCGCTTTCAGGAATGGTATATGTTTTCTCTAGATGCTGCTCAAGAGTTTCTTCGTCCACTGTGAGTGTCCCAGATTTTGGAGGCTCGAAAAGCTTCCTGACAAACTGGAAGGGGTCTCTGAAGAAGCAATCTTGTGTTTTAGTCTTTCTGATCCTTCTCCTTCTTGCTCATTCTGTTTTGCTGAAGGCACTTCGCTTTGTTTTCAGGTTTTCCTAGATCTTCTCCAGCCCCTTTCTCAGGTTCTGAGGTAGCATACGTCTGTTGTTTTTTTTTCTTCTATTCTTTTTCTTTCGAATGTTAACCATCTCTCGCTGAGGTCTGGGTTTTTGAGGACGTGTCATCAGTTTTGTTTGTTTCACTCATAGGTGTTCCTAAAGGGTTTGTCTGCCGTGTCTCCAAATGCGCCTAGTTTTTGCTCTAGTATGCGCTTCCTTATCAGCGCATTCAGTCTTTTTTTCCATCTAGTTTCTCCCATTTGCACTTGTGAATGGCGAGTTGAGTTTCTGGCACCTGAGATAGGGAGCCTGTCCACATTCTCTGAACAATCAGCGTGGATCTCCTTGACACTTGTGTTTTGAATCTTGCCCTTGGTTTTCCGACAACTTATCTGCTGAAGCAGCCGCACTGCTGTTCATTTATCAGACATCCCCCCCAACACACACACACACACACACACACACACACACACACACACACACACTTCTTCAGTCATGGAATCCCTCTTGTTCATTACTCATGGTCCATTGTACATTCCCGGTCCTGATCGGGTTGGTGCCGGTAGATTCATCATACCTTTCCACTTCAGAGTAGCTTTTGAGGAAGGCAGAGTGGGGAGCCAATCCCTGGAGCCTGCAGTCTATTTTGTTTGGGTGTCATCCAATCTCTCCCAGGCATCCTCTGGATTATTCCCGGAGGTCAATTGTCTAACCATGCGCCACAAGGAAGAAACTCTAGGGAGAGCTTGACAACAGCAGGTCTTCACAGAAGATCTCTCTCGAAGACAAGTGTTTTTGGCTCTGAACTCCTTGCACGGTAAAGGGGCTGGACTTTGACCAGTTCATGCCAGATGCCCTTCTTCTCTGCCAATTTTTTTTTCCTGGCACTGCCGGGATTCGAACCTGCAAATTTTGGGGGATGGCCTCTCAAAGTGTGCCTTTTGAGACCGATGTCATACCCCACTGCTAACGGATACCTTTCAAAGTTTGGAAATTTACTTATGAAGTTCACTTTTGTTCCCCCTCGACCAGAGGAAAGGGAGTTCTCTTGTCATCCCTCGTTGTACTTTTTATAAACAGAAACAGAAGACTCTCAAATCAAAACGTGAATTACAAGATTCGAACATCTTCATTGGTGAGGACCTTTCGCTACGTGTCAGAGACATTCGAAAAAGATGGACTCCACGCTTCAAAAGAATAAGACATGATGGCAAGAGAGATTCCCTGGTGTTCAATTATTTGCTGATAGATGGCGACAGATTCTTCGTAGATACAGACGACAGTTTGGTTGAACTGAAATACAGAAATGGACAGCCCAAATGTCATCCTCCTCCTTGTGATATTTATTTTCACGAGGATGCACATTTTAATGGAACACCAGTGCTGCCGTCCGGTGAAACTGATGTTAACATTGCACTGTGTGTGAAGACGGGATTTCCAAAGTTACTGTGAAGAACACTTCGTGTTGTGATGAGCTTCGTATTGTTACAGTGCTGTGTGGACCAGAGCGTGACACAAGTGTGTTGGGATGATGCTGCATGACAGGCACCCGATTTCTGATGACTACTGATGATGATCGTGTTAATTAGTTTAATGAGAGACAAAAGCATTTTTTTTCTTACATTGGGATATTAATGGGTTGATTTCTAAATCAACAGATAACGTTTTCGTTTTGTTTGTCAAATTGTTTGATTTCATTTGTCTTTATTTGAATTTATTTTTTTCTATTTTTCTGAATGTATTAAGTATCAGTATTCCAGCCGTGAAGTTTACTAAACAGAGAAGGCAATCAGGAGGTCTTACATGTTTGATAAAAAACGAATTGGAGCCTCACGTCAAACAAGTAGACATGAAGTCTCACAACTTCCTTGCGTTTGTAATGGGTAATGGTAATGTTGCTTATAGCCCAGCCGACCGCAAAGGGCCATATCACCGCGTTGATATTGCGTTTGTTGTAAACAAAGCGCTATTCAACACTGACATAGATGTGCTGTATGTATGTTGTTACAGTCATCCTATAATGTATGACATGCCGCCCTTCTGTCTGGTTTTCTCCATGTTCTTCCATCTCACCCCACAGAGGCCAAAAAACACGCCGGGAGTATCTGTCCATTTCATGGGTCAGGTCTTCTTTTTTTTCTTATCAAAATTCCAGCCAGCCTGAGAGTTCTTCTGTTCTAGGTTGAACATGTGATAACGTTCGTTGCAAGTATACCCTGTGTTTTTTCTCCGGAAATGCACCGTTTGTGTCTGTCCTGGTGGAGGGTCGACTGATCCGGTGTGATCACTATTTTCTTGTTCCACTTGGCATTTCTTTGCCAAGCGGAACCTGGCGGAGCCGATCCCCCTCCAGGTTTGATTTCTTCGTTGGGTTCACTCCCCGAATGCGTCAGGTAATACTGGGTTTACGTGCCTATGGTGGCACATGAGACCTGACTCTTGGTGGATTACTCGATTTCTTTATAAACCTATATAAACACCATAAGATAAATAGAAACTGATGATCACCCTGACAACTGAATTTATTTCAAACTAACACTACACTCTCCCCTTCATGATTTAGAAATCCCCTATAAATAAGTCTAGTGATTAGACTTTGTCACTGCTTCTATTCTTTTTAGTTCTGGCACTTCCCATTTTTATCATTACCTTTATTGGGTCAAAATTTTCACTTATATTTCATTTAAAAATGCGTTTTTCTTTGTCTTTCCTTTTATCAGAGTTTGATATTTTAGGAACTGATACTTCTCTAATAATATGGGCCGGTTCATTTTAGAGAAAAGTGTGTGTGCGAGTGCGCGCGCATGCGCGTGTGTATGTGTGCGTGTGTGTGTGTGTGTGTGTGTGTGTGTGTGTGTGTGTGTGTGTGTGTGTGTGTGAGAGAGAGAGAGAGAGAGAGAGAGAGAGAGTGAGTGAGTGAGTGAGTGAGTGAGTGCGTGCGTGCGTGCGTGCGTGCGTGCGTGCGTGCGTGCGTGCGTGCGTGCGAGAGAGAGAGAGAGAGAGAGAGAGAGAGAGAGAGAGAGAGAGAGAGAGAGAGAGAGAGAGAGAGAGAGAGAGAGTGTTGTGTGTCCTTTTTTCCTTGGGCCAATCGTCACAATTAACGAGTGTTCTAAAGCATGACATAAATCTGAGTTACAGATTAAGATTAAACTGGTTGTCTGTGCGCGTGCATATTTAATATGATAGTGGTGGCTGGGGTTGGTGTGTCTGAATGTGAATGAGTGAGTGAGTTAGTACGCGCGCGTGCGCGCGTGTGTGTGTGTGTATGTGTGTGTGTGTGTGTTTGTCTGTGTGTGTTTGTGTTTGTCTGTGTGTGTGTTTGTGTTTGTCTGTGTGTGTGTGTGTGTGTGTGTGTGTGTGTGTGTGTGTGTGTGTGTGTGTGTGTGTGTGTGTTAGAGAGACAGAGAGAGAAAGAAAGAGAGGGAAGGAGAGAGAGGGGGAGGGAAGGAGAGAGAGGGGGGGAGGGAAGGAGAGAGACAGAGGGGGGAGAGAGAGAGGAGAGACTGAGAGATACAGACAGTGGGGGGTATTGTGTGTCCTTTTCCCTAGACCATACGCCACAGTCCCAAGCGTTACGAGGCGTAAACCATAAATCTGAGTGACAGATTAAGAGAAAATCGATCACAGTTCACATGGAAATCTCCCCTTCAATCATACTGTCAAGGACTTCTAGCGATATCGATACTCGCGTTCTCGAACTACATCAGCTGCTTCTACGCTGACACAACACGCCAGACCTTCGCGCACACCTGTGACCTCTCTTTGTTATCACACCTGATATACCTGAGCTCGTCCCATTCCCTTCTTGTCAATCTGTTTGGAAGCACCTGGCGCGTATCTGGACGGGCATGCGAACTAAACGAAAAGGAGCATTAACTTTTAGGCACCTTGAACATTCTCAGATCGATCTAGCCATGTCAGTTTTTTTTTATAATGACTCCTTAGGGCCTTGGTGCATTAGCTTACTATATGCAGCCTGTATGCAGATTTCCTCCAACCCTGTTTAAGGATTAATGCCAACTTAAGTAGTTTGCATTGAAACCGCACACTTAGATTGAGTCTGCGAGGGATAGCGTGTAACAGTCCGTTTGCAATGACACTGGCTTTGGAAACACTTGCCAAATCTATTTACTGTCCTCTCATAAATGAACAAAAAAAAACCCACCTGCATCCCAACACGGCAGTCTTCTGTGGATACCTTGTTCCAGGTGTTGATCTACCCTCCTCTTTGTCGTCCATGTGCTTCAAGGTGCTCTGTCATTCGGCTGTTTCCCTTGAAACACACGAATGTTTGATTAGATAGTCGTCGTGTTTTTCTTTTTCAATCAAAACTGGTAGAACACAAGACAACGTCTTTTGCAGTTTTTTTTTTGTAGCCATGTCACTGAATTCTTTTAGAACCTCCGGGTCAAAGAACAAAATTAACATAATAAACTAAATACCGATTAACAAAAGGCGTATCTGCATGCATAAACGAAAATTCAGACGTTATAACAACGATAATGCTATAAGTCTCCCCCACCCCACCCCCCACCCCAACGTTGCAATGTTATTCTAAGTAAAGAAAAGAAAAGACAAATATATTATAACCAACATGTAATGAAAACTTCGGCCTGTCAACATCAAAACAGGTCTAATAGTGCAGGTAAGTATGCATTTAAATGTTAAAAAAAGTCAAAGTAGGCCTAAGAGCACAGATAAGTTTCTATTCATAATTGACTGACTCTGTAAATTGCTCTATGTTTTGTCAGCTTCTGCACCAGTCTTGGTCTAACCACTGGTGTAGCGTCAGACAGCAAAGGATACTCTTTTTGGTAGTCCGCTGCTGGAATGCTTGTCATGTCCTTGGTGCTTGTTGGTCTGACAGTGTCACACTCACACTCAGTCCTTGGAATGCTGAGACTGTCCGTTGGCTGAGGACTGCAAGAAGACCGATGGGTCTGGGACACGAGTCTCAGAATGTGATGGGTCTATCAGTGAAATTCGAGCTGCTTTTTCCATTTATCAAGATGTCTTCAAAATATTTGTCCGAGCGGACTAGAACACGAAAGGATCCATTATAGGGCCTCACCAAAGGACCTCTGTGGGAATCAATGCGAACGTAGACTTAGTCGGCGAACTGTAAATTTTGAGGCACATAGGGAGTTGTCAACCATACACAGCAGGTGGTGGAGGAACTAACCTCTGCAATTTGTCTTGAAGCTCCTGGACAAAGGTACTGGTAAAAAAAAAAAATCAGTTTGCATAGGGTGGAGGGAGGAAATCACCAGGCGCCTTGATGTTTGTGCCGTAACGTAGGTGAGAAGAGCTGGAGATGCATTCAGATCTGCTTTCCCAGGTGAACGAAATCCAACACACACAACCGGCAGTTTGTTCTTCCAGCGTGGTCCATCAGGAGAGTCTTGAGAGCAGCTTTCAGACTGCAGTGGAATCTTTCTACCATTCCGTCGGCCTGAGAGTGATAAGCGTAGTGTTTTGGGAGCTAAAACCGAGTACCAAGTGAAGCTCATGCCACAGCAAACTGAGGAACAGGCGGCCTTGGTCCAGGGTGAATTGTTTGGGACTCCAAAACGTGCAATCCAAGAATATAACAGGGCCTTGGCCCAGGTGATAGCTTCTGCACTGGGAAGGGGAATGACCTCAGGCCATCTGGTGAATCTGTGTACAATAGTAAGCAGGTAGGTGTAACCTTCTGAAGGTGGAAGAGTCACAACCAAATCAAAGTGCAGTCACCGAAACCCCTGTCTGGAGGTTCAAGACAGGACAATGCAGCCTTGGTGTGATGGCCAATTTTGCTTGCTTGGTATGAATGGCAGGTCCAAACCATGTTCTTCACGTCCTTTTTGAGCCCATGCCAGACATAGCAAACACTGAACACAGGATTTTAGAAAGGGAAAGGTTTCGTGTGTCCAAAGACAAGAAGTCATAATTTGTATTCCTAGAGGAGATAAACCACAAAATTTCATACACAACTGGAGACCGACCATACTGTCAAGCGTTATATAAATGAAATCAGCTCATCTTGCAAAGCAAATTGTTTCAAAACTTCTTCCGCAGCTCATCAATGAGGATCAAACTGGTTTTGTTCAAAGCAGACATACCGGTGACAAATTAGGCTCATATCTAGACTGGTTATCTGGACTTTTGTTAGACACAGACTTCGAGAAAAATTTAACTATGTTAGCTGAGACTTCATGTTTAAAATATTGAAAGCTCTTGGCTTTCAACCTGGAATTTATAAATGGAGGGAATCATTTCTTACAATTATCAAATCCTGCGTTCTTGTTTCTGGTCAAATCTCTAAATGGTATGGCGTGGGACGAGGTTCTTGACAGGGTGTCAGTCACCAGTATCTATTCATCTTGTGTGCAGAGATTCTGCCAATCAGGGTACCTGAAAATGAGAACATAGAAGGTATACGTTTGAATAATGTTTAACACAAGCTTTCCCAGTATGCAGATGATACAGAATTTCTTTTAGCAAGCGAAAAAAAAACAATCATTTGAAATTTTGCATAAACACACAAGACACATTTAGTTCTCTAAGTCAGGCTTGAGAATGAGCTATGTGAAACTAGTGCAATCTGGGTGGCCAGTCGTAAACACCGCCGGTTCGTTACGTGGACTACTTAGGAACAGAATGGAATCCGCCAAAGTTGAATATTGTAGGCTTTGGTTTAGTAATGATGCACAAAACTGCTAACATAGCAGATGTAATTTTTTTCAGATTTGGACCGAAACACATTACACATTTAGGAAAGGTAACGGTTCTGAAATCTTTGATTTCACCAAAATTGATTTATCTATGGATTCTTCTACCCAACCCACCAAACAGTTTCTTAACGACTCTGCAACACCACTGTTATAATTTTGCATGGAACAAGATAAAAGATAAAATTAATAGAAAAACGGCACGTAAAACAGGAAGAAAAAGCGGCATCGGAATACCAAAATTGAAAACCTCTGCTACTTCATTCCAATTGACATGGATGCAAAAATGTCGACAACAAAACAAATGGAAGACGATCGCGACTACCAATTTTCCAATTTTAAATGTTCTTGAAAAATATGGACATGAAGTCGTCACTACCTTTTCAAAATCAAATGTATTCTGGACAGAAGTGTTTGATGCATAAAAAAAAATTCTTAAAAGTTTGTAGTAAAAACTCTGGTGAACTACTTGCAGAGCTACTATCTTATGATCGTAAAATATAGATAGGCAAGGGAGGGGTGGGGACGGGGTGGGGGGGGGGGGTGGGGGGATGATGCTCATAGCCCAGCCGACCGCAAAAGGCCATATCAGCGCCGAGACAGGCAAGAGACATAATTATGGTCGGTAAACTGGATTAGTACAGGGATGTACAATATTGCTGATTTTCTGCTTCAAAATGGAAAGTTAATTCATTATGAAGATTTCAAACAGAAATATGATGTCAATATAGATGTTGTAACTTTTCCTGAGAGTAAGAAAGCAAGAACTGAATATATTCGAAATACAAAAACAACTGTTCATAACAGTAATGTATGGAAATACTTATTTGTCTTAAAAATCTAACGTCTATATTCAAAAGGTTAAAATTATGCTGTGATACACATTGATAATAACACGGCTAAAATGTTGCAAAAGATAGGATCGAAAGTTGCATGTGGAAAACGACTGGGATGCATGCTTCTCATATCTTCACAAGGTATCTGATGCAAAAAGGAAGTGGTTTTAGCGTTTTTATTTTTTTTTACGCCACAAAGGACAAGATCACTCATATGCTCTGGGGCTGTGGTGTTGTTCTACGGTTGTTGAAATCTTCGATGAATGGAATGAATGAAAAATGTCAGAATGTATTAAATTTACTTATTACAGAACCACTGGCTGTTCTTGGTTTTTATAAAGACATAAGCATTGATCAGATCTCTTATTTTATTTTTGTATTTGCTAAAGAATACTTGTACCACTGTAAACCAAATGGTGATATGTCTATTCTCCAAGCCTTTGTTAACTAATTATGACACAGATGCAATATCGAAGAGTACATTGCGCGCAAAAATTCACAATGATTTTGTTGCCAACTGGACCCTTTATGAGACTTTTTTTTTCAACTGATTCAAGCAAACAAGAAAAGAGCTAACGAACTCACATATATCATATAAATTATTTACAAAAGAAATAAAGGAAAAGACCTTACGTATGACGGGTATTTCAAACCGGCGGTTTACATGTGGACAACAGGTTTGGGCCGAAAGTAGATATTCATGATCCATTCAGTCCCCCTCATTACGGTTTATCCCCCCACTCCCACCTTCATTTGCTTCTATCCAATGTATTGAATTGACCGGAAAAAAAAAGTTTCCACACATTTGTAGACGATCTATACGCTTGTCTGTCCATCTGTCTCTGTATTTTGTATGTATGTCCCCATGATTTGTGTCCCATAACTAGACTTATGTGTGCATGCTTCTTGTTGTTTTTCTTGGCTTTCCTTTCTATTGTTCTCTTTAAAATTGTTATTTGGACCTGTTTGCCAGCTTTTCCCCCAACAGTATGAGAAATATTTCTTTTCAAAGTGTACATTATTATGTCATGTAAATTAAGTTTGAATACTTTTTTCAATCCCACTCAATACACGTGCTTATCTCCTTTTCCACTGAAGTATATGACAGCTCTTCTTCTGTCTGTATTTATCAAGTGTTCTCCCATCTTCCCTCGTGGAGGCCGAGAACGTACCTGGAGTATCTGTCCATTTTTTATTATTATTGTTGTTTTTTTTTTTTAATTTTCCAGCCAGCATGAGAGTTCTTGTGTTCCAGGAGGCAAATGTGATAGTGTTCTACCAAGTATTCCCAGTGACGTACTGTTTGGGTGGAGGTCGACTGGTGGCGAGGCCATTGCTAACCCGGGATACTACCAAATTTGGATTGATCTGTTTTCTTCTTCCTTGTGGTGTTTCTTAGCCAAAGTGGGCGGAGCCGGTCACTCTCTTCTTCCTCCATTAATGTTCAGCGGTCATAACTTTGACCATTACTAACATTTATGTGTGTATGATAGCTTTTCTTTAATTCCGCCATTAAGGCAGCCATACTCCAACTTCGGGGAAGATGCATGCTATGCGTGACGTGTCATCCATACCAACAGCCAAGCTGGCCTTCTCTTCCGAACGTTGGTGATGGGATTTTACGTGTGTGCAAGATGTGCGTGCGTTCACACACGGAACTTCGGTTTATAGTCTCATTCGAAGGACTGTACGGGGAATGGAGTCGGAACCACTGTTAACTCCGAGGGAAAAATCCCCCTGTACCGAAATTCGAACCCGTAACTTCAGGATCGCGAGTCCAGCGCTCTACCAACTGAGTTTTTCCGGCCCCTCGCTCCTCCAGGTTTTTTTTTTTTTTTTTTTTTTTTTTTTTTGGGGGGAGGGGGGTAACTCCCCACAAGCGTCAGTACAACTGGGTTTACATGGGTACCAGCTGCAGATGAGATATGGGTTACTAGATTCTGAATAAAAGTAGTAGGAAGAAAACCCTAGTGAGCGTTTGACAGGTCTTCAGAGAAAGAACCCCCCTCAGACAAGTGTATCGGCCCTGAACTCCTTACACTCTGAGGGGGCTAGGCTGCATCCAGATCATGACACACAGGTGCCATTCTACTACCGACTTTTAAATAAAAAAAAAAAATATACATAAACTGTGAATTAAAAAAAAAAGAAAAAAAAAATATATATAAAGTGTGTGTGTGTGTGTGTGTGTGGTGTGTGTGTGTGTGTGTGTGTGTGTGTGTGTGTGTGTCACGTGAAACAAACTGATGATCACTTTAAAATGATCTCTCTTTTTCTCAAACTAGCATTTGACCCTCCCTGTCATCAGTTTTGAACAGAAAGTCCTTTATGATATCTAACAGAGTGATGGGACTTTGTCAGCGCTTTTTGTTTCTAAATTCAGACGCTTCCTCTCCATTTCAAGTATCACGTTCATTTGATCAGTTTGTTTTTGCGTTTTCTCTTATTAAAACATATGCGATTCTTTTGCTTTTTTTTTTTTTTTTTTTCCTTTTGACAGTTTTGCATTTCAGGAGCTGATACTTGTCCAGTGAGGCCATGCATCGTTGAGAAAGGAAAGGTGTGTGTGTGTGTGTGTGTGTGTGTGTGTGTGTGTGTACACGCGCGCGCGCATACGCACGCGCACGTGCAAACACACACACATACACACACGCGCGCGCGGGCGCTTGTAAGTCTACAAATATAGATCGATAGGTAGATAGGTAAATTTATAGATATGATTGTGTGTTTGCGTCTCTGCGCGCGCGCGCGCGCGCGTGTGTGTGTATGTGTGTGTGTGTGTGTGTGTGTGTGTGTGTGTGTGTACAAGTGAGTGTACGTATATGATCGATCGATCGACAAAGATGAAAAAAAAAAAAAAAAAAAAAAATATATATATATATATCATGTGTGTGTGTGTGTGTGTGTGTGTGTGTGTGTGTGTGTGTGTGTGTGTGTGTGTGTGTGTGTGTGTGTATGCACGCGCGCATGTGTGTGTTCACGTACGCGTATGGGTGTGTCTTCCCTCCTCCCCATTCCCTTCTCGTTTTTTTGACCCCCACTCCCCCATCCCCGCATACACACGCACACGTGCGTTCAACCACCCACCCAGCCACCCACCCCTCTCCTTCACACGCACGCGAGTTTCCTCTTTCTCTCTCCCCCTCTTGCTCTCACGCGCGAAACTGTAGGTGTGAGGTAAAAACAATATTGTTGATGGGAAAGGATGGAGTGGGGTGGGGTGAACGAGAGAAGGCAGAGAAGGTATGTTCAGTTTAGCATGTTATATACATAGTTTCAGAATAATGTGTAGAAGATTTCTTAGAACTGTATGTCTTTGTGACGTGCAGATGATCAACAGGGTGTACAGAAGTCTCAGGTCAGGGCATGTACATATGCGCGCGCGCTGTCTGTGTGCGCGTGCGTGCGTGTGCGCGTGTGTGTGTGCGAGTGTGTGTGCAATATGGCGGCGGTAGTGGTGGTGGTGGCAGTGGTGCCCGCACGCGCGCGCGCGCGCGCGTTTGTATGTGTGTGTGGTATTGTGTGTGTGTTTCTTTACGCCCATGTAACTACCATTGTTAACATATTTGAGAGAAGGGGGGGGGGGGGGAGACAGAGATAGAGTGAGAGTGTATGTGTGTGTGTGTGTGTGTGTGTGTGTGTGTGTGTGTGTGTGTATAACACAACATGAAAAAAACAGGAAATAACTGATACCACACCAAAAAAAAAATATTTACGCAATGCAACACAATTAGGAATGTGTACTAAATCACTATATCGTCCATGAAAGTGCTCTGAGGCATAAAAATATTGAACTACAGATTGTGATGCACCAAATCGCTATATAATCCATGTAAGCATTTGGAGACAGCAAAACTTTGATCAAAACACTGATATTGTATTGATTATTGATCTAATGGACATCCCCTCCCTCCTCTCTCCCTGTATAATCATGTCATTTGATTTTGAGGATTTCTATCCATGCCATCCTTCAGTCTAGAGATGCACACATCATCCCTTGACTGACGTCACATTTAACGCCTTCGCGCTCACCCAAAGCAAAGCAATTCCTCCGGCAAACTTCAGCTTTATTGGCCCTCGTACCCCAACACGCCCAGAATCAAACACTATACTTCTTCTTCTTCCGTGTACACCCACGGTCAACATTTTGACCATTATCGGCGTTTTTACGGGAGTGCGCAGGAAAAAAAAAAAAACAGGGGGAGGGGGGGGGCTCTTCAGCTGTTTGCTGTGGCATATTCTGGAGCGGGTCACAGCGGGGGCCAGTTGGTTGCAGCGCACGCACACCAGTTTATGATATTTTGTACATCATGCAGAGGCGTGCTGTGCGTCGGCGCTGTACTGGGGGGGGGGGGGGGGGGGGGGGGGCATTTCAACTCATGCAGCATCTGTTTCACACTGGAAGTTTTCCTGTGGCGATTGAGGACAAAGCGGGCTGCACGTCGTTGGACCTTCTCCAGAGAGTCAGTCATTCTTATCGTGGGATCCCAGACAGGCGAGTATTCGAGTACTGGACGGATCAAAGTTTTGTATGCTGTATGTTTGATGCGTTTGGAAGCCGATTTTTAGGTTTCGTCGGAGAAAACCCAGTGTGCGGTTTGCCTTATTGGCGATGCTGGTGATATGCTGGTCCCATCGTCCATCACTCTGAATGGTGACCCCAAGGTACCTGGTGAAGGAGACATGTGTTCAGCTGCTGGCCATGGAGTGTGTAGGCCACCTCTGGTGTTGGCTTCCGGCTTCGTTGAACGGTTAGGACGCTACACTTGCCGGGGTGGAACTCCATATCCCACTGTGTCTCCCACTCACTCAGGGCGTCAAGGTCCTCCTGCAGTATCCTGCGGTCAGTATCAGACCTGATAGGACGGTCAATGGCAGTGTCGTCTGCAAAGAGTCTGACGTTGGACGAGACATGGCTTGGCAAGTCATTGATGTAAGCCAGGAACAGGCAATGGCCCAGGACTGAGCCCTGGGGAACCCCAGACTTCACTTGGACAAACTCAGACCTGCTCCCCTCCACGACCACGGCCTGCCTCCTGTCTCGTAGGAAGTTGGAGATCCATCGATTTATGTCACCCTCTAACACCATAGTAGTCGAGTTTATGCACTAGTAAGCTGTGGTTCACTTTGTCAAAAGCTTTAGCAAAGTCAAGTACTACCATGTCAGTCGAAAGGCCTTTGTCCAGGTTTGATGTTAGCTGGTCTGACAGCTCAAGCAGTTGTGTCTCGCAGGAGTTTTTCTGCGGAAACCATGTTGCTGTGGAGTCAAGATGTTAGAAGATTCTAGATGTCCCATCACGTTGCTGACAATCAAGTGTTCCAAGATCTTGCACGGGACGCAAGTAAGGGAGACTGGGCGGTAGTTGCTTGGTTTGTAGTGTTCTCCCTTTTTCTTTTTATACACAGTGTGATGTGTGCAGTGCGCCAATCCTCGGGGACACAGCCAGCGGAAAGTGAGCGCTGGTAGATGATCGTAAGGAGAGGAGCCACTCACTGGCCAAGGCCTTCAGCACCGCGGGGAGATATTGTCTGGGCCTGCTGCTTTCGCCGGGTTCAGGTTCACCAGCAGTTTCTCAACTCCCGGTGATGTGATACCGAAGACTGGCATGGTGGGGAAGTCCTCTCGACTGCCTGGCATGCTACATTTCTCATGGACTTCTGTTGGGTTGTAATCTTTGCCTTCGCTGAATGCTGTGACGAACTGGCTGCTCAGAGCCTCAGCCTTGGCCTTCGAGTCGGTGACGAGGCGGCCCTGGACCTTAAGGGGTGGGGTGGGGGGGGGGGAACACCTGGGGGGGGGGGCACCTGACTGCGATGTACGGTGGTGTTTAATGTACGTCCAAAACCGTTTCGCGCATAGTGTCCTGTCCTGCTCTTCTTTCTGAGGGGTGAACAGTCGGTTGACGTAATCCCAGTACGCGCGTCTCAATTTCTGCTGCACCTCTCTTCTCAGTCGTCGACTTCTGTCTTCAGCTCCTCAGTTCCATGCTTTCTTCTTCATTTTCCGGTAAGTTCTGTCCCTTTTCCTCAGAAGGCGTCTCACTTCTGATGTGATCCATGGGTAGGAATCGGTTTTCCTGGGAGTCTTGTGGGGGAATATTACTTGTGATATTGCCCTGGATGGTGGTCTTGAATTTCGTCCACAAGTCCTCTGCGGAGGTCGAGTCATTTGAAGCCATGGCATCCATCTCAATTTGGAGCTCGGCCATCTCTTTCTTCATGCTGGGCCAGTCCGCTTTGTTGTACAGGGGGATGGGGCGTGACTGACAGTTGGTCAGGGAGACCTTTGTGTTGTACTCAACATACACAATCTCATGGTCTGAGAGGCCGGGCAGTATCTCTACACGGGGGATCAGGCTGGGGCAGTTTGTCATGACGAGGTCAAGGGCGTTTTCTAACCTGGTGGGTTTGAGGACGACCTGCTCGAGGCCAACGTCGTGAAGCAAGTCTAGGAATTTCCGATGGAGGTCAGGATAGGAACACGATGGCTTGAGGTTCATAGTAGACCAGTCCCAGCCGGGAAGGTTCAGGTCCCCCGCTATGAGCAGCTGTGTGCGTCATTGGTAGCGGCAGCCTTTCTGACAGATGACTCAAACTGAATAAGGCTTTCTTTATCACCGTCTTTCGTCGATAGTAGGCGCAGACATATAGGTGCCTTCTGATCTTTGTGACGATTTTTACCCATATAGAATCTCACACTCAAGTGTCAAATTCCGTCACTAGTGTGCTCAGAATATCCTCCTTCACTGCCAGGAGAACACCACCACCATCACTATTCCTGTCCTTACGGTACACTGTATAAGAGTCTGGTAAGATCTCAGAGTTCTGTACGCTGACATCCAGATGAGTTTCAGTCCCAATAATAATATCGGGTTTTGTACTCTCCATGAGGTTAAGGCTCTCAGCTCTTTTCCCTCTCACAGATCTGAAATTTATATTCAAGATTCTTAAGAGTCTGTTTCTCTGTTTTGTTGGCTGGCTCTTGTTGGAGCAGAAGAATGGAGGGGCTTGAAGTCAACATCAGATGAGACTGATCCCACGGAGTGCTGAGGGAACTCATATGGCTACTTTCCTGCCCCACTATATGTAAGTCAAAGGCAGTACAGCTGTAATTTGGGTTTCCACACACTATACAGTGCCACGAAACGTCGCTGGCGTCCAGTTTGTTGCAGGAGTGAGTATCTAAGCTCTGGCAATGGGTGTGATACCACATACCACACGTCTCACAGGCCACTCCTTTCTGTTGCGATGTGGCAGTTTGGTCACATGTCCCACACAGGTACTCGGATATGCTATCACCGGAACCAGGCATGGAGAAAGCACACGCTGACGCCAGGAACTCGCTAACACAACACTAGGAAGGCTTACAGACCTCACACCTTTCTCATACATACCTGATATCGAAAAACACTACCATGTGTACGAAAAGTGATGAATTGTTTGTTGACATACTTGTCATAGCTAGAAAAAAAATCGTCGAATGTCAAAAGGTAAGGCAATACCTGTCAAAAGGCAAAAAACAACACTGCATTACCACCGCTCTGCGCTCCGGAGAAGATGGAGAACTCGCGACGTAAACAGGCATGATGTTTCTGGCAAAGTTGACTTCAGTCTGCTTGTCACTGCTGGAATCAGCGAATGTCGAAAGTGAGGCAATAGCTGTCACTGCTAGAAAATCGTCGAATGTCAAAGGCAAAAAGAATACTACATTACCGGCACTCTGCGCTCCGGAGAAGATGGAGAACCCACGACTTAAACACGTAGGACGTTTCCGGCGAAGTTGGCTTCGGCGGGAACTCACGACGTGAACACGCAGGATGTTTCTGGCGAAGTTTGCTTCAACGGGCCGAAATATTAAAAAGGAAGGGTATCAACAGAATCGCGGGATTAACTTTGGTCAGATGAGGGAATTTAGTAATGATGGGTTTAAGAAATTTCATAAATATCGTAAATATTTCCAAACTTTTAGCGGACAAAAAAAAAAAAGAAACCACCACCATATCCACGCATGCGCACCCCCCCAATTCACATATATATATATATATATATATATATATATATATATATATATATATATATCTTTCCGCCATGTTTTCTTTTCATCAAAAGACCATAGTGAACTTTGCTAGGGGAACATTTCCTTTCATACTACCCCCACCACACTAACGCTTCTTTCCCCAGCATCCAAAATTTGTAACAGTTGAGACGCTGAAAATACTGTGAACATTTTTTACATCAAAATGGCACATTCCGTGGCATTAGATTAAAGTGGATTGGATGTTTGTCGTAAATCAACCATTGCACTGAAGGAGAAAGAGGGGTGTACGAAAGGAAATCTTTCCAGCGATATTTCAATCACGCGCCGCTGCTCTGGTTCGTTCTTAAACGGCCTGTTGCAGTGAAAATGAGAAAGGGATAGTGCTCGATTAGGATAAGCAGCCACATTTCCTAGCCTAGATTACAGTCCAAATGCCAAATGAAAACACGTTAGCATTTTTGAGCCACTTCAGCTTTTATATTTGACGAAAAGAAACTCGTTCAAATGAGTTCTAGCTTTTTCGAAGACACGACATGTAAAAATGTACAATCGTATTACACACAGTCTACCTTTCATGGTACAATTAACACACACACACACACACGCACACACGCACACACACACACACACCGGCTCAGTCCTGGCTTCCAAACCTCGCAACAAGGCGTACTCCAGTGTCACTGATGTGAAGGCGAAGAAAACAAACTCACGGCATAGACCTGCATGCATTCATGTCACGTGCATGTCGTGCCTCGTGTTCCGTCTGGACCAGTTCGCCTATCGCTTGACCTCTCTCTCTCTCTCTTTCTCTCTCTCTCTCTCTCTGTGCAAGTGCGTATCCATGTTTGTGTACTGGAAGGAGAGGAGGTTGGGGTGGGAGTGTGGTCTCCCCCCCCCCCCCCCCCCTGCTTTTCTCTTTCTCAATCAGTGAGTGTGTTTGCGTGTAAGTGTGTGCGTGTGTCATGTGTTTGATGACACCACTCTCCACTCACCATTCTCTCCTCTATATAATGGCATCACTTTCCTCTTTCTCATCCTCTACATAAAGTCATCACTTTTCTCTTTCTCATCCTCTGTATAATGGAATCGCATTGACCTAATAATAAAATTTTTGTCATTTCACAATTACAATATTATTATCACCCTCCCCACAATATATTTCTGATATTTCACAATGACTATGATATATATCATGAACACCCTCCCTGCAACCTCTTTGTCATCGTCACAGGCAAAACTAGCGACATGATGGCAAAACATTGTCATAGGGATCATGACCATCATCATCATCCCCACCATTATCACAACCATTGCCACTAATACCATGGATGACTTCATCAGAGGTTTTTTTTTTTTTGTTTGTTTGTTTGTTTGTTTTGTTTTGTTTTTTGCTGCCCCAACCTCTGGGCCACCTCAGAGGCAGTGCACCCACGCCGCTCATTCCGACACCCCGTCCACAGCCACAGCCCGGCCGGTCCCACTGCAGCCCCGGCACCAGCAATCCACATGGAGCAGTCAATGTCGAGTCGTCAAGAGGCAACCCACCGGAGGAGACACTGCACTGCTGCCGAGTCACTTCAGTGGTGTTCAGTGGCGCCTGTTCTGATCTAACATACGCAGGACACCGCCTACTAAGCCCCCTACTGACGACAATAATTGCTTTGTCGCGGAGCCGGCGTGAGTGAGCTCTCCCTCCAGAGGGCGCCACTACGTCCGACCAACGACAGCCCCCATGGACTCGCCGATACCGGTGACCCCGACAGAACCAAACCAAGGCCACAGATGTGGAGAGGACATCGAAATTTAGGTCACCATGAGAGCTGGGCATGAAGGGCCACAGAACTTGAGACATTTTTTAAAATGCTGATCGATTAGAATGACGATGATTAAGATGAAGCTACGGATTTCCATGTCGGTCTGAGACTACATGACAGGGCTGTACCCTACGCTTCCTTTCATAATATATCCAGGCGTCAACCAGGCTCTCGAGATACAGGCACCTGCAGTGTTGGTCAGGAAATTTGAGCAACACTCACAGAAACGCATCCATTAAGTGGATGAAACTCGACTGTGTGGTCCCAGTCTTCCCAACTGAGTCCGCAGCAAACTCAACTCTGGGTAGGAGCTGGTCGGGGCAAAAAAAAAACCCACATGACTGATGGGATTCGAACCCACGACCTCCCAGCCGGGAGTCCGCGACGCTAACCACTTCGCCACGGCGGCTGGTGACTTCATCAGAGTTACTGGGACCACTGGCAACGCGACTGTGGCTATTCTATAGTCTAAGAACATCCCAGCTTATTGAAAGTATCATCACCATTATGGTCGTAAAATAATACCACAGTTTTCGCTTATACCAGAGTCGTTATCCCTGTGGGTACACACACACACACACACACACACACACACACACACACACACTCTCTCTCTCTCTCTCTCTCTCTCTCTCTCTCTCTCTCTCTCTCTCTCTCTCTCACACACACACACACATGCATACACACTCTCTCTCTCTCTCTCTCTCTCTCTATCTCTCCTTCTCTCTCTCTCACATGCATACCCATATACACATCACACACACACACACACACACACACACACACACACACACACACACACACACACACACACACACACACACACACACGCGCGCGCGCGCGCGCACGCGGACTATGCCCACATACCCATACACCCAAATGTGTACACTCACCACACACACATATACAATGAGAATATGGCGCAACTTATGTTGTTAGGTACTCAACGTCTGACCAGCGTGTTGGGCTAATGCGTAGGTCAGACATCTGTTCAGTCGTAGCCACGAGACCCTCTTCTTAAATTCTCTCATCTTAATCATTAATTCATCTATTCATTAGCTTTTAATCATGCGCGGTGTGGTCTAAAAACTTAACGTATGTGGTGTAGCGTATATGGATAGTCCGCACGCAGTGACACCTCTTAGATGAAACTGAAACTGAAACTGAAAACATTATCCCTGTAACGCCCAAACGCTTCGTCATCACGAGCATTACAGCAACAATAATCATAAACGCTACATGCACGATCGTCGTGATCGTTAGAATGTTAACGTTCATGTTGTTAATGACAATACGCAACTCTCAGGTAGTAAACATCTTGGTTACCGAAAAACAAACCTCCTGATACCATTAATTATCAGCGGGGCCATAGTCATCATGATCACTCCCAATATCTCCATGATCATTGCAATTCTACGATTATGCCTGTCATAACCATTGTCAATCTGACCTTTATGTTTCACTGAACGGTTGACCATCAGTATCTTAGTCGTCACCATGATAACAATAAACATAGACCCGGTCGCATTGTCCACGTCTTTGCAAAGACAATCGCCATGGTCATCACAGTCACCACAATGACTATCCATACAATAGTCATTCTTGGCACAGTGACTGTCATCACGACCGTTTTTTCCTGATCATCGAAACCAAAATCATGGGTTTTATGATCAGTTCTACAGAAAGCATGTTTGAAGTTGAATGATATTCCGTCACAGTTATTGCATTCACGTTTCATTAATCATTCTAATTTAGACAAAATGTCCTAGGCACGATTAAAGAATCATAGATATCGTTTGCTGGTAGGTGTGTGTGTGTGTGTGTGTGTGTGTGTGTGTGTGTGTGTGTGTGTGTGTGTGTGTGTGTGTGTGTGTGTGTGTGATATACTTAAGTGGTAAACGTTTCATTTTGAATATCCTCTACTACGATTATGATTTTTTTCCTTTCCAGTTTTCACATTTCAGTATTGGACTTCAGTATATGAACTTTGTTTCTAAGAATACTGGTTTGGATAGGACTTCGTCCTCATTGTTTTTAGTCTATACATAACGTGAAATTGCCGTATACTGAAGATACATATTTCTAGAATCTATTAAATTTAGCAATTCTACACTTGCAGGATCCGAAATAACTTGCATAACCTGCTTCAGGGCACTGCCTTTGATTCTTCTTTTTTACTATTCATTTGTCACTTCGAGTTAAAATGCTTTCTCATCCAAGGTTTTACGAACGCCTCCGTGAAGTATTTTCGTTCTGGCATTCTTTTCCCCACTTTGCTTTGTATCAGGCACCAAACATCTTCTTTTCAATGTAACCTGGCTTTTTGTACCAGGCAAAATCAAACCGCATCTTCTGTTGCCTTTCAGTATCATGCCTACATAAATAAAATTAAACTCATACATACAGAAACAGATTTATCTACGAGACTTAAAGTCAATAATACCAGGACCGACATTTATTGACGTTCTCATAAATCAAACCGACATGCAGCCAGTGTATAACTGAGAAAATGTTTTTGCACACCTCCGTGTGTGTGTGTGTGGGGGGGGGGGGGGGGGGAGTGGGGGGTGCGTGCATGCGTGCGTGCGTGCGCCTGTGTGTGTGTGTGTGGGTGTGGGTGTATGTGTGTGTGCACGCGCGCATGCTTGCGCCTCTGTGTGTGTGTGTGTGTGTGTGTGTGTGTGTGTGTGTGTGTGTGTGTGTGTGTGTGTGTGTGTGTGTGTGCAGATTCGATTTCATCTGATTGTCATGGCGTTTGCTTCCAGCCCGTATGCCCAGAATGCTATAAAATGCAAACGATTGATTCGCTCATCGTTCGCCAAGAAAATGTACACACTTACGTTAAAGAAGAGATATATCTACGACATGCCTAGCATTTTGGGATCGATAGACTTTTCATGTTTTGTTTTCTTTATGATAACGAGCTTCATTTGTCGGTCGCTGGGACTTTCTGTTCACTCAATGCCGGAGACTGATCCACAGACTGTAACATTCTCCACAGCCAACGTGACTTCGTGTTTCTTGGGAACCGAAACTGTCAGCTTGGTGGTCAAGCGTTTTCAGCTTTCATACATCCAAGGGCATGAAGCTGAAGAAACTCTCAGTCAAAAACAGGATCTCTCGCAAAGTCCTTTTTGTTGCCACTTCTCACTTAAAAAGGCAAACAAATTTCTCTATCCATTAAGAATGATTTTCGTAAACCAAAATTGTTCGCACCAAAACTACATCAAAATTAATATATCTTCGTATGATTTTGATGGACCAAAATTCATGGGCCAATACAGTAGACATGGTTGCGAAGACTGGCTTTCTCCTTATTTTCTGTACTATGATGAAGTGGAAACATTGGATTTTAGTATTGTGATTCAAAACATAACGGTGGACTACATCATTCAGTTAGACATTGTAGATCATAAAGGACAAGTCTCGTTTGAAATCAGTCGTGCGTCATTTCACATGGGTAATTGTCTCCTTTTCACGTAATTAAACAGAAACGAGCTGTCGTTTGTAGCAAGGCTTTATGATTAATACGTCAACTTGTGAAATGTGACTTCCGTTAAGTGCAAAAGCAATACGATAGAAGTGAAAATAAACAAAATAAAGATTGATCTGTTGCTCTAACTTGGGAATTTCCGAATGATAACCACCTCTTTATTTTCCGATTCAGAACAGTTTAGGCTTTAAACAATGTGAATGTTAATTTTCATATCATGCGCGCGCGCGCGCGCACACACACACACACACACACACACACACACACACACACACACACACACACACACACAGAGAGAGAGAGAGAGAGAGACACACACACACACACACACACACACACACACACACACACACACACACACACACACACACACATGCACGCACGCACGCACGCCCCCCCCCCCCACACCCACACACCCACACCCTAAGTGTTTTATACACTTGACAAAACACCTAACGTATAACGAGTATCACCATTTACTACTGTATTTGAAATATGCAGTAGGGCATTTAAAAAAAACGCGTTTGATTGCAAATGTATGTACTTTTTCTAAATCTTTATTATCATGAGGTCCCCAAATTCCAACACCTTATAATAACTGGTTCGGTGGGGGAGAGAGAGAGAGAGAGAGAGAGAGAGAGAGAGAGAGAGAGAGAGAGAGAGAGAGAGAGAGAGAGAGAGAGAGATTATATGATTATATGACATTTTCCACCATCACATCTCTTGTCACTGATTCGAATGCTAGCTCAGACTAAACAAGTGGACGCCAGAAATAAAGGCTTGAAGATGAGTGACTGCAGGCAGAAATTCGAACAAGATTTGTTAAATATTACTGTACCGTCAAACAAAATAACCAAAAACAAACAAAAAAACAAACAAAATTACAAAATAAACATAACACACAGAGTCCCACCCTCCACCACATCCTGCAGAGTCCACCCCTCACGGCACCGTGCAAAGTCCACATTCCACTGTGCCCTGTAGAGTCCACCTTCCACTGTACCCTGTAGAGTCCACCTTCCACTGTGCCCTGTAGAGTCCACATTCCACTGTACCCTGTAGAGTCCGCCTTCCACTGTACCAACCTAATACATGTAAAGAAAAAGAAAAAGAAGTTAGACTGCCTGGGTTCTTTCGAAACAGGATAACGAAACAACGGAGGAAAAACAGACTTCGAACCCGCTAAAGAGATGAGGAACTGAGTACTTGTACTCGTTGGGTCTTCAAGTCAATGACGTGACCTAATACAGAACCAAAGCAACCTAACACAGAACCCTGTTTTTCATTCTGTGCTAGGTGGGGTGGAGGGTGGACTCTGCAGCGTGCCGTGAGGAGTGGACTCTGCAGGGTGCAGTGAAGGGTGGACTCTAGTTTTCCATCCCCTTATTATCTGTTAATGAAGTGTGTTTATATTTATCAACCTTGAAAAATAAAAGTTCATACAGCTTTGATGGAATCAGTCCCAAGATATTAAAACTATCTGTACCATATATTGTAGATTCTCTTACATACCTCTTTAATCTATGTTTATCTAAACAATACTTTCCAGAAGCATTTAACATGCAAAAATTATCCCTCTGCACAAAAAGGGAATTTAGATGATCCAAATAATTACAGACCAATTTCGCTGCTATCGTCCATCTCAAAGCCACTAGAACGTCATATCCATCACCATCTATCATCTTTTATTGAGAAACATAAACTGTTATATATCAATCAGTCAGGATTTAGGAAACTACATTCATGTGAAACGGCTCTGTCTCTTAAGACACAAGTGCTGAGGGCCAGTTCTTGGAATGAATCCGCACTCAAGCACATACTGTCAGTTAGGCAGAATCATCTACCACTGCAGATATGAAGGCTTACCCCCCTATTTCTACAATCTGAGACATAAGAGCAAGCTTGGTTTATAATTCAATATATATATATATATATATATATATATATATATATATATATATATATGTGTGTGTGTGTGTGTGTGTGTGTGTGTGTGTGTGTGTGTGTGTGTGTGTGTGTGTGTTCGTTCTTTAACGTCCGTTCTTTAATTTAACATCTATCCACCTAACAGTGATCAGTGATCTTAGACAGGTGTGTGTGTGTGTGTGTGTGTGTGTGTGTGTGTGTGTGTGTGTGTAAATCTACAGGCGTTTTTGTTTTGCATTATGCTTATTATTCTGCTGTTGCTGTTTGCTTTTATTTGCTGTTTTGTTGAGAGAAAAGTGACCTTTCTTTCTTATGTAATGATAGTTTTGAAGGGACCCATTGTGGTCTCTTAGGTTTTAATGAAACGCAGAGAATTGTTGAGGATCTAGCTGAAAGAAAAATGAATTTGTCCTTGTTACTAGTTGTTTTGATGTGTAGTGTGTGTGTGTTGTGCTGAGGGCATGCATTTTCCTTGCACGGCCCAAAGGGAAACACGTTTTCATTCTGTTGTAGAAATCTAATTCATGAAGTCTGGCAAAATTCAAAGAAAGATACTGTGATATAATTCAAATAAAGAACAACAACAAACACCCAAAGCATTTTATAGAAGCGCTTTCGATTTTAGCAAACCTTCCTCACCTGACCATGGAAGTCGGCGTCAAAACTAGTTGACGTAATGTGTGTTTTTTACGTCATAATCCCACCACCACCCTCATTACTGTATGATAAATAGTGATGCCTGGGTGAAGTCTCAATGGGTGGGATTAGTTGGTTTCACGTGAACAATCTGCCCTGGGAACTTTGCCCTTCACTGAACCAACTAATCCCACACATTGAGACCAAAAGGGTAGTTGGTCTTCAACTTGTGTCTCCACATTCTCTCTCTGTCTTTTCTTTTCTGTGTGTATCTGTGGTCTTTATGAGTTCAATCAAAGATACTGTGGTACTTGGAATTCTGGATTCAAGTTTTTATTATCTCTTTAACTGGAGGAAGACGATTAGGCAGTTGATTTTGTTTGATGCCGCTCTGTGAGAGATTAGGTGAACTCTTAGTCAATCATTTTCATCCTGCCTGCAGATCACCGCCAGTTCCACATAATCAGACTATCCTCTGGAGGTGGGGAGGGGCAGGTATCAGGACTGTGCAATCCCGTTGACAGCGTTCTAGAAGCAGCAGCAGCATCACCATCAGTGTTGTAGTAAGTTTCTCAACAAGAAGCGGGCTATGTCAGACAACTGCTTGAAAATGTACTTTTCCCACTTGTACAAGTAACGTACTGGGACTGGAGGCAGTGAAGCAGACCGGATGGAACTGATCACAAGACTGCAAAGAAATGTCAAGTACCTACAAAATGAAACTCAGCTCAAAGAACATGAAAACCGTGGTTAACAATAAACTCAAAGGCTGTGTCACCAAACGAAAGAACAAATTACAAAACAAACACCACGCGTTTCGACTTCTTCAGTCTGCTTCAGGCAAGACAAACAACATTAATCACAATGAGAACGAAGGACGCATTGTGTTTCTTTGGTAATTTTATTTGACGGTACAGCAATTCTTGTTTTAATTTACTTTAATCTCCGCCTGGGATCACCTCATTTTGAAACCACATTTGCTTAACAGTGTCGGAGAATACTGAGCAATTTATATCATGCCAGATGGACAGATATTGAAAACAAGGTCGCAGATCCATCCAGTTTACATCCTTTTTTAACCATTAGAACAACACTTTAACACAGGGAATATGCGCAAGGCTTGTTCTGGTCATGTGTGTAAAGACAATTTTTTGCAAGCAACCGGAAATACGGGTATGTTAGCATTGTGTCTCTTGGACGAGAGTGCTGAGCCCGCACGGGAACTTTAAAAGTCCCAGGTATTGAAGAAAGAGTATATTTTAAACGGTGTCCCCGTTTTCCACAAGAAACGTGGAAAGGAGAATTATGTCAAACGGTAAGTTAAAAAGACCTGAAACCTTCCTCACGGTTATCAGGCACTGTCTTTTTGCCTGGCACAAGAATGCATCTCCTTGTCCCTTTCTGTCTAAGACTTTAATACAGCGTACAGTAAAGGTGCAGATGTAAACAGTTCAAGATGAAGAGCATAGGAGTGGATTTGTCACATCTCCGCCATGTTGTGAATGACTGATGTCAGAGACTGGTGGGGATAGCTGACTGTATGACCGGACCAAATGTGTCCATCAGAACATCCGTCTCACCCCATGTGTGTGTGTGTGTGTGTGTGTGTGTGTGTGTGTGTGTGTGTGTAAGGGTTGTTGGTGTCCTTAAGATGGACACCTGACATTGGCTTCCAGCCTTCGTCGAACAACTTTGAGGACTGGATTGCCATCCACGTTGGTTCCGTGATGATGGTAACGTTCCTCCATTTTGTCACGAGTGGTGCTGAGAGGGAGGCGATAGTGCGTGAATTTTCTGGTGATCGACAAATTGCCTCTTCATGTAAGGTGATCTAGAGAATCGAACACTTGTACTTGGACAGAATGAGACGTGGAACTACTTCATCATTTCAATTGAGTTTGAGTGTGAGCCAGACACATACGATCCAATCGTTGGATTACATCTGATTTTTACTCTTTTTCAGGTGATGTTTCAGCTTTTGTGCTTCGTAAACGTGATGTTGTTTGTAATAAGCTGTGATTTACTGTCGTTTTTTTAGCTGGTTCTCTATCTGTCTCTGTCTGTCTGTCTGTCTGTCTGTCTGTCTGTCTGTCTGTCTGTCTCTCTCTCTCTCTCTCTCTCTCTCTCTCTCTCTCTCTCTCTCTCTCTCTCTCTCTCTCTGGTGAATAAAACAAGTTAACTTTAGCTATAGGGAATGAGGAAGAACGGGATGGAAGAAAAAGGTAAAGGGTGCGGGGAAGAGGTGGGAGTATGAACGATAGGGGTGGGGAGTAGCAGGATGTGGCTCAAGAGGATAAAAAGTTAGAAAGGGTGGTGGTCGGGGGGAGAGAGGAGAACTGACGTAGAGGAAGGAGGTAGAAAGGCAAAAAGGTAGGGACAAGAAAAAAACACCATTAAGAAAAAAAAAAATAAATAAATAAAGGAAAAAAAAAATAAAGCAAAACAGGAACGAAGGAGATGTGACAGCGCAAATTGTAACAACTGCGCAATATGTAACAATTGTTACAAATTGCGCCAGGCGCCCACCTTTAGGGAATGGATGGCCAGCAAGGAAGGAAGAAGCGAAGGGACTGGGCGAAAGAATGAAGGGCACACACACTCACACACACGCACACGCACACGCACACACACACACACACACACACACACACACACACACGTACGCACGTGCACACACACACACACACACACACACACACACACACACAGAGAGAGAGAGAGAGAGAGAGAGAGAGAGAGAGAGAGAGAGAGAGAGTTGCAAATACTTGTTCAAATTTTAGTAATGCAGATAAACATGAGTCAAAAGCTTCAAATTGTCCCTCCCTTTCAAATGTAAATTTTTGTGATAATTTTCAAAATTTAAAGATGTTTGTAAGTGTTTTCAGTCTTGGAATTGGAATATTATTGAAAGCGAGAGAAAGAACATTATGGTCGAGTATGTGAAAGTTGTTTCTTTCTTTCTCTTTTACATGACTATGTTATGGCCGAAAATTATTCCATTATTACCCCCCTCCTTTTGTTTTGTATGTGGTCATACCTACATGAAGGATCCCATTTGCGCCCCCTCCCCCATCTTTATATGACTGTTATATTCACGTTGATCTCCTTGTTTGAGTGACTGATCAGACTAATGATTCGGTAATTTTGGCAAAGTAGGGGAGAGTGATGATCAGGGATTGGGTCCATGGTGTTGGCCACTCACCAGTTTGCCAGATCTTGTTACAAATGACTGTGAGGGCACTTTGAAGATCCTTTAAAAACAGACTGGAAATCGCAAGCAGCGACGCTCATTGCTGAAAAACAGGTAGGGTTTAAGACAGGTCTCAGTACCACCGAACGGATTTTGAACTTGAGGATAAGGTGTGAGAGAAGTCATCAGCATCAGCAGGACCTGTACCACATTTCTGTGGATTAAAAAAGTGTTCGACAGGGTGTGGAACACAGCCTTATAGGCGACCATGAGGCTGTAAAAATCAACGGCAACCTGACCAGGACCATAGACTGTACGACATCAGCACCAACGTGATCAGGACCATAGACTGTACGACACCAGCGCCAACGTGATCAGGACCATAGCCTGTACGACATCAGCGCCAACCTGAGTATTAACGTCCTGGGAGAAATGTTGCAAGGAAGCCAGTCTTTAATCTATGACTTTGAAACGAATGTCAGTTTTTCTTTTTCTTTTCTTCTCTGATTCTTTGTCAGACAGAGCAGCGAGGACATTGACGCAGGGTGGCCAATACCCATAAAAATCGGGGTTTAAACCAAGCAGATTATCAGTCGTCTCTAGGATCAGCCTAAAAGTGCTCCCCCTTCGTGAGGAAACTAAACAAATTCCCGTAACCATGTATAGTCCCATGCGATGAATGGTCGTGGAGTAAATGTGAATGCTAGTGAGAATGTACCCTAGTGCACTTCTTCATGGATGCACATAACGAGCAGATTGTCCCATGCACACATTGGTCAAGCCAATGTGCCAAAAGAGAACATCAAACATGCCCGTGTAGCTGAAAGCCAAGTGTCTGGACTCCATGTAGAGAAGTGCACTGTCAATATCCTCGAACAGGGCATCATCAAAATATACAGTCTGTACTACAGCTGGTGCGAGACGTGCCCTTGTCTGGGATGATCAGTACACGGATGCTACAAAAAATACCGCTTGTTTCAAGGTCGTGCAGAGTTCACTTCCTGTGGCAAAAATAGCTTTTCTACACCCTTTTTTGTGATGTGATGTATACATGTGTCTTGTCTTCCCCAGTGACCGACCTGCTCCTGGTGGAAATGGGGTTTTCCAGACAAAGCAAGTGAGTAAGCCTGTAAAACATCTTATGTTATCGCTTCTAGTGGTCTTGCCTTTCTTCGTCCGAGACTATTGTTTCCTGGGCAAGTGCGTGTCAGTCTGTAGACCCAAATGTTGAGACATCAAGAGATCAGGAGAAAGGCAGGAAGGCAAACATGGAGACAGAAGATGTGTGTGAGTATATTGAATGCACAGTTCCCTGCTTCTTCTGGACGGCAGTACACAGTGCGTCGCCGACTCCAGGGAAGGCTGAGCGTAGTGGATGGGTGGTGCACAGTGGGTTACAGAGTCTGGCGTGGGTTTAGTGGAGTAGAACATGGATGGTACACTCTCCCCGTGCTGGTCTTGGAGTATCCCCATCCCCACCGTTTTACACAAGTTACAGAGGGTAGCTAGGTTGAATGGTGGTGGTGATGGGCAGTTCAAACTGGAAACCCATGCCGACAGCAAAAGGAGTGGCAGGCAGCTGAAAATGGAAACCCGTGCTACGAAGGAATGGAACAACCGAAGAACCCGATGACTGAAGGGGTACAAAACGCACACAATATGAAGGCCTCTCAAACAAGCAGAACATGCACCAGCTCTTCAACTTTCATACTCTGAAGACACACAAACAGTAAGCAATTGGGGTCGAAGTCACTTAAGCATCAACGACGAATGACCCTGACTGTGTGTTTACCAAAATTGGAGCAAATTACCAGCTGCCTTGGCGAAGTAGTAAGTGTCGCGGACTCCCGGATGGGAGGTCGTGGGATCAATTTCCGTCAGAGCCATGTGGTATTTTTTCTGCCTCGACTGGCTCCTGCCCAGACTTGACTTTACTGTGGGCTGAGCCGGAAAGACCGGGACGATACAGTGGAGTTTCAGCCACCTACGAGATGTGTCTCTGCGAGTGTTGCTAAAAAGTTCTGACCAACACCGCAAGTGTCTGTATCTCTCAAGCCCGTCTGACGCAGGGATGGATGCATTATAAAAATCAGTGTCGAGTACAGCTTCGTAATGCAGTTTCAGACTGGTATGGAAATCCACGGCATAAATTCCATCATCCTCATTCTCGTCGATCAACATAAAAAAAATCTCAAATTCTGTGGCTCTTCATGCCCTGCTCTCAAGGTGACCCCAGTTTTGATGTCCTCTACACGTCTGTGGCCTTGGTTTGATTCCGTCGGGTTCAACGGTATTGGCGAGTCCATGAAGGCTTCCGTTGGACGGACGTGGTGGCACCCTTTGAAGGGAGGGCTCACTTACGCGGCTCTGCGACTAAGCAATGATTGTCGTTAGTAGGGAGCTGAGCAGTGGTGCCTGGATATGTTGGATCAGAAAAGGCACCGATGAACACCACCGAAGTTACTCGGCAGCAGTGCTGTGTCTTCTGTGGTGGGTTGCCTCTTGACGACTTGACACTGACTGCTCCCTTTGGATTGCTGGTGCAATAACAAAGCCAGAGTCCGCATGATGATCTTCTGGCACAGAAATGGCAATATAAACCTAAAGATGATCAGAATAAGTTTCAGATGTGTATGTTTTAAATGTTGTACTTAAAATATTTGGATTGTCATCTTTTCGTATATCTATGTAATCAAAGTCAAAACTACCTTTCGTTAATTCCCAAAGAGGAATAGACGTAACATTCATCATGGGGGTAACACTTTGGGTAGTGATATTACAGTCTTCAGACAATTCAGACACATAACGAGCTACAGTCTGGCACATAACCGTAGTATAAACTTAAGATAATCAGAATAATTTCAGATACATATGTTTTAACTGTTGTACATGGAGGCAACACTTTTGGGGGTGTGATATTAGAGTCTTCAGATAATTCAGACACATGATATGCTACAGTCATACTTATTTTTATTCCTTGCTTTCCTTTGAATAATCAGTATCAGATCTTATGTCTATCTCTGATCGAAGAGAATTTTTCAACGGTGTTTGCTCATATTACATACTTTGCTGATGTCAGCTTCTCATTTTATCAAGAGGTAAACTTACTTACTTACTTACTTACTTACTGCCCATTATGCCCAGTGGCATGTAGGGCAGCAACAAAGGTCCTCCATTCTCGTCTGTTCTGGGCCAACCTCTGATGGTACCCCAGTGTGTGGTTCAGGGTCTTCAGCTCTCCCTCTACAGTTCGCCGCCAGGTGTTTTTGGGTCTCCCCCTCTTCCTCCTTCCTTCAGGCGTCCAATGGAGGGCGACACGAGTGATGTTGTCTGGCTCTTTCCTAAGTATGTGCCCTATCCACCTCCATCGCTTTTTCCTGAGAATTGTTTTCATGCTTTTCTGATGGCATTGGGAGAGTAGTTCTTCATTTGAGATGGTATTTGGCCAGAAAATTCTTAATATTCTTCTAAGGTTCTTTGTGTGGAAGACTGATAGCTTATTTAGGTCACTCTCTGTCATTCTCCAGCATTCTGAGCCATACAGAAGGGTAGAAATAATGCAGCTCTGATATAGTTTGAGCTTGGTTTTGATGCTGTATTGTTGGGACCTCCATACATTGCTTAGCATTCTGAAAGCATTTCTGGCTTTGTTTAGACGGTTCTTGATGTCATTGCCTGCTCCTCCGTCGTGTCTGACAATGCTGCCCAGGTAGGTGAAATTCTCAGTTTGTAGGGAGGGTTTCTCCATTCACTTGAATTGATGAGGGGTTTGGGACATTCAAGGTCATTACCTCTGTTTTTCTTTGACTGATCTTTAGTCCAATCTGTTGTGCAAAGCTGCTGAGGCGGGATGTCTTTTCCTGCATGTGTTGGTGAGTGTGGGAGACCAATGCCAGATCATCAGCAAAGTCAAGGTCTTCTAAGGCTGAGAAGAGTGTCCATCGTATGCCTCTTGTCTGGTCTTCAGTTGTTCGACGCATCACCCAATCTATGCAAGATTAAAGAGCATTGCTGACATCACACAGCCTTGTCTCACTCCTGTTTTCACTTCAAAACTGTGGTCACTGTTTTCCGACTCTGCATGTGAAGTTGTCATAGAAGCTTTTGATGAGAAGGACTATCTGCTGCGGTATCCCATACATTCGTAGTATGCGCCATAAGCTGTCTCTGTGGATGCTATCAAAGGCTTTCTCAAAATCCACAAAGTTGATGTACAGTTGTCTCTGCCACTCTGTGCACTGCTCAATTATGTTACGCAGTACAAATATCTGGTCAGTGCATCCTCTTCCTTTTCGAAATCCTGCTTGTTCTTTTCTCAGTTGTTTATCTACTGCATCTGATATTCGCTGAATGATGATCTTTGCAAGGATCTTACTTGGAATTGACAGGAGGGTGATTCCACGCCAGTTGTTGCAATCTTTAAGTGTTCCTTTCTTGGGGATCTTCACAATTATTCCCTCGGACCAATCATTTGGTATCTTCTTTTCTTCCCATATAGTTATAAAGAGTGGCAGAAGTATTTGGGCCGCAAGATCTGGATCTGCTTTGAACACTTCAGCACTGAGGTTGTCTTGTCCAGGGGCTTTTCCGTTTTTTTAGAGCTTTAATGGCAGTCACGATTTCTTCTTTTGTTGGTGGTTCAGCATTGATGTCAAGGTCATCTTCCGCAACTGGAATGTCGGCTTCTCTAAGAGGTGGTGGTCTATTCAGTGTCTCACTGAAATGTTCTGCCCATCCCATCGAGTTTCCTGTTCTGCTTCTGTTGTTAGCAGTCGCCCCTGTTTGTCCATGATCGGTGTATCTGCTGTTCCACGATATTTGCCGCAGATTATCTTGGTGATCTTATATACCTTTCCTTGTTCTCCTTTGTTGGCTGCATCTTCTGCTTCATCTGCAAGGGATTCCATGAATTCACGTTTGTCAGCCCTTGATTTCTTCTTCACAGCTTCGTTTTGTTTCCTGGTACAGCTGTTCATACTTTTCCTTCAATCGTTTAGATTTTGCCTCCATCTTCTGCACTTCAGGGCTCTGCGTTTTTCAATGAGCTCCCATGTGTTTGCTGTTATCCATTCTTTCTTTTTCTGTTGTTGTGTTCTGAGACAGGTCTCACTGGTTTTCAGGTAAGCTGTCTTTACATGTTCCCATTTGGTGTTGACTTCATCCGAATCTGGCTGTGTGTGGTGATCTAGATCTGCCAGTGCTTGAAATCTGTTCTTCAGCTGCAGAACAAAAGTATTCTTTACTGTGGGGTCTTTCAAACTTTTCTGTGTCAAACCGTTGCCTTCCCGTTTTCCTGATTCCTGTTTTTCCTGAGTTTCACTTTCAGTACTGCTACCACAAGGTGGTGATCGCTGCCAACATCTGCTCCCCGGTTCACCCTGACATCATGGAGTGAGCGTGTCCAAGTCCCGTTTATCATTAGATGATCAATTTGATTTCTGTCCCTTCATTAGGGGAATGCCATGTCAGCTTATGGATGTCTCTGTGTGGAAAGAGGGTCCCTCCAATAAACAAGATTGTAGGTGGTACATAGTTTCTAGCAGCCTCTCACCATTTGCATTCATGATGCCACAGCCCTCTTTTCCCATGGCTCTATCGTAGTTGGTGTTGTCACTTCCTACCTTCGCATTCATGTCTCCCATGACAATTTTTAAATCGTGCCTTGGAATATTTTCTAATTCAGCTTGTAGCTGCTCGTAGAATTCATCTTTGTCTTGTTCGTCGCTGTCATTTGTGGGGCATATAACACTGGATGATAGTAGTGTTGATCTGTTTCCCCTTCATCCTGATCTTGATGATTCTGCTATTGACAGGTTTCCACTCTATCAAACTGTTTTCTCTACTCCTTTCTTTAGGATCATGGCTACTCCTTGAAAGTGTTGGTCGTCATCCCTACCTGAGTATAGCACTGTCTCACCTGTGCTAGTTTTTAGTCTTCCAGAACCTGTCCACCTACTTTCACCTATCCCAAGGATGTGTAGTTTGTATCGTCTCATCTCTGCTGTAACCTGTGCTAGTTTTCCTGTGTCATACATCGTTCTCACATTCCAGAATCCAATCCTGGTTTTGCATTTGGTGTTCAGTACTTCCATCTTCTTCCTGTCAGTGGCTTCCTTTCGGCTTTCACCACTGTCATTCATACGAGTATCTTCCGATGACTCTGGAAGCCCATCACACCCGAGTTTGGGTTCCTTTGTTGCTGTTTCCGTAAC
>JADBJO010001112.1:0-5000 GCA_016801955.1 Conus betulinus
TTTCAGAAATATTGGCCACGTACTTTCTGAGATTTCCATGAAGAAGGAAAACCGTTAGGGGCAAAATATATGTAAAAATAAAACATCGGGCATCATCCATGACCCATGTCACCTACACATTTTCAGAAAGATCGACCAAGTACTTTCTGAGATATCCCATAAAAAGAAAAACTGTAATTGGTTGTTATAGCTGTAAGTAACGGCCATAATGGTAAACTAAAACGTCGGGCATGATCCATGACCCATAATGAACATACCTGCTAATTTTCACAAAGATTGGTCAAGTACTTTCTGAGACGTTTCATAAAAAAAGAAAAAAACAGTTATGGGGCCATTACAGCCGTTCGTAACAGTTATAACGGTAAACTGAAACATCGGGCATCATCCGTACCCATAGTTTAACATACCTGCTAATTTTCACAAAGATCTGCCTAGTACTTTCGGATATATTCCATAAAGAGAAAAACTGTTTACAGGCTGTTACAGCCATAGGTAAGGCTATAACGGCAAACTAAACATCGGCATTATCCGTGACCCATAATGAACATACCTGGTAATTTTCTGTCTCTCGTAGCTTGTCTGCCCTATCTATGCATTGTTGCACATAGCTGGTAAGTTTTTCTCCATCAAAAACCTAAGGTTACGCTTGTTGAACATATTTATCAAAATCATCCTTAATGAACTGTCAACAGATATAAACACACAAAACAATTTCTAAGTATGAATAAAAATAAGGCGATATATGATGGTGTTATATGTTTCACAAAAACACACTTACTAAAATATATACAAATAAAGAATTCAAATTTCCGGCGTAAACAGAAAACTTACTAAAACAAGATAGATATGAAACCCCAAGGAATGTATTGTTCCAAAAGTATTTTGTTTTCGAAAACAGCTATCAATTTGGAATTTAAAAAAAAAATGAAGTTCAATTCTAATCTGTTTCTTTTTCCCAAGAAAGGAAAAAAAAATACACAATACTAAAGTTTTTTTTTTTTTTCTGGAATAAATTCTTTATAAAGTTTTAGTTCTTAAATATTCTTGTTGTCATCTTTTTCTTCTTACTTTATTTCAAATGAATTCACAAAACAAATGTATCGCCTTTTACGATAAATGAAAATGGAATTTACAAAACAAATGGAATCACAAACAATTAAAAGGAGGGGGGAAGCAACAAACCAGTAGAAATCCTACCTATAAGATGAAAATGTTGAAAAGAAAAACTAGACAGGAGCTTATTGAAGAGAAGGTTTAGAGGTTTTGAAAAAGGGGTGAAAAGGAAATGAAAGGGTACACAGGTCCGAATAGTGAGATGAAATCAAGAAAGCAAAAGAAACTCTCAGATAGCACCCTAGTGGTCACTGTCTCCCTGGCGAAACTGGTGAAAACGGATACAGGGAGAAAAAAAATCATGCACAATATACACAACATTACAGTAATAATATACAAATAATAAACAATCAATGAATAAATGCACATTCACCCAAACGCAAAGAAAATATCACAACACACACACACACACACACACACACACACACAAAAGAAAAATTGATAATCAAAAGAAAAAGATGTTTATTAGGGTTGAGCGGTAATCAACTCCACCACCTACACTAGTTGAGTGATGGAGGTGAAGTTGATCCCACACTCAGAGGGGTAAGGGGAAAAATCAAATGAAACGATAGGGAAGGGAGAGAGAATATATTTATGAGAAAGAAAGGACTGCCGACTCCCCAACGCCATGCCCCCCTGCTAAATCAGAGCAGGAAGAGTTGGGGCTATCGGTCCTGGGGAAGGGGACAAAACAAATTCTAATGCTCTAGGGGAAGGACAACGACTCCTCAACGCCCTGCCCCTTTGTTGCCAGGTACGAGCAAGAGGAGGTTGAGGCTATTGGTCCTGAGTGGGGGAAGGGTCAAAAAAGAATCCTATAAAAAAAAATTAAAAAAAAAAAACTTAACAGAGTTGAGCAACCAAAAAAATCTCAACCACCTGAAAACACACATACAAATAGAAAAAAAATGCAAAATATTATACACAAAAATAATGAACTAATTTCTTTTTTTTCTTCCCTCAAACCCTTGAGGGTACAAATCAAAATCATCTTTCTTTTTTTCAATGAAAATATAATTCCCTCATTTCCAGAACCCGAGGGCACAAATAGAAATCTTTCTTTTTCTTTTTTTTTTTTTTCCTGGGGGGACAAAAACAACGGCAGCTACGTTGAGGTCACCACTGTCACACTTGTCACTTTTGCACACACGCATTCATGACAGCATTTACTCCATACGCACACGCAATCTCTCCAATCAACCAAAAGGCGCACTACCAAATGTTTTTTTCTCCCCCCCCCCCCCTCTCCTTCGGGGAAAACACTTTACTAAATGAATCGAACAATTAATGAAAAGATTCTATACATGTATCTGTCTTTCTCTTCACACTGAGAGATAATCAGTTACAAATTGAAATCAATAAATCCTTACAAAATTCCTCCTTCTTGCCGAAGAAAGAATACCCACAATCTTCAAAAAATATAAAATCATGGCCTTCACATAACACTGGCCCAAGATCCAGACCAGGATAAAAAAAAATTCCTTTAATCATGATGCCATCACCTGCAGATAAGACTTGCTTCATACTGTCATGATGCCTTGTCTGCATCAGAAAACGTTCCGTCTTCTTGAATTCTCCTGTCACTGGGGAAATGATGAGATCCAACTCCTCTACCTGGAGTCTTTAATTGCTGGGGCTGAACTACCAGTGTGTTCCCCACACCATGGCCATCGTTAACCACCCGTCTCAGAGGAGGAATAGCTGACGGGGTGAAGGGTGAAGGGCTGAAACACCGAATAAGGTTCGTGTAAGTAACCTGCTTACCAATTCAACACATGAAACTACCTCTCAGTGGTCACTTTCACCCAATGACCACCATTGTTCATCTGATTGAACAATCCTCACAATTATTGGGGACGCCTGCTACACCTAGTCAAGCCACATGAATATTCTTCTTTTTTAGTTGTGGCATGGGGGAAATGATTCATATCACTAGACTACATGTGATGGAACGTCACATGCCTTGATGTGAGGCTACATCACATGACATAAGGAAGCATGGCCGCATTCTGATCTTCACTCCTAGACGACCTTATGCTGCCGACTGTTTCTTCCCTGGCACTACCGTGATTCAACTCGACAACTTTTGACAGAGTGGATGTTTCAATGCGTGTCTTCATAGACGAATGTCTTACATATACTGCCATTGGACACCTGCTCTAATGTGGAAAATGTAAGTCCTATGGAGTTCATGCTTGTTCCTGGTGTACAAGATCCAGCTGGAACTCTTTTCAGCTTCTCTGCTCTGCCACTGCACTCAGGGTCTGGTCCACTTCTTACCTGAAATCCTGAGCTGATTTATGACATCCTAAATGGATTAGCCTACAAATCCCTTGCCCAAATTCTACGGCGAGGATTTGGGTCTGGAAGCCAGATTCTCTCAAGCTGCTAGCAGACTGGCGTATTTCCACATTGTTGTAGATATGAGCTGACCTCATTCGGTTTCTCGTATGGCACAGTGAGTTCAATCAGAATCATTCGTTTTGATGATCTGGATGGTCTCCTGTGCATTATCTATCCCCCACTCCATCTTGTAAACCCTGCTTCCATGCTTTTGAAATCACAGCTGATCCAGACAGAGTGGACACGGAGCTGGAGGATCATCTGATTTACCCCATGTGACCTGGTTTGAAGTTTAGGGTTGAAGGTCAAATACCATGCTGAGGACGAAACTGACTGAGAGGTGTCATGCTGGCACTGCTTGATGGCCTCCTGGTTTCTCTTGACATCCTCTTCTTTCTTCACATCTCCTATTACCATGTGCCTCTCTACTTTCTCTGCAATGTAACGCAGTACATCTATACAACTCACCTATAAATCAGCAGAAAAGGCATCATGAAGTTAAATACGGCAGAAAATTGAAGAGAATCGACTGGAATAGAATTACATGAGTTTTAACGTAAGCGATGAGTATTAAATATTCCAGTGAAATTTAAAGTTTTGAATACTCTTTGTGCATTATAAAAAAAAAACGAATTTCATTTGAACATGTTCATAAAGATATCAATGTATGTGCCCTCCGAAATCAGCATTTGTCGAACCCATCTGTAAGCACGTTCCATGGACGTTAGATCTTTAAAAACGTACCCCTAAGAATTTACAAGAATCAAGTTTTTTAAACCCATTTTCATGCTGTGTCATTCCCCAAAACAGCGCGCTACCAAACTTTGAAAGTCTTTCGAGCACTCTCTAGACCTTTCGCATAATGTTACAAATATAAGCGTACAGGAACTCAATCGTACATGCAGCAGCAAATATTCTACTATTGTCAGCTTCTAGTCGACTTGATCATTCTTTTTTTTAGAATATTCTGCGTCTTGGTGAGCTCAACCGATAAAATCGCGACAAGCATATGCAATGTGATTCGATTAGCTTCTACAACATTCTCAAACATTCGGTAATGCACTAGTAACTTACAGAGACCTGGTGAACATTTTAATATAAATGTGAATAATCTAATCACATTATCAATCGATCCGAACACACAAAACTGAACAATTAAGCATACGTTCACTTTCCAGGTGTGTTACGTACATCAACGATTGCACTGCATTGACCAAATATACAAAGTCCTAAAACCGATAAATAAAAGGAGGCTTGCAACTCGTCATTATTGCTATGGTTTTCTCAAAAAGATCCTCCTTTCTTTTCTCCTTTTTAAGTTGTAACACTTACTAAGTATCCTTTCTATGTGGTGGACTTCATACTCAGTGTATTAATGATAAATTACATGTTTGTGATTAATTGACAAAAGTGCCGAAATGAACGCAAAGTGCTCTGTTTGGGACCTCTGTGAGGACAAGTCTCTGCTGTAAGTGTAGGACCACAACACACGCATAACATCTGGCACCCGTAAAGTCTCATCACCAACTTTCGGAAGAGAAGGG
>JADBJO010001112.1:10000-35000 GCA_016801955.1 Conus betulinus
GTCTCGATTCTATAACGTGAAGTTGATATATCCCCCAAACAGGCGCCTTTGATAAATATCAGCGACTGGTGGCTCTGCCGACTTGGGACCAAGAGGAAGGCAGAGTAGAGCGACTGGTCATCCCTCTTTCCCTGCAACAGCCCTTTTAAGGGTGGTGCAGTGGAACGCTGAAAGCATCCGGCAGAAAAGAAAACAGAGTTGCAGATTTTCCTCAAACTAACCAAATCGATGTAATCTGCATCCAGGAGACCCAGCTACCAGAAAAACCACCGTTTCTTCGTCAGAAGATGTGAGAGTTACTGCAGAGATAGACAGACAGACAGACAGACAGGGTCCAAAGGAGGTATTCTAAACCTCGTCAGGCATGGCACCCCAATGGCCCTGGTGGCTCAGTCAACAGATCAAGATCATGAATTTATCACCATCAATATTCTCCCCCAAGGTGAAGACCACCTCATCACAAACTGCTACAGCTCTCCAAAACGCAAGCTGAACCTCCATACCCTCCAGCTATCATAAGAGAAACACCTCATCGTTGGTGATTTCAACGGTCACTCGTCTGCGTGGGGATACGACTCCACTAATACCAGAGGGAAGGAGATCCAGGACTGGATGATGGACAACCACCTAGAGGTGGTCAACAAACCTGAAGACCAATTATCGTACTACTTCCGAGCCTGGAGGACAACATCCACTCCAGACCTTGCCCTAGCTACAGAGGTCATTCAGAAGCGGACCGGTAGATCTGTCAACAATCAACTAGGTAGACCATCTGCCCATTACCCTACTTGTTGCTGACACAACAGCCTCTACAAAATACATCAGGAAAGGGGGAAGCTGGAACTTCAAAAAGCATAATGGCTACCAGATTAAACAGGTCACTCAGTTAAAGAAGGCTACTCACTGTGTGCGTAGCTTTCGTCGGTAATCCTGCCGACTTCTTCAGCGCAACTGCTGGGTTGAGAACTTTCAAAAAAGCAGATTGGAACTAATTCCAGCTCCTTGCAGAAGACTTTTCCAACGTCACCCTCACAGGAGACATAAACAGAAATGTAAAGTTGATGACAGCAGCCATTCTAGAGGCGGCAAAGGGGTCCATTCCACGTGGCTCCAGAAAGAACTACAAGCCATACTATTCCCAACCCTGGCCAGCCTTCACCTACAGCTATCAGAAGCCAGAGAAGCAATGGAGCAAAGCCAGTGTACACAAACATCAGTTAGGCACAATGATTGAAAGAAGAATTCAACAGTACCAACACAAAAGAAATCAAACAGTGCCAGCATGAAACAACTTCAGCACTCAGCCTGGAAAACAGCACCATGCAGCTCTGGAAACTAATCAAGGCAGTGATCGATGATGTCACAAGTACCTGCCTCACCATACTGGTAGAGGATAATGGAATCATGCGGGGAAAAGAGCTGCAAACCTCCTTGCAAGTGTCTTTGAGGAGGAAAGCAAAATAAGGATACCCACCCAAAGAAGATAAGAAGTAAAACAGTAACTTCAAGAGAAAACACGGCAGTAATCAAACTTCACTGCACCTTTGACATCAGATTTCACTATGGCAGACCTCAACGATGCTATCAGAAAACTCAAAAAAACAAGAAATTTCCAGGCAAATATGGAGTCTGCAACGAAATGATCAAGCACCTTGGGCTCTCTGCCAAAACGAAACTGCTTGAGCTCTTCAACCTGTCATGGACGTCAGGCATCTCCCCATTGGCTTGGAAGGAAGCTGCCATCATCCCAGTCCTCAAGAAAGGAAAGGATCCGAAAAAGAAATCCAGCTACAGGCTAATCAGCCTGCTCAGCTGCCTTGGCAAGGCTCTCAAGCGCATGGTCAACAAACGACTAATATGGCATTTTGAAACCAACAACTTGATCACCAAAGAACAGACAACTTTTCAGAAAAAAAAACAGGAATACTGAAGACTAGCTCATTCACCTGGCACAGTCCATGGAAAATGCTTTTCAGGAGAAAAACAAGGCCATCACAACCATTCTTGACCTGTCAAAAGCTTTTGACAAGGTATGGAAAGAAGGCTTCCTCCTGAAACTCAGGAATTGCTGGATGCATGTTCAGCTGGATCAAAAGCTTTCTGTGCCACAGATCCACAAGAGTAAATCTCGATGGCAACGTGAGAAGCAGAGTAAAGATCAGCGAGGGGGTCCCACATCACTCAAGGCCTCTCCAGACACATCTCCGGAGCCCTGCATGCTAACGATTTTGCGATGTGGAACGCCTCAGAGTCCATTGTAACTACAACAGTTAGGATGCAAAGTACCCTCACCAACATCTCCAAATGGGCGAAAGACTGGCGTGTCACCACCAACAGTCTGAAGACCGTGGCCACCTGCTTCTCTCCCTCCAACACCCCCGAGAGAAATTCAGTCTGACTGTCAACAACCAACACATCCCACAAGATGACACTCCCACTTACCTGGGAATCAAACTGGACAAGGGGATCACGTGGGATCCCCACATCTAGGAGATGGAGAAAAGAGCCACAGGACGATTATCCATCATGAAGAAACTGGCTGGCGCCAAATGGGAAGCCAGCAGTTGCATCCTCAGACAGGTGTACACAGACAACATCCGACCAGCGATGGAGTACGGATCAGCAGCATGGGCCACAGCTGCCAAGAGCAACACCAGTAGACTGGCGAAAGTCAAAATGCTGGTTTACAACTCATCACCGGAGGGGCTAAAAAAAAACACCTATCAACGCCCTCGAATCAACAACAGGACTCCCCTCACTTGACATCAGATGAGAAGAGAGGGTCCTCACCCAGAATGAAAAGCTGCAAAGACTGCCCTCTCACGCAGCCCACCAACTCATGCAGGAGCACACACACACACACACACAAACAGACTTGAAAGAAGCAGCTTCAATCATCAGGCAAAGGAACTGATGAGGACCCAAAGTGACGTCCTAGCAAGCCCTCCTGAAAAACGAGAGACACAGGATGCAGAAGAGTGGAGCACCATAGACCATGTTACCCTCGCTACTGGCATTCCAGGTGTGACTGGGAAAGGAGACAAACCTGACTACATCCTCAGATCCCTGACGCTGGAAATGCTGCATTCAGCATACAACACCTCTGTGTGGACCCCACATCTACACCGATGGATCACAGGATGCAGCTGTAAAAAAACGGAGGAAATGGATCCTCATCTGCCTCCCTGATGGACGAACCCCTGCCAAAATCTCTGCCTGCTGGACGAAGATCAACAAACTACAGGGCTGAACTTACTGCTGTAAGACAAGCTGCCAGACTCATTAGTGCAGAAGAACACCTGCTTTACACACATCGTTTTTCCTGACAGACTGTAAAACTGCTCTCCAGAATTTACAGTCACTCAGTAACAAGCTGGAAAGAGAGACAGTGCAACAGCTTCAGACCTGTCACAAAGAGCGCAGGTGACTGTCCAGTGGATCCCTGCCCACTGCGGTCTGGCAGGAAATGAGAAGGCAGACAGGCTTGTCAAATGTGGCAGCAGGCTCAAGCAGACAATCCCGCCCATCTCCTGTAGGGAGGCCAAAGCTGTCAATAAAAGCCATTACAAAAGACACTGGGAAGAGAAGAACACAGACACCCACCTGATGATCAGCTGCCCCAACTACAGCGACATCAACAGACCACAATCTTCAGACTACGAACTGGTCACTGCCGTTTGTGAGCCCATTTCCATCGTATTGGGCTATCGCACACATCTGATTGCTCTTGTGAGACAGGCCCACAACCCCTCAGCACATTCTTTAGTCCTGCCCCCTTTACCAGGATGCACAGATACAGCGTTGGCCACACGCAGCCACGATTGCAGCAAAGCTTTGGGGCACAATGGAGGATCTGAAGACAACAGCAGCCTTCATCCAGCAAATTGGTCTGAAATCCGAGTCATTATTCTGGAACGCAGAAGAAGAAGGTAAATATTTCTTTTCACGCTTACATGTATAAAACAAAAAAACCTTTCCTAGAAAAAGAAAAATTTTTCACGCTTGCACATATAATTAAAAAGATCTTTCCCTGAAAAAAAAAAAAAAAATATGTGCGAAAATTTCTTGCAGTACTGAGCGACCCCCCAATATTTTCTGATGCCCATACAGTTCAGCAATTTATACATTTCGATTTTCATAATGCCTACAAATCTTTCCAAAAATGGTTCTAACAATAGTGCTTTCAGAACATGTGTTTTGGATGTTCTGTTTTACATGCGACCAGAAATCAGAAAAGAACAGTGTTGTACAAGATGTCTGTTTTCTTTACAGGAATACCAGTTCCTATCATTCTCATAATATCACGCACCTGTAACCATTTAAACCACCCTGTGTTTTTTGTGATATCTGAAAACGTTTCTTTCAAACAGTTTTCCAGATGACTTTAAGCAATGTTTTTGGGAACATGGTATCTACATAAAAAAACGTATAGTCTATTCCTATCTGATACTGCATATGATGTATAAATAGTAATATATATATATATATATATATATATATATATATATATATATATATATATATATATCATACACAGAACACAAAACAACACTTTTCTTGACAGCAAATATTTTCGGCGATTGCCTTTATCGATGCTTTGACAGTGACGCAGTACATAAACCCGTCATCCGTATAATGACGTATCACTAGGGAGACGCAACTTTCCAATGAATCAAGCTCACAATGATAACCACATTCGCGAGTTTTCAATTTCTTTCTAAGGCTGGAAGAAGAGTGGGGGGGTGGGGGGAGATAAAAAAAATTCAGGGGGCTGTAAGGGCGGGGGCAGGCAAGAGGGGTGTCAGGCCCCTCACCATCACTCCAACCCACCCATCCCCCCAGATCACCTGACTCCACAACCCCATCCGACTCGCCATCTCTCCCCCACACCCATTCACTCATTTGCCTATCTACCCCAAGATCACCCGCCCCCTTCCTAGCCCCCAAGTCCCGCACCCCAGCCCCCCCCCACCCCCACCCCCCGGGACCCCCTAATTATTTGTACCCCCCGATACCCAGGGGCCATCACCCGAGACCCTTAAACTCCCCCATCCCCTAATATCCATGGACCCCACCTCCCTGCTCCCCAAGGTCCCCAACCCATTCCCCAGGCCTCCCACTCTTGGGTCCCTGACCCCTAGCCCCTGGGCCATCTCTTATTTCTCCCCTCACTCATCTCCCTCTGACCCGAGGATAGAGTTTGTCACTTGCATATGGGTCCGTTTACCTCCCCCCCCCCCCCCCCCCCTTTGAACCCTATCGCCATCTCTGTCCCATCTCCCCTCTCTCTCCCCTCACCATACTCCCCACTATCTGCCCCTTTTCACCCCTCTTCCTCCCTAACCAGTTAGGAGACTCAGAGAGTGTTGAGACCCCAAGGATAGAATGTCCTGAGTTTGTTGATCCAGAACTGCTCCCTTGCGTGCCTGTGAGCAAGGTTGTCTGTGGAGACCTGCTCTATGGGTATGCACCTCATGTCCTGCAGTGTACGGTCTTTCCTATGGAAATGGCTGGTAACATGGATGCCTGTATTTTGCAGTGTGCGGGGTCTGTGGAGGTAGAAGCGTGTTCTTAGGGCATTCTTTGTTTCTCCTACCTACATACTGCGCCCCATGACATTGTTGGCAGTAGAGCAGGTAAATGATGTTTGAAGACTTGCAGGTCATGCTATGTCTGATGTTGAAGACTTCTCCGGTGGTGTCGCTGGAGAAAATTTTACTCTCCACCAGATGTTCCCTACAGATGACGCACCTGTTGTTGCATCTCATCACATCAGCCTGGTCTTGCATAGGTTTTACTTGGGGAAGGGAGGAGGGCATGGTCAGGTATCGGATGCTCCTGGAGTTTGTCTCTCCCACATCAGACACTTCAGGCAGCCTTTTTCATGCATGCACTTGTGTGGAGTTGTGCCTGTTGCTGTCTGAGCCAGTCACGTAGTGGTGGGTTGAAGGGGTGATGAGTGATGATGAAGAGGACCCTGGTGTTGACAGTTTTGCCCTGTACATTAACACCTCAGCACTGGGGAGGCTTCGTGCTTTTGTCAAGCCTGTTGTAGCTTACTCGATCTGTAGCTACTGCTGAGGAACATGCCCATGATGGTACCAGCATGTTTTTCAAAGTATTTAGTCTTGGAGCAAAGATGGGGGAGCCTCAGGAACTGGCAGTAGGGGATGTTGTTCTTACAATGATGTGGATGGCATGAGCGATGGTGGAGGTAATCATGAGTGTCTGTGAGTTTTGTGAACAGTTCAGTAATGATTAAGCCATCATCAAATTTGATGAGAATGTCGAGGCATGGGATGGACTGTCTGGATGACTGGACTGTGAGTTTGATGGAAAGTGTTGATGTCTTGGCAAAAGGTCTGCAGATCTTCCTCCGAGCCCTGCCACAGCAAGAAGATGTCATTGATGTAGCGTCTCCACATGCTGTTGTCGATGTGGACAGGGCTTTCTTCCAGCAACCTCTTTTCCAGCCAGCCCATGAAGAGATTGGCAATGGTTGGCACCATGGGCGTGGTCATTGCCGTCCTATGTTTCTGCTTGTATATGCGTCCTTCAAAGGTGAAATAATTGTTCCTGAGGACGTGAGAGACAATATCTATAATGACGGAGTTCGGTGGGGGTGTCGTCAGGATGGTGGAGCGTCAGATAGAAAGGTGTTAGCCTCTAGCATGTCGTCGTGGGGTATGTTGGTGTACAGACCTACTACGTCTATTGTCACCAAAGTTTGCTTCAGGACCAAAAGGACCCTCCCTGACGTAAGGTCCTCAAGCATCCTTAGCATTGCAGTGGAATCTTGGATGCAGCTGGGGAGCCCAACGACTAGATTCTGTAGCCAGGAGTCAACTACCTGGGACATTTTGACTGTAGGGCCTTCCACTCCTGACACATCTGGTCTTCCTGGGGGCTTATTGAGCGTTTTGTGGATCTTTCTGTAGATGGTAGAAACGCTGTGTACATATTTTGCTTGGTTCGAGTAAGGCCCATTTGTACGTCTGGTCATCAATGTAGTTGTTATCATGGAGTTTGTTGAGAAGTTCATTGGACTTCCTGGCCACCTGCACTGTGGGATCTTTGTCACCTTTGCTGTAATGTAGCTGGTTGTTCAGTTGTCAATCTGCTTCTTGGATGTAGTCCTGAACGTTCTGAATACCCTGAACAACTACAGCAACCCCCCCCCCCCCCCCCCCCCCCCCCCCCCTTTGTCAGCCGTACTGATGCGTATTTCTCGGTTCAACACTTTCCCCTATAGCTGGTTAAGTACCTTTCTTTCATTCACTGTAAGACTGTCTTTATTGTCTTTTGGTCTCCAAGGGCATTGGTTGGTGGCCGCCTTCAGATCCAGGTTTTGGCAGTAGGTATCTAGAGCCGCGTCTCTGCCTTTGCCAGGATCGTAGTGCGTTTTCTTGTAGAAATGTGGTGTAGGAATGGGGTGGGTAGTGTCTTCAGCTGCCTCATCAAAATGTAGCTCTTTTAGCCTTACTAGTCGGCATCCCGCCTTATATCATCCTCTAGCTGTTTCTGGTTGAAGGTCATGGGTGGGGAACAAAACTGGGGCCCAGACTGAGCATTTTTACCTGGTCTTCAGTCAGCGTTGCGCTGGAGACATTGACGACCAGGTGATTATCCACTGTAGATTTCTCTGCGTTTGGGTGTCTCCTTTTGATTCGTCTGCATTTATGCTTGTGTTGACTTTCTTGCGTGTGTCTGGTTCTTTCTCTTGTGTTTGATGAAGATTAGCTAGTTTCTTTTTCTTCTTATTCCAGACCTTGTTAACCAGTCGTTTTGATCGCCATTTCAAGTCAATGACAGCTGCTTCAAACTCGTAGTGATCAGTCTTGTTGTACATTGTACATGTACTGGTGCAGTGCTGCGCGTTGCTCTGTGACCAAAGATCTGTAGGTTTGTAGGCATGAGTACATCACATCAAATGAAGCCCTACTCATGATGTTATCAATGTGTCTGTGGAGATAGACACTCTTAGGAAGAGCATCCATACCAAATTTGCTTCTCATTCCCCTTGGTACAATTCCTTCTTCTGTACAAACTGAAAGAAAACGATCGTGTGATTCATATCTTTTACGCTTATCAAGTATCAACCCCAGCGTTTGTCTGCCAGGGGCCTGGTTAATCATAATGCTGGATCCAGTCAAGGATGCAATGGAGATCAAGACAAGTAATAAAACTGCATACGACTACCTTTCTAATGTCCTTGTTGGTGTTGCTGGATCCGTCCAGAATGGAAGGATTCATTTGCAATTTCAAGAAGAATGACAGATATTATACACAAGAAAACAAAACAACAACACTTGTTGACAATAAATATTTCGGCGATTGCCTTTATCGATGCCTTGACAGTGACGCATTACAGAGACTCGTCATCCGTATAATGACGTATTGCTATAAACCCGCCATCACTAGGGAGACGAAACTCTCCAATGACGTCAAGCTCACACTGATAACCACGTTACCGAATTTTTCAATTCTTACTAAGGTTGGGAGGAGAAGGGGAGGGGGGCCGGGGATTCACGAGGTTGTAAGGGCGTGGGGGGGGGGGGGATGTGTCAGGCCCCTCATCATCACTCCAACCCACCCAGCTCCACAGATCACCACCTGACTCTACACCCCCATCCGACTTCCTATCTCCCCCCACACCCATTCACCCATTCGCCTATCTACCCCAAGATCAACCGCCCCTATCCTAGCCCCCCAAGTCCCGCACCCCCTCGTCCCCCCCACCCCCACCCCCAACCCCCCAGGGGACCCCCTAATTATTTGTAACCCCCGATCCCCAGGGACCAGAACCCAAGACCCTTAAACTCCCCCACCCCCTAACACCCAGAGACCCCACCTCCCTGCCCCCCAAGGTCCCCAACCCATTCCCCAGGCCCCCCACTCTTGGGTCCCTTCTATATATTTCCCCCAAAGGCTGTCTCCCGTATTCGCAGACACGCCAAACAGCAGACCACGAGCAGTTTTCACATTCACACTTCTTTTATTTTCATCAAAGAGATGAATAATATAGATGGCAGGATGACCTAGCTACCCCAACAAATGAAACGATGTCCTAACTACACCCTCCTTCGCCTTCCCCAGCCTAACACCCACTAAGTTCGGGACGAATGGGGTACAGGGAACGGGCTTGAAAAGAGAGGGACTAAAACATGAATGACGATGAGGGAGAGCAAACAAAAGGACAGACGAATTTGAGACGAAAGAAGAAACAAAAGTGAAAAAACGCAATCACATACCCCTCAGCCACACACTCATAGCACTCATTCCCCCCCTCAGGTTTGAGGCACATGGTACACTTTAGCGCAGTTCAGGGACTTCGTGTCCAATTGTTTCAGCTGTTGCACGGAGGGCGTCCCTGTCGTCTCTGGCAGTTGGTCACAGCCCTGTGGCCCTGGCGTCCTGGCTGCCTGCTGGGACCTGGAGGGTGATGGTCGCAGCTCCATGACCCTGGTATCCTGGCTACTGTCTGGGACCTGGAGAACCGAGCTGAGCAGGAAGGATGATTATGAGTCCCCTGATATACTGAGGGAGAAGAGTGGGGCTGAGAGGCCGGTCGCACTCAGAAGCTCCCACCCCAAGAGAAACGCAAGGAGGGGAAGGGCTGCAATCCTTGCTAAAGGTGCACCCAAGGTCTCTGACTGCTCTCCCCTCTCCTCTCTTAAAGAATGTTTCTTTTCTTTTCTTTCTTCTCTGCACACTCCCTACAGAGGGTAATCCCACATTTACATATGGCCATTCTCAAACGGTATCAACATTACAAATAATTAATTTCCAAGTTGAAAATCCATATGACAAAAGGTGAGGCTCGAAACAAATTTATAATAGCATGTTATCATGAACTATAGCTGTTTGCGGGCCGCTCACTATGCACTTAGTACTATACTAGTACAGTTCCTACCTCATCAGTTCATGTGGTCAGGATCAGCAGCGCTTGCACACCCAAAGGGAGCTGTCCAAAACCGGGTAACAGCCTACCCGTCACTTAATGAAAAGTGTGATGGTGGCCCGGGCAATGAAGTTCCCTCACGGCCAGCGAAGGTGAGTGGAGTTGAGTCATGGGAGGTGGCCCGGGCAATGAAGTTCCCTCCACGGCCAGCGAAGGTGAGTGGAGTGGGGTCACGGGAGGTGGCCCGGGCAATGAAGTTCCCTCCACGGCCAGTGAAGGTGAGTGGAGTCGAGTCACGGGAGGTGGCCCGGGCAATGAAGTTCCCTCCACGGCCAGCGAAGGTGAGTGGAGTGGGGTCACGGGAGGTGGCCCGGGCAATGAAGTTTCCCTCCACGGCCAGCGAAGGTGAGTGGAGTCGGGTCACGGGAGCGGCGAACTCCCAGGACAGCTGCTCTTTGGTCCTGAGTCTCAGTCCCTTGTGTCTCCCAGAGCGATTCTTCTTTAGGCCCCCTCTTGCCTTCCACCCCTCAAATATCGGCACGGCCCAACCGATGGTCGAGCCCATTTCGCTAGTTGGAAAGCCCCGATTGGCCAATCACGAGAACTCAAGCAGGCTGGGTGCTAGCCCCACGTGTAGGGTGAGAGACCGAATGGCACGAATACACGTGCTTACCATGAGACGTAAAATGTACTCACCCAAACGAGTCGTACCCGCATAAGCTAGGGAGGGAAAAGAAGAAGAAAATAAATAGTCTGGCCATACAAGTGTTCTTTTCTCATATAGCTGGTTAGGAGAGAGGAAAAAGAAAAAAAAAATGTCATAGTCAAACACGACACGTCACACACACACACACACATTTGTGGGCCGGAATAGCTCTGTGGTAGAGCGCTGTACTCGTAATCTTGGTGTTTCTGGATTTTGCGGGCTTGAGTCTCTGCCGGGCCGTCTCAGTACAGGAGGATTTTTCCCTCTGAGTTAACATTGGTTCTGACTCTATTTCTCGTATAGTCCTTCAAATGAGACTAAAATTCAACGTTCTGTGTGTGAATACACGCACAACATCTTACACACACGTAAAATCCCATCACCAACTTTCGGAAGAAAAGGCTGTTTTGGTCGTTGATATGGATGACACGTTACACATAGCGTGCACCCTATGTGAGGAACGGAAAAAATGAGAGGAAAGTGAGGAAACTGAGTGAACAATATTGAACGATATTGACTGGATGACACGGGAAACGACTGAATGAAACGCTATCTGGCAACTCTTTGGTAGGCACTACCCAGGTGAGCAGCCCATTGTGCAAACGAGTGTGGATTGTAAAGCGCTTAGAGATTGGTCTCTAGCCGATGATAGGCGCTATATAAGTATCCATAATAATAATGATAATGATAATCATAATCATAATGATGATGAAATAAGCATAATGATAATCATGATCATAGGATCATCATCATCATCATAATGATAATGATAGTATTGATAATGATAAGAATAAGAATAATGCTAATAATAATAATGTTGAAGGCCCTGAGAGTATTTCAAGTTCGGTGAATCGGAACAATCGACGTGGTGTTCTCTATGTATTCCATAACTACCGTTACCCTGCCATTTAATGCCAGAATATGTATGTTCAATATACGGTTTCTGTAGCCACAATGTCGACCAGGGCTTTTCGTTTCTATCATTGTCGGAAATGTTCAATGAGATTACGTCCCACATGAATCGATTTTTTTTTTTTTTTACTTTCTTTGGACAATTTTCAATTCTAAACTTCTCCTTATAAAATGAAAATCCTGAAACTAATTCTGCGAAAAACATGCGAATAGTGTGATTATTATCAAATACTTGACTGCCTTTTAATACAATTGTTACTATCGTTCGCAGCGTGTCATGTAATGCGGAGCGATATTACGTATGCTACGCGAGCCCAGGGTTTGAGTGAAATTTTTAACACTGTTCACGCGATTTGAATATAAACAGGCGTTGGCCTGTATCGGTGCGCACTCTGAGAATGGAACAGACGATTTAGATGAAGAAGAGGCTGACTGTGCCCATTGATAAAGGCAGAGGCCTAACACATACAGAAGTATGTGAATTGTAGTTGAATGACCGGTACTCAAGCCGTAAGTATCTAATTTTTTATATTGTGAGAATCTAGATGATTCTCCATTTTTTTGTTTTCGGCGGTTTATTGTCGGAACCGAAACTATGTTTGAAAAATTGAAGAGTTCAAAAATGTTAAAGTGTAACATGACTGCTAACTGGCTGGCAGTGTTTTGAACTCGTGTTTATCCGGTTTGTTATAGCTGGGCCGACTCCCCGTGCGGTAGAGAAAGAGACTGGAGATCGGGCACTAAGGTGATGGCTGGGGCTGCGCGCGCGTCCCGGGCCAAGCTCCGATCCGCGGGAAGATCCAGGTTGGGCAAGAGTTTGTTGCCGACCAGTAGTTGTGATGTGTATGGGATCCCCGCACAGAGGAAGCCAGTTCCGGACACCACAGAGAGTGTGTGTGGACACTTGCAGTGAGTAAACCTGCAAAATCAGTATTGTGCAGCAGAAGAAGCGTGCTTGTTTGGTTGCACCAGCTGAAAGACAGATAATGTAAATATATAAGCTTTGATTGATGCCAGAGTAAAAAAACCCCATGGGATTTTAAAAGATTAAGGGGGGGATGATCAAAATTGACCTTTGTTTGCGCCTTATGTGTATGAGTGAGTGATGCAGTTGTGTGCGGAGGAAAGACGTCAGGTTCGTGTGTGTATGTGCGTGCATGCATGGATATCGTACGTCTCTGACAGTGGTGACCCCGACTTGGAACTTTGTTTTTGTTTCGTACCCCTCCCATTGGTTGTGATGTCCCCACCCCCATTTTGAATTTGGAAAAAAAAATGATTTGCTTTTTAAGGTATTAGTGAATGTTGTGTGGGAACAGCTGATTATTACGTACAATTACCTTTTCTATTTGGATACATCTCCCCCCCCCCCCCCCACTAATTTTCTTTATATTGTAAAAATTTCCATTTAAACCCCTCCCCATATTTCCTTTCTTGATTTATTATTCAGCAATTTGAACAGAATTTGCTGTGAAATCCCCTCCTCCTTTAGTATTCCCACGTTTTTTTTTTTTTTTTTTTTCTACTGATTTTATTTTAAGGATTTTCATGTACCCCCCCCCCCCCCCCCCCCCCCCATTATACCCTCCCCAGTACTTTATTTATTTTTTTTTTTTTTGGTAATTTTCTTTCTTGTTTAAACCCCTTCTTGTACTTATTATTAATTGCATATAAATTTGATTCCTTTCATTATTTTGAATCAGTTTCTTTATATTGTATCCATTTCCTGATTTTTTATTTCAAATTTTGAAATAATTTTTGTTTTGTAACCCTCCTTTATTTTTATTGCAACTTTGATTTATACCAACCGTTTGTTGTTTGTTGTTGTTGTTGTTTTTTTTTTTTTTTTTTTTTTTTTCTGGAGTGGCAAAATAATTTTTTTTTTTTCTTCCCCAACCCCACTTAAGACTTAGTGTTCACTTTTCATGTACCCCCCCCCCCCCCCCCCCCCCCCCCCCTTTCAAAGTGTCCCTATGTAACTTTTGTGGTGTGTGTTTTTTTTTTTTTCCTATTCTAGTATTTTGTGCTAGTCCCGTCTCCGATTATACGGTGGGCTGTGCCAGTAGGGTAGTCCAGAGGGCTTTTTTCTAATTTTTCTAGTCTTACTTTTTCTTACTGTCTTGGTGATTTCCACTCTGTCTACTTTTACTTTTGCTGTTTTCTGACTTCATTCTCTCTCTATTTCGTCGTCTTTATCAATAGGCACCTATCTAGTTTGAAAATTTTCTCATTCTCATTTCTTAGGTAGGGTTTCTGATAGTGATTGTGTGTATTATCCCCTTTTTAGGTGTTTTGTCTTTTCATTGTTTTAATTAATGTTGTTTTTTTAAGATTTTTTTTTTTTTGTGTATGTGTATGTGAAAGGATTGTTGAGTGAGTGCCTCTTTTTCTATTTCTACCTCTGTTTTGTTAGGGCATTGTTGTTCCATAGGCTGGTGAGCTTCCACCTTCTCTTGCGGGTAGCAAGGGGGCATGGCGATGGGAGACGCTTAGCCTTACGTAGTTAGTTTTTTTTTTTTTCGTTTCACAACCTTTTTCTTTCCTATTATTTGAATTCGATTTTTCTCCTTCCCCTGCCACTGATTTGATCCAAAAGGGTGATCATTTTGGAGGCCTGTCCAAAAAACAATTTTTTTTTTTTTCTTGGAAATTCTTCTTGGTTTTGCTGTTTGAAAAACATTTTTTTTTTTTATTAGTGTGTATAGGAGTGATTGGATTTTGGTGTGAGTGGAAGGAAATTTTATTTTATACTGAAACTTTAAATTCATTTTTCTTTTCTTTTTCAAATTTAAAGTAAATTTTCATTGTTCTTTTTTTTTCTTTTTCATAATTTTTTTTTTTTTTATTATCTTAGAAAAAATTTTCATTCAAAATGTCGGCCTTTGAGACCTACCTGTCTCAGGGTAAGACGTTAGGCCTTGATGGGCCGGACTTGATTTCATATGTCAAAACAGTGTGAGGATCGCGCTGAGCGCGCAAGAGAGAGGGAAGAAAAGGATAAAGAGAGGGAAGAAAAGGATAAAAAGAGAGAAGAAGAAAAGGAAAAGAAAGAAGAAAAAGAGAGAGAAGAAGAAAAGAAAGAAAAGAGAAAGAGAGAGAAAGAAGAAGAGAAAGGAGAGGAGAAAGGAAAGACAGAGAAAGAGAGAGAGAGAGGAGCAGCATGAGAGAAAAATTTAAAAGCCATGGAGTTAGAGTTAGAAAGTAAGAAGCTTCAGCTTGAAATGGAGAAATTAAAAGCTTTTGGTGTAACAGACAATGGTTCTGCGCAGGTTCTGGTGATGCGAAACCTATTTCTGGTCGTTCTCCTTATATCCCCAAGATGCCTGTCTTTGATGAAAACAAAGATGAGAGATTGATGCATTTTTGTTTAGATTTGAGAGTCATGCTACTTCTTGCGAGTGGCCCAAAGATAAGTGGGTATTGTATATTGCGTCTCTTTTCAAGGGCAGTGCGTTGACGCTGTATCATTCTTTGGCAGCGAAGGATACTTTAACATGGGATGAACTTAAGGATGAATTACTTAAGCGTTACCGGTGTACCGCCGAAGGATTCGCGAGAAATTCCGTACCGTGCGTCCGAGAGAAAGGCGAGTCATTTCCTGCGTATTTGATTCGGTCTGCGCATTTTCTTGATCGGTGGATTGACTTGTCCAAAACTAAAAAAAAGGATTATGCGGAACTTCGTGATCTTTTTTTGCGTGAGCAGATTTTAAACAGCGTTTCAAAGGACTTGGCTGTTTTTCTAAAAGAAAGGTCGGTTGCGAGCGCTGAAGAAATGTGCGAGCTTGCGGAACAGTACAGTACAGGACTGCGCAATCTGATCGGACGTTTGCCCGCAAGGGAACGGACACGGTTTTTGATGTAAATGTCGCTTCCTTTCGCACATCACCAAAACAGTGTTGGTTCAGACCGTGGATTTGGCTCTTGGCGTTCAAATCAGAACCGTAATCGTTACCGTGGAGGTCAAAAATCCCCCGGTGGTCAAAATTCTCGTAGCGGACGGGATCATCATGGCAGCCGATTTGAACAGTCTGCTACCGGTGGTGGTCAGCAGTCTGGTCATTTGGGTGCAAATACCGGTACACCTAGAGGTGGTCAAACAGCGTCTAACTCTCGGTATCCGCGTAACCGTGGCCGACAGCGCGGACAGGCTCATAATAATACCTCAGGGTACACCCGCAGGTTGTTACAATTGTGGTTGCTGGTTTCATAAAGCTCGGGATTGTCCATCTGTAGAGCAGTCAGCAGTGAATGTCGCGGGTATGTCAGGCAATGTTTCCGATCCATCTACTGTAGCCCATTCGATGGTGTGTCACATGTTAACACTGACGGCTTACTGGTTGAGTCAGGAACTGTCATGGGTTTCACTGTTCTGTGTTGAGGGACACAGGTTGCACTACTGCGGGAGTGCGCCGTTCTTTTGTTCTTCCGCACCAGTTCACTGGTGAAGAACAACATTGTCGTTCTTTTGGAGGTAAGATTGAGGTTTTTCCCTCTTGCTGTGGTCTCAGTTAGTACACCTTACTTTGAGGGTGAGGTGCTTGCCTGTGTTATTGAGAACCCAGTAACGGATCTCATTCTTGGTAATCTTCCAGGTGTTACTTCAGCATGTTCAGGTGCTGGTGGATCTTTTGTCCCATGTAATGTGACTACTCGTTTACAGGCAGACAAGGAGAAACAGTTGCCTGTACCGTTGTCAGTGCCTGATTTGTCTGTGCTGGATGTACAACCTAAGGAATTTGCTGCTATGCAGAAGCGTGATGCCTCTTTGAGCCATTTGTTCTCTTCAGTTGTAACTGAGGTACTTCCCCTTCCCCTTTGACTAAGCCTGTTTTTTTTTTTTTTTTTAATGATGTTCTATGTCGCTTGGTCAAGACAAAGGTGAAGTTAAGCGTCAGGTGGGTAGTTCCTCAGGAGTTACGTAACGTTGTGCTTCATACTGCGCATGACAGCATTTTTTTTTTTTTTTCTGGTCATTGTGGGATCAGACGTACTCTACAGCGAGTTCTTGCATCGTTCTTTTGGCCAGGAGTGTCTCAGTCAGTCAAGGAGTATTGTCGTTCATGTGATACTTGTCAGAAGACTGTGTCTCGTAACCGCGTCCCTTGTGCGCCGTTGCACAAGATGCCGTTGGTTTCAGTACCTTTTGAGAAGGTAGCGATGGATTTGGTTGGTCCTTTGGAGGTGTCTTCTTCTGGCTTTCGGTACGTTCTGACGTTGGTGGATACAGCTACTCGGTTTTTCCGGAGGCTGTCCCACTCAAACGTATCGATACAGTCACTGTGGCGGAGGCTCTTCTTTCTCTATTTTTTTCAAGGTATGGTTGCCTTCCGAAATTCTTACTGATTGTGGTACTCAGTTTGTTTCGGACCTGATGAAGGAAGTGTACCGTCTGTTGTCTATTTCTTCTGTTACCACTACTCCATACCACCCTCAGTCTAACGGGATGGTGGAAAGGTTTAATGGCACCTTGAAGTCCATGCTGAAGAAGGTTTGTCGTGACTGTCCCAAGCAGTGGGATCGGTACATTCCGGCTGTTCTGTTTGCATATCGGGAGTTGCCGAATATGACTTTAGGGTTTTCTCCTTTTGAGTTACTTTTCGGTCATTCACCCCGTGGTCCCTATCGCTTTGTTAGCTGATAAGTGGACTGGCACACAGATGACTGACGATGACAAAAACGTTTACCAATATGTACATGACTTGCACATCGGATACTGGACAGTTGTGCTCAGGCACAACAGACCGCTGACAGTCAGACCGACAAGTATAAGGTGTACGCAGACAGAAAGAGCTCTCCTCGTTCATTGAAGTGGGTGATCAGGTTCTTGTTTTGCTCTCTGATGAACAGAATAAGTTGAAGTTTCCTGGAAAGGTCCTTTTCTTGTGAAGGAAAAGTGTTCACCTGTCAACTATCGTATTGACATGCATGGAAAGTCCAAGGTTTTCCACATCAATATGTTGAAAGAGTATGTGGTTCGGACGAATGTTGCTGTCAATTTCGATGTTGCTCTTTGTGTTCCTCAGGGATTAGACTCTGCGTCTGCATTGTCTAATGAGTTACCTGTGGATTGTGTTGTTTCCACTGGTGTTTCGGATGCAGAGTGTTCACATTCCCCCCTGTTTCATCCCCCGTCGGGTTGTACAGGATGTACATTGTTCCTCTGTAGGAGTTGTACAGGATGTACATTGTTCCTCTGTAGGAGTTGTACAGGATGTGAGTGACGATGACGTTTCATTACCTACCTTGTCTGTTCAAGGCGAGACATTTCGTGATGTAAAGGTTGCTCTGAGTTGTCAGACACTCAAAAGTCTCAGTTGATGAGTGTTTTGGAGGATTTTTCTGATGTCTTGACAGATACACCAGGGAAGGCTGTACAGGTAGATCCACACTGTATTAATCTGACTACTGATGTTCCTGTTAGGGGTCAAGTCTTACCCTTTGCCTTTGCAAAGAGGGAGATCATTCAGAGAGGTTCAGGTTATGTTGGATCTTGGAGTGATTGAACCGTCTGTATCACCGTACAGTTCTTCTCCAGTCGTTCTGGTGGGTAAGCCTGATGGCTCAATTCGATTCTGTATCGATTATCGGGCTCTCAATAAGGTCACACTGTGTTCGACTCTGAACCGATTCCAGATGTTGAGGATATTTTCTGTCGTTTGTCTGAAGGTCGGTATTTTGTCAAAGTAGACCTTGCGAAGGGATACTGGCAGATACCTATGTTGCCTCAGGATAAGGAAAAGACTGCGTTTCAAACTCCTTTTGGGTTGTTTCAGTGGACGAGAATGCCTTTCGGGTTGCAGAACGCACCAGCTACATTCGCAAGAATGATGCGGAAGCTGCAGTTGTATCAGTTTTCAGCTGTAAGTTTTTTTGATGACATTCTTCTTGCAGCTCGTCTTTGGCAGCAGTTGTTGGACTACTTACATGCATGCTTTTGACCCCGTCTCAGGTTGTTTGGGTTGACAGCTCGTCCGTCAAAAGTGCTGGCTGGTTTTCAGGTTGGAGTTTTTGGGACATATGATTTCCGTTGGTCATGTTCGTCCGGAAGTCAAGAAAGTGCAAAAGATTTTGTCTGTGGGTAAGCCAACTACGAAGAAGCATGTTCGCTCTTTGTTGGTCTTTTTTGTCCTACTATCGCAGATATGTTCCTCATTTTGCTAGTCTTACTGCACCTTTGACTGAACTGACTAAGGGAGATAAGAAGCGTCAGATTGAGTGGTCTGATGAGTGTCAGAAAAGTTTGGAGAAGGTTCAAGCTGTACTCAATTCATTTCCTGTGTTACTTCTTCCTAACTTGGATGAAGATTTTTTGTCTACGTACAGATGCTAGCAGTAAGGGCATGGGTGCATGTTTGCTACAGGAAAAGTCAGGGACTTTTACATCCAGTGCAATACGCTAGCAAAAAGTTTTCTGTGGTGCAAGAGAGATACTCGACTATTGAAAGGGAGTGTCTTGCTTTGGTCTGGGGACTGGACAAGTTTGCTAGGTTTTTTTTATCAGGGAGACCTTTTGTTTTGCAAACTGACCACAGACCGTTGACATTTTTGAAAGCGTCAAAAAAAAAAATAATCGCCTGTTAAGATGGGCATTAAGCATTCAAGAGTACTGTTTCACTGTTGAGCCTATCTCTGGGACATCTAATATTTTCGCAGATTTGTTGTCCAGGGAGTAGTGCTATACCATGTGTTTTATGGTCTGCTGATGCTGTATTTTGTATTTGTGATTGATCATTGCTTATTCATTCCTGTCTTGTAAGCTACAGTTAGCTACAAGTTTGAGTGAGTATGGTCTACACAAGATACAAGTCTAAGAATTGTGTATATACATTATTGCTGTATCATTTTGTGGTCAAAAATTGTCTGTATTTCTCTTACTTGCGTTCATGGGTGAAAATGATTTGGTGTAGTGTCATTGTAAATGACCATTGCAGATTGGCTGCTGTGCATGTTCATGGTCATGTAGATAATTTTGAACCATGATTGGTGATTTTAACGTGTGTCTCATGCTATTGATACACGACACGATGGATTTCTTGAGGTTGTCTTTTGAAAGATCACTGCATTTTTTGATATCTTTGTGTGGGTGCTTACTGTTTCATCTATGCATATAGTGCAATTCTTAATGGTTTCATCTTGCATATTCTGTTGGGTTTGACAGGAAGTGTATGGATCATGCAAGTGTTGTGCTTAAGATGTGGATTATGTGTTTTTTGGAGATATTGAGGTGATCCATGGATAAAAAAGTGTTGATTCCTTTGATGAATATACTTTGTGCATTTGATATGTATATATAGTACTTCTGGTTTTGGGTTCCTCTGTGGGGTATCCTTTTGCAAGATTTCTCCGGTGGAAAAATCTTACCCCGGGAAGGGGGGTGTCATGTAATGCGGAGCGATATTTCGTATGCTACGCGATTACATGAGACAGTACAGATTAAGAAAAAGATTATTGATTCGTGCGTTACACTATAGGTTAGTCGTGTGACACAAGGGAGCGTACTGACTGAACGTGGCCCAGGGTTTGAGTGAAATTTTTAACACTGTTCACGCGATTTGAATATAAACAGGCGTTGGCCTGTATCGGTGCGCACTCTGAGAATGGAACAGACGATTTAGATGAAGAAGAGGCGGACTGTGCCCAATGATAAAGGCAGAGGCCTAACACATACAGAAGTATGTGAATTGTAGTTGAATGACCGGTACTCAAGCCGTAAGTATCTAATTTTATATTGTGAGAATCTAGATGATTCTCCATTTTGTTTTCAACGGTTTATTGTCGGAACCGAAACTATGTTTGAAAAATTGAAGAGTTCAAAAATGTTAAAGTGTAACATGACTGCTAACTGGCTGGCAGTGTGTTTTGAACTCGTGTTTTATCCGGTTTGTTATAGCTGGCCGACTCCCCGTGCGGTAGAGGAAGAGGAGACTGGAGATCGGGCACTAAGGTGGATGGCCGGGGGCTGCGCGCGTTCCGGGCCAAGCTCCCGATCCGCGGGAAGATCCAGGTTGGGCAAGAGTTTGTCGCCGACCAGTAGTTGTGATGTGTATGGGATCCCCGCACAGAGGAAGCCAGTTCCGGACACCACAGAGAGTGTGTGTGGACACTTGCAGTGAGTAAACCTGCAAAATAGTATTGTGCGCAGAGAAGCGTGCTTGATTGGTTGCACCAGCTGAAAGACAATAATGAAATATATAAGCTTTGATTGATGCCAGAGTAAAAAAAAACCCCCATGGGATTTTAAAAGATTAAGGAGGGGGATGAATCAAAATTGACCTTTTGTTTGCGCCTTATGTGTATGGAGTGGATGCAGTTGTGTGCGGAGGAAAGACGTGCAAAGATGCCTAGTATCGAGGCGTTGATCATGAAAGTGCAGTTGAAGTGGGTTGGGCATGTGGTACGAATGGACGACACACGACTTCCAAAAATGGTCTTCTTCTCTGAGCTGGCAGCTGGAACAAGGAACACTGGGCGGCCACTCAAACGATTCAAGGACTGCCTGAAAGTATCACTGGTCTCCTGTGGCATCCCGCTTCAGGGCTGGGAAACACTTGCCACAGACCGCAGTGCCTGGCGACTCGCTCTCCACACAGGAGTAAATTGCTTCGAAGAAAAGCATTTGCAGGAATTGGACCAGAAGCGCCAAGCCCGCAAAGAGAGGAGACCTGACCCAAATGACAGCTGTCGCATGCCCAGAGTGCGGACGTATCTGCATGTCCAGTTTTGGCTTGCGCTCACACGTGCGGAGTCACAGACGTCTTCGTCGACCACGACGGACATCCATGATGATATTGATGGTGATACTATCATTTGTAAAGTATATATCAATGATCTTAGAATTCCTTGGAATCTCAGTAATATTCATAAGCTGCGCATACTTTTCTTTAAAAAAAGATTACAGGCTTTCTGACCAGATGAACTTGTTTTATTCACAATTTGAGTTAGATAAATGATTTATCGATCTTTATTTTCATTGTCTTGAATGGTGCTTGTCTTACCTGAAGAAAACCAAAAAGGTCGAAACGCGTGATGTTTGTCTTGCATTTTATTTTTGGCCATGGTAATTTCTCCTAAGTTCGCTTTATTAGCATGTAGAACAGTCCAAATCCTTCTACAAATATTAGGACGGATTAATAAAACGTTCGAATGATCAGTTCCAGAGAGACAAAACTAAACCAAGTGCAGAGAAACAAAGGGAATGAGGAGGGAGAATAAGGCAGGTTTGATGGAGAGAGTCACGAGGAAGAATAAGGCAGGTTTGATGGAGAGAGTCACAAGGAAGGAACTCGGGAATGAAGGAAGACTAAGACAGCGCGGACATAGAGACAGACAGGAGGATGGATAGGAAGAAACGAATGGAACACTGAACGATAACACGTTTCTTAAGCACCCTCGCCTAGGAACTCGGCTAAAGGAGGCCTGATGCATTGTCTGATTTAGGAACCACCAGTGTTTGGCTTCCCTGGACCCTCTGCAAAAGAACNCATGGATAAAAAAGTGTTGATTCCTTTGATGAATATACTTTGTGCATTTGATATGTATATATAGTACTTCTGGTTTTGGGTTCCTCTGTGGGGTATCCTTTTGCAAGATTTCTCCGGTGGAAAATCTTACCCCGGGAAGGGGGGTGTCATGTAATGCGGAGCGATATTTCATATGCTACGCGATTACATGAAACAGTACAGATTAAGAAAAAGATTATTGATTCGTGCGTTACACTATAGGTTAGTCGTGTGACACAAGGGAGCGTACTGGCTGAACGTGGCCCAGGGTTTGAGTGAAATTTTTAACACTGTTCACGCGATTTGAATATAAACAGGCGTTGGCCTGTATCGGTGCGCACTCTGAGAATGGAACAGACGACTTAGATGGAAGAAGAGGCGGACTGTGCCCAATGATAAAGGCAGAGGCCTAACACATACAGAAGTATGTGAATTGTAGTTGAATGACCGGTACTCAAGCCGTAAGTATCTAATTTTATATTGTGAGAATCTAGATGATTCTCCATTTTGTTTTCAACGGTTTATTGTCGGAACCGAAACTATGTTTGAAAAATTGAAGAGTTCAAAAATGTTAAAGTGTAACATGACTGCTAACTGGCTGGCAGTGTTTTGAACTCGTGTTTATCCGGTTTGTTATAGCTGGGCCCGACTCCCCGTGCGGTAGAGGAGACTGGAGATCGGGCACTAAGGTGGATGGCTGGGGGGCTGCGCGCGTTCCCGGGCCAAGCTCCGATCCGTGGGAAGATCCAGGTTGGGCAAGAGTTTGTCGCCGACCAGTAGTTGTGATGTGTATGGGATCCCCGCACAGAGGAAGCCATTTCCGGACACCACAGAGAGTGTGTGTGTGGACACTTGCAGTAAGTAAACCTGCAAAATCAGTAACGTGTGCAGAAGAAGAGTGCTTGTTTGGCTGCACCAGCTGAAAGACAAATAATGAAAATATATATGCTTTGATTGATGCCAGAGTAAAAAAACCCCCATGGGATTTTAAAAGATTAAGGAGGGGATGATCCAAAATTGACCTTTGTTTGCGCCTTATGTGTATGGAGTGGATGCAGTTGTGTGCGGAGGAAAGACGTCAGGTTCGTGTCTGTATGTGCGTGCATGCATGGATATCGTACGTCTGACAATATCGTTAATAAGACATAACTTCATGAAATACTGTTGGAAATTCCTGCTCATATTTATTTCGTGAGATGCTTAATGCTATGTTTTATGAAACAAAAAGAACATTTGAGTAGATGATGAAACTCGTCATCGATTTCTTCACTGTTGCATTATTTACATGATTTAAAGTCATGTGCTGTGTATCCCCCCCTCCCCCTTGCTCTCTTCAGGCATCATTGGTTCAGAGAGACGAAACATAGGTATGTAACGGAAAAACCAAATTTTCATGTTGTGTGTTTGAAATAATCATGAAACTACATTTCAGTTTTAACAGTCATACACAAACAATCTTTAGAATCAAAATTTGAAAACCACTGTTGGCTTATACTGACCTACTGGTTTTGTTTTGAGATGTTTTTCATGGAAAGGAGGACTGAACTAGTCTAGCAACGTGCTACGAGGTTCAGTTTCATGTAGTGTTGCATTCGTAGCAGAAAGAAAATGTTGAATATGTATGAATCGTGGAAAAAGCACGTATTTCGTGAGAGCTTTGGTATGTCATTGTTACCCACTAATATGAACCAACATGTTCCCGTTCTGCTCAACGCCTGAACTCCTCAGAGAATCGCACGGTTTAACTGTACACCATACAAACAGTGAATTGAATTCAGTTCCACTCTGTTCATTGTCTCTCAAGAATTTAACTGCTGTTTACCTAGATGGGAGTTCAGGAGATACGAGAGGAGGTGGGGATGGGGTGGGGGTGTGGGGGGAGGCAAACAATCGAACTATTCTTGTTTAGAGAATGGACTTTATTCTCCAAAATGTTCGGCGCATGGTGGTGGAGGAGATGGGGGACAAGGGAGGAAAGGGGGAGGGGGGTACAAATGGTTGTGAGTGGCTGGACTTACTCCTCCAACATGAATTAAGTCTTGGGTGGGGTAGCACATGGAGGACTTGTCGGCAACCAAAACTGCTAATGACGTCTCTCGCTGGCACACTACGATGTTTTCTTTTGGATTTTTCTTTTTCGTTTCTTCTTTCCTTTCAGAATGCCGCTGTTACGGCACTTCAGATTTTTTTTTTTTGAATGGGTCAGGGTAGGAAAAGGGAGTACCTTTTCCGCTTTCCCTTTCCATTCAATTTCCACCCCTAATAGGTATTTAACACACACACACACACGCACGCACGCACACACGCACGCTCGCACACACGCACGCTCGCACACACACACACACACACACACACACACACCACACACACACACACACACACACACACACACACACACACATGCACACACACGAGAGAGAGAGAGAGAGAGAGAGAGAGAGAGAGAGAGAGAGAGAGAGAGCGGGTAAGTTACAGTTGGCAGGGAAGGATGTGGTAATGGGATCAGAAACAAGAAGTGAAAATAATGATTTTTTTTAAGTAGATGAAAATTGGCGACCTAGAAATGAACCTACCAAGGGCACAGACGTAGAAAGGAATTCGAAACCGAGATCACCACGACAGCAGGAGTGATGGGCCACACAATATGAGATGTTTTTTTATGCTGATGGATGAGGATGATGAAGGTGGTGTTATAGAGTTCCATTTCTGGTCTGAGATTGCATGACAGGGCTGTAGTCTACGCTTGTTTTTACAAGACATTCCAGATTCAGCCAGGACCGAGAGATACAGACACCTGCAGTGATTTTCAGGAAGTTTGACCAACACTCTCAGAAACGCCGTTCATTAAGTTGATGAAGCTCGGCTGTGTGATCTCAGTTCTCGGTTCGTCTTCTCAATCAAACTCATAGCATCTAAACTGCGGACAAAAACCGGTCGAGGCTGAAAAATCCTTCAAATACATGATTCTGGTGGGAATTGA
>JADBJO010001112.1:40000-45000 GCA_016801955.1 Conus betulinus
CTTAATGGATGCGTTTCTGAGAGTGTTGCTCAAATTTCCTGACCAACGCTGCAGGTGCCTGTATCTCTCGGGCCTGGTTGACGCCGGGATATATTATGAAAGGAAGCGTAGAACCCTGTCGTGTAGTCTCAGACCGAAATGGAAATCCGTAGCATAATCTTAATCATCCTCATTCTCATCGATCAGCATTTTAAAAAAAAACAAACACACACACACACACACACACACACACACACACACACACACGTCTCAAATTCTGTGGCCCTTCATGCCCTGCTCTCACGGTGACTACAGTTTCGATGTCCTCTCCACGTCTGTGGCCTTGGTTTGGTTCCGTCGGGGTCACCGGTATCGCCGAGTCCATGGGGGCTGTCGTTGGACGGACGTGGTGGCGCCCTCCGGAGGGAGAGCTCACTCACGCCGGCTCCGCAACCAAGCAATTATTGTCGTCAGTAGGGGGGCTTAGTAGGCGGTGTCTTGCGTATGTTAGATCAGAACAGGCGCCACTGAACACCACCGGAGTGACTCGGCGGCAGTGCAGTGTTTCCTCCGGTGGGTTGCCTCTTGACGACTTGACATTGACTGCTCCCTGTGGATGCCGGTGCCGGAGCTGCGGCGGGGCCGACCGGGCTGTGGCTGTGGACGGGGTGTCGGAATGAGCGGCGTGGGTACACTGCCTCTGAGGTGGCACAGAGAGGTTGGGACAGCAAAAAAAAATTTGGTATATGTTGAACCGTATGAAAAAAAGCTGGATTTTTGGTGTAAAGTTCATACAACTCTCCTTAACACAAGTGTGCACAGAAACACCTACACTTGTCAACACACACAAAAATCGCTTGCTCTCTGGAGCAAAAAATAACAGAGTAAAACAGAAATTAAAAAAAAAAAAGAAATAAAACAGAAATACAATGAAGCGTAAATTTCCATAAGGTGTATAATGACCCAATCGTCGGCTGAGATGTGTATCCTCAGAACTTTAGAGACGGAGGGGGAAGGAGGAGCACTTGCCACATGCGCACAAGAATCAAGAAACCGGTGAAATGAGATTAGGTGAAACATGACTCGGCAATGTATCCCCGTGGAAAGTGGGCTGGTGCGAAAGCGGGAAATGTGAGGTAGAAAAAATAAACAACAACCCTGGAAGGATGTGAGGGAGGTGGGGTAATGGTAGGGAGGATGAAGGAAAGGGAATGGGGGTGGGGGGGTGTTAGTGGGGGCACACACTTGTTGGTCTTCGATCACCTGACGTTCATTGTTAGTTTTGGGTTTCAAGTTGTCAAACCTGATCAGGAGCAGTGAAGTTATGTGATCGAGGTGCTCTGAATAGGCTTAGTGATCTGCGTGCACGTAATCCTCTCTCTCTCTCTCTCTCTCTCTCTCTCTCTCTCTTCTCTCTCTCTCTCTCTCTCACGCACGCACGCACGCGCTCTCGAGCGAGCATCGCGTGCACACACACACACACACACACACACACACACACACACACACACACACACACACGGCATTAAAAACAAAAGAGATGAAACAAGCATTGAAAACTGTCGCTGCCAATGGCATGCAGATGCTTTTTCCACCGCTACTGCAATCAACAAAAACACTGTAGTATTAGAAAAGGAGAAGAAACGGGAACAGAATGATGCAATTGTGATGATTAAAGATCAACAGCAGCACTAACAGTGACAGCAGTGGTATAAGCAGCAGCAGCAGCAGCAGAAGTGGAGTAATGGTAGTAGTGGCGGCAGCAGCAGCAATAGTGAATCTAACAGCATACGTGAATTTTTTTTTTTTTTTTTTTGGTCACTCAGCATTGTCAACGATTAGTTTGTATCTGTCCTGTTGCTGACGGTCAGTCCATTCTGACCAACGTATTCTGATCAACGATTACTTACTTCCTGTGGTGCTGGTCATAGACTTGTTTCAAAGCGCACACATACACAAACAAAACCACGATACAGAGAAACTTGATATTCGAGTGCTGGACCCTCAAGAGTATGTGTCAGCTTACCGACCGAAGGTGAGAGCACAGAGAAGTGCACGATAGGAAGATGTTCTAAGGAGAGCATGACAGCAGACAGTCTTCAGAGAAGAAACCCCACTCAGATAAGTGTTTTCAGCCCTGAACTCCTTGCATTCTAAGGGGCCGGGCCGCATCCAGGTCATGACTCCCAGATGCCCTTCTACTGTCATCTTTTTTCATTCCTGTTAATTATACTTGTAAACCCGAAATTTTGATGTTGCTCTTCCACACACTCTGTTCAGTCTGGCCATCGCTGCTGATGCGGAGTTGATCCTGATTCGGATTTCTGCTGTGACTTGCCATCTTTGGACAAAATTCCGGCTTTACAAGTCATTAGTGGTCTCGATCCTCTTATATGGTTGCGAGACATGGACACTGATGGCCGAAACAGAAAGAAGAATCCAGGCGTTTGAGACCAGGTGCCTGAGGAAACTACTCCGCACTCCTACAAAGAACACAAGACCAATGATTATGTGCGGAACCTGGCCACCAACCTAGTTGGGCCCCACGAACCACTTCTGGCAACCGTCAAACGACGGAAGATGGCATGGTTTTGGCCACGTCATTCGTCACAACACCCTCACCAAAACCATCCTTCAAGGCATCGTTGAAGGAGGGCATAGACGAGGACGGCAGAGAAAGAGCTGGTCCGACAATATAAAGGACTGGACCAAAATGATCATGCCATATCTCCTCAAGACAGCCACCAACAGAAGAGCCTGGAGAGAAACGGCGATTGCCTCATCACGTCCCCCCAACGACCCCAGCGGTCAGGGGAATGACTGACTGATTAATTACTCACGTATCATCTCCTCCTCCTCTTCCCACCCCCCCCCCCCCCCCCCCCCCCCCCCAAAGAAAAAATAGGAAAAAATAAAAATAAAATTCTTTATTAGTTGTGACATCTGACAGAAAAAAAATGCAGCGTTGGATTCAACAATTCAAAATGTATCGTACAAACGAACAATGAAAACTTTCTGAAACACGAATGTTTCAGCATCATGTGTATCATATTGCATATCCAATAACCATTACCGCCATACGCCATATTGTTAATACTAGGTGATAAAAGAAATTCACATATTGATAAACAGACCAAGGAATGCACATCTCACGGATGAACTTTAAGCACTCGCGCGCGCGCGCGTGCGCGCACACACACACACACACACACACACACACACACACACACACACACACACACACACACACACACACACACACACACACACACACGCACACACACACACACGCACGCACACACACACACACACAGAATCCCAGCAAGCACATCATTTTTGAATGTCAGAGATTAAGACCTATCTTACCAGTAATTTCTGAAAATTGTATTGAAGGCGTTTTCAAAAATGCTACTAGTTTGTTTATGGGAAATATTGCGAAATGTTTGCTTCATAGTCCTGTAGGACATTTGTTATAGACTAGTTGATTGTAATTGTTGTTAACGCTCATTTTTTGTCCATCGCTTTTTTTTTTTTCTCCCCCTTATCAAAGAGACCTAAACACATACACACACAATACGGTCCCCCTCCCCTCCTCCTCCCCCCGATCCCCTCCCTCCCCCCTCCCCTCCCTCCGTCTAATATCACTATGTGGATAGGCGTTAAATTGAAGACAGCAACAACACAAAATCCCCTCTGCACACACACATACACACGCACACATGCACGCACGCACGTACGCGCACACCACTCGCTTTGTGTTTTGTGTCTCTCCTTCGACTCCCTCCTCTCCCCTTTCCTCCCCCTCCCCGACCCCCCCCCCCCCCCCTCCCACCGATTGATTGTTCAGGCGGGCAAGCCCAGTGGGCAGTTTATAGGGAAGGTCAAGAAGGCGACGCTGGGCACTTGTGGCGGATCACAGGACTCGTTGACCATCGGATGCCGAGACTGTGCTGACCCTTAATGTCCATCGCGGCCCATCATCAGTGACTGGGCAGAGACCAGCCCCAAGGCATGTGCTGACCCAGTGTGTGCCGAGAGACAGAGAGAGAGAGAGAGGGAGAGATGTGTGTGTGTGTGTATGTGTGTGTGTGTGTGTGTGTGTGTGTGTGTGTGTGTGTGTGTGTGTGTGTGTGTGTGTGTGTGTGTGTGTGTGTGTGTGTGTGTGTGTGTGTGTGTGTTTGAGGAGGATCCCACTCACCCTGCCTGCTGCCCCCTGTACCAGCCATAGTCCTCTCCAGCACCAGCCTGATCCAGTTTGCCTTTTGATCTGCATCATTGGCCCACTCCAGTCGGCAAGCATGATGGGGGGCAGGAGGGAGGGGGAGGCAGATTGATGGAGAGGGGGATGAGCACAGAGAGAGAGAGAGAGAGAGAGAGAGAGAGAGAGAGAGAGACTGAGACTGAGTGCGAGTGTCCTAGGCAGAATGATTTGTTGATTTATCGATCGAATGAATGATTGATTCATGGAGAAAACGATTAATCGATTGAATGATTGATCGATTCACTTAGAGAATGACTGGTTGCTAGATTGATTGATTGATTGATTGATTGAGAGAGAGAGAGAGAGAGAGAGAGAGAGAAGAGAAGAAGAAGAAGAAGAAGAAGAAGAAGAAGAAGAAGAAGAAAAGAAACAGAGACGATAGAACTAAAAGAAACAGCGTTACACTTGTGTTCTGTGCAGCAGCAGACAGACAGAAGGGAAAATGATTTCATGAGGTTAAAAAGAAATCCCACAGCCTGATGATGGCTGCTGTCAAGACAGAACAGTGTTACCCTGGAAGGCGAAGCGTGCTCCTCTTCTTCCGCAGACTTCGCCTGACCTGAACTGAATCATGTACCCGTTTACTTCTCAGATGGACGGAGTGAGTGGGTTTTGCCAGCTGTAAGACTCCAACTGATGACCCGAAACAGAAAGGAGAATCCAGGCGTTTGAGACCAGGTGCCTAAGGAAACTACTCCGCATCTCCTACAAAGAACACAAGACCAATGATTATGTGCGGAACCTGGCCACCAACCTAGTT